>CM077225.1:18020999-18158499 GCA_039654775.1 Spinibarbus caldwelli
ATCTGATGAAAGCACTTGAGCACAAGAGGTCATATCATTATAGTAGAAAACATGCAAAACAAACTCACTAGCATCTAACAAAATGTTTTAGGATAGCCAGTGGCTGGATTAATTTGACGGCGTTCTTGCTAATACAGCTGTTTTCATATTTCAGAATGCTTTGAAGAAATGACAATGTATAAGCCATGAGTCAATTCTGCATACTGTGTTAAACAACTGAAATGTCATAGTATTTTTCTTATAAAATACAAATCAAACATCTAAGACAGCCTTAGAGTTTCACTCAACTGACCACTGCCAAAAGGACAAGCTGAACAATGATATATGAAATTATGAAAGGACTTAATAAAGCTGTATTCCCTAGCAGTTTTTTTCGTGTTTAATACGTTTCACTGGCAAATAAAAATTTTCTACAATTTTGTTACTTGTAGACAGCAGCTTTTCCAGAAATTGTGTTCATTTCACGTTTGTCATACCTGCAAACTCAAGAAAGGTGAAAACGGTTATAAATATTATTATTATTGCATTAGATTGTATATATTTTAAATTAACATTATTATTATCATTATTATTATTGTCATATGACTATGACAACCCTAAAGCACGATCATTGAGCAATAGGCATTTTTCTGGACATTCCAGATTTAGCAATGTGTTTGCAGCTTCATTTCACCAGTAATTATCCTGCAGTTACTGAAGCCTCTTTCCATCTAAGAGTAAAAAATAAACAAATAAATAAAAAGTTAACTTCTCATTATTGTGACTTTGTATCTTGCTTTTAGCATAACAACATATCCTGACCAGTCAAACTGTGATAAGATAATCAATGACTGATAAAGTCTTTGTCATGGAATACACGTGTTTAATTAAATGGAGTTCACGGTTATTTTCAAGATCTGAGGTAAATTATCCACTGTCTCTCATAGGCTGTCAAAAAGACAAGGCTGTCGATTTTAACTAGCTTTATATTGTTTCAAAGTCGGTAGAAGGCCTGTATGTAAATGAACAATGTGTCTCTTTCTCAAATGTTTCCTGCACCCAGATCTTCCCGTTTATTTGTCAGCAAAAATCACATAATCTGGCTGACTTTTGACATCTCCAGGCTTTTATTAAAGCTACAGATCACTGTCCCATGATCTGTTTTTGTATCCCCATCCACAGACATTTGGCAACATGCCCAGTGCATTATGGGTGTTGAAGTTTCCCTACCCTTTTAGACAAAGGGAACACCATAGCCCTTTTACTCCGTTTCCTCTAGTTAAATCCTGCCTTTTTACTGCATAGCCAGTCAAGTTTTGATAAAAGGACAACTCGCCAAATCAAATTAAACCATTTTAACATTATACAAAACACAACCAGTACCTGAGCTGTCAGCTGGTCATGACAGAGTCTGATTAATGTGGAAAAAAATACCATTTATCGCATCGCAGAGTCACGTCATGGCTGGTTAGGACACGGTAAAAGATGGAAAGGGGCTCCCACATACAATAGCCTACCTTACCAACAAAATCAGATAGTTGTTTAGAGGATTTCAGAGAAATATTGTATATGCACGCATATTATATATATATATATATATATATATATATATATATATATATATATATATATATATATATATATATATATATATATATATACATATATATATATATATATATATATATATATATATACTCTCTTGTTCAAACATATGGGCTCAATCATCAAAAAAACACCACTAATAACTGTTTAAAACAAATAAAATTTAAATATTTTCTGATATACCAAGTGAAAATGTTGATTTGCATTTGGTCAATACACGCTAACAGCCAGCAGCAGGTGGAGGTGCTGAACAACTGTTAAAGCCACAAAGAGTGGCCTCTGAAAAGTTTAGGAAGCACTTGCTGTGGAAGTACAATAGGTCTGATGAGACATCATCGGGCTAATGTTATCTAAACAAGTTGAGTGAAACAAACTGGTGAGGCAGCCCACAGTGATGGAGGAACTGCCTCCTAAAGATTTAAAGCCAAACACATCGGCAGCCTCTCAGTATGCTGGAAGCTTAGGGTTTGAGCGTCAGATAGTGATCAAAAGAAACACATCTACTCATCTAAACATGACCCCACATAACAAGCCGTGTGTGCAGGGAGCGGACACTTCAATTATACATCTGACAGCTCAGCTTTCACTAACACTAATAACACGCAGAAGCAGATGTTGAGAGGAGCGTCTGGGCTCTGGAATAGGGAGAAATGGAGAGAGAGACATTGAAATTTCATCACTTGGGAGGTTTCTCGCAATCTCAAAGTTTAATTAAATTCATAACATTCCACCTATTAAATAAATACTTCTATAGGTGATAAAGCTGATTAAGTGGCCCCTAAATGTCTTTGGCTGTCTATAAAAATCTGGCTAAACAGAAAAAAAAAAATAAAATAGCAGCATTAATTAATTCTGGGATTAATCAATAAATTCACTTGAAACAGATTAATAAAAATCTGCATGTCCAATCAATCCACACCACAAAATCAATTTGCCAGATGTAGATCCTAGAGGAGCAACAAACACTCGCTCTGAGATGTGAGCAGCAATGTGGTTCTAGCAGTTCTTTGACAGTATTCATAATAAAACCTTGTCACTCTGTATAATAGCTAAAGTGCATAGACAATTGAACAAAAGCTGCAATAAACCACCTTGCCGCCACCAATCTGCCACATAGAGTGTTAAATGCATTGCTAATAGACTGCAAGATGCAACACTTCCTGTGTAATCCTCAGGAGGCCAATTCTAGATTTGGTTTTCAATGGCTTTTGACTAGAAAAGAACAACCTACAAGGCTTAAGGCTTGATTTAGATCAGAGAGCAACACAGACAGCATAGTGACAACCTGGGTCACGTCACCGCATAGCCAGACTGCCGGAAGAAACGGAAAGATAAAAGGAAATATAGATGCAGTGAAGCCAAAAAAACAAAACAACTAAATCTGAGGGAAAACAGTGCAATTGGCAAGATCACTGGGATTTATTTCCAAAGAACAATGACTTAAATATACAGAAAAGCCACAGAGTGGCCCAGTCAAAGCTCAGATCACAAAACAATAGATCATAAGTTTAAATATGGCCCATGTTCTACACTGTAAAATAAAATCTGTAAAATCTACGGCAAAAAAACTGGCAGTTGTGGTTGCCAGAGTTTTACTGTAAAAAATACAGAAGCAACATTTTAGATTTTACAGATTTAACTTTAATGTACATTTAAAAAATGGATTTCATTAACTGATATAATGTTAATATACCAATCTACTGAAATACTGAAATCTGTTTTGTAATATACTAATAACCACCAAAAGCAGATGGTCATGAGAAAGTTACATGATGAACCAAAGCTCATCACAAGCAGCTTTTCCACAAGCTGAGAAGGAAAATATTAACGTATATAGAAGGTGCAGTGCCATTCACACAAACAGTACACACAAGATAACACACATGAAACTAATGCAATAATCATTAATTTAATAACATTAAATGTAACATACAACCCTAATGTAAACAACTGATAAGAAAAAAAGAAACTAAGAAAACATTGTTATTTCAACTAAAAAACATCAAATGTGAAGTGTAACGCAGTGAATTCTGGGAATATCAATTTAGGGTTTTTGACTGTATATTACTGTAAAATTATATGTAATGTCCAATATAGTTTTTCACCGTATAAAGGGAACCAATTAATTGGTTTTTACTGTAGTATTTTTACAGTCTTTTACCATTAAAATCAGTCATTTTTTTTTTTACAGTAGTTTTCAAAACAATTTTGTCAAGAAAAAAAAAAGTCTTAACTGATGATTAAAGCTAAGAGTTACAATCAACAATAAACAATGTACTATTAATGCTTTTGTATGAATTCTGCAGAGGGTACTTATGCAATGACACCTTCCGTTACTTACCTTACATCCTGAAAACTTTATGATTGGTCAGCTGCATCATTGTTGTCCCAGGCAAATTTCCTACATATGTGTGCTAGTTTCATGTCTCTTAAAAACTTTGTATTATGAGCACTTGTGTTATTTGCCTCTTTATGATGAATCAAAAGCTTCTGCTAAATGAATAAATGTAAATGTAAATGTAATGCAAATTAGGTAGCATGCTTGCAAAGTTATTTGTAGGTAGTCGAATGTCTGGACTGTCGAAATAAAGTGCAACTAAATTATTTCTAATTACGTACACGTATTTATATTATATTATATTATATTAAAAAAAAAAAAACTAAAAAAAACACATTTAGAAACAGAGCTGTGGACTGTCTTTGAAATAAATGTAATAAAATCTACAAAAATTAATTTATTTTGCTTAATCCCATCTGAAGCAAAATTTTGATTATTTATATGGGACAGGCCACATCCATCTTTCTAACCACAGAAGAACCTGATTCCGGCCTGCACTGGCCTTTTTGCTCTTCTCTAGTCCCAACTAGCCACACAATGGGCTTCTTTTTTGTTCCTCTTGGACTTTCCTTGCTCCATCACTCCTCCCTTATTCAAATGAGAGCCTTGTCTCGCTCAGCTCTCTCTGCTGATCAGCACTTTGATCATTCCTAACATTTAAAATTAAAATAAAGCTCTAACAACCAGTGCATTAGAATTTAACAGGTGTTCAGGAAGAAGCTGATACAGAATTTCAGATTACACTAGAATACACATCCCAGTCAGTGCAATTATAACGGGGAAACGGAAAGCCCTCTTGACTGTGTTACACCTTGGGATAACCGATCAGATCACTTTGATGTCTGTAGGTAAAACTGTTAAGAAACAAAACAGCAAGGCAGTTGCTACATGTGTTCAGTAAACACAATTTCATATTCAAAGCAATACATTGGAACTCTGCATAAAGCAAACATGGATTATTGTGCATACCCAAAACCATGTGATGTGCTGTCTTACTGCAATGCACACATGTACAAACACACACAACACATACCTGGCTACACCAACAACACCACAGATTTGAGACCGACCTACTGTGGAAACCTTGCAATGGTTGTACTTACTAACTGAACTATTTGCTACTCCTCAAGCTAAATTTTCAGCAACGATCTACATGACTGCTACAAAACTACATCATTTCCACATTAAGCCATTTTCTACAAAGAAGATAAAGCGTGGATTGATACTTTCAGCTTCAACAAACAGATCTGTGGGAGTCATGCCATCAGATGTTCATGAATCTCTAGGAGTTGCTTTGTGGCAAAATAAAAAGAAAGGTATTGAAAGTCCTCAAGTACGAAAGTACAAAACCTGGAGCTGAGCAACAATGAAATCCTAAATCTTAAAATGAGCAAAAGGGACAGTAAAGTGATTTATAATGTTATAGGAGATTTATATTTCACGTAAATGCTGTTCTTCTGACCTTTAAATTAATTAAAGAATCTTGCAAAAATGTTCTTTTCTTTACAAAAATACTAGGCAGCATGACTGTTTTCAAAATTGATAACAATAAGAAATGTTGCTTGAGCACTAAATCAACATATTAGGATTTCTGAAAGATCATGTCACACTGAAGACTGGAGTAATGAATGCTGAAAATGTAGCTTTGCCATCACAGGAATAAATTACTTTTAGAAAACATTTATTCTAAACTATAACATTTCTCAATATTACTATTTTTATTGGTTTTTTTTTTTTTGGGTAAATTAATGCAGCCTTGGTGATATAAAAGACTTCTACAAAAATCGTACCCACGCCATATATACAGTACATAAGCAATAACTGATTACATCCCTATTAGATCTGGTGAGAGGAGCTCTGGCAATGTTCGGGCAGGGTTAATGCCAAATGCTTTGGAGTTGTCAGACAGCATGAAGTCTTGCAAAAATGAACAAAAACTCCTGGTCATCTCTTCCCATTCATCTCTTACTGAAAGGCATTTCATTTATTATGGATGCGGTTATACTAAGAGGAGAAAAAGGAAATGAACGGTGTGTGGTTTTGCTGAAGTGCTCATTCAGCTTGCTTTGCATACAAAGGGCATTGAGCATGATGTAAATCTGTCATGGTGCTCCCCACACGGACTCACCTCACAGTGCCCCGCGGCGGCTGTGAAACTCTGCAGCTGTGCCTGGAGCTCTTGGATCTGCTGATCTCTCTGGCTGAGCTGCATGCTGAGGGCTGCTTCCCGCTGGCGGAGCTGTTCCTGGCTGTGCCAAAGGGCTTGGTATGACACGCTCAGCTCGCTGTGGAGCTGTCACAGCAGAAACAGACAGTGAAGGACAAGCTCGGTTAATGCAGTTAAGTCCTTGCTAGAACACAAGTTCACCCCCCCGAAGGGGCACCGTGTTCGCTTGTGAGGACAGGCGCTAAGTTCACACAACAGATGCGCTCCTGTACCTTCTGGTAGGAGACGGTGTCTGCCGTGTGGGCCTCCTCTTGGCTGCGCAGGACTCTTTGTGTGTCCAGGTTAAGCCCCTCCAGCTGCTGAATGAGCTGGGCCTGTTCTCCTGCATGTTCCACACTCTGCCTGTACAGACACTGCAAGTCCTGGAGCTCGCATCTGGACACGAACATGCACACACGTCACGGTCAACTCATATGGTCAGGGTTAATCAAAGCTCAGCCAGATCTGTGTAACTGCTGCTTACTTGATTTGACAGAGCTGTTGTTCTTTGTCAGCTCCTTCCCGTTCTACAGTGGAAAGCTGAAGGGACAAAGCAGTTGAGCGACTCTGAGCCTCTAGGACGTCCTGTCTGCTTCTGAATAGTTCCTCTTCCAAATTCTGCAAGAGAAACTAACTGTTAATTGGCACCTGGTTCAATGGCATAACATACTTTTTTTTTGGTCTAGAATCTTTTTTTTTTTTTTTTAGGGGTGTAACGGTACACGTATTCGTACTGAACTGTTTCGGTACGGGTCTTTCGGTTCGGTACGCATGTGTACCGAACGAATACAGTATTTTATTTTATTTTTTTCAGGAAATTCAAATAATAAATTGCGTTTTGACAGTCTTTGATGTGGCATGACAGATCGCTGTATAAACGCCTTGGAGAGCCGCTTCTGGGACAGTTCAGAAACGTGCTGGTATAAACCCAACACAAGCACTGACTCGAGCGGCCGTGATCAGCTCCGGTTCCCACATCTGAGCCGTGACGCGCCACAGACTTGTGCAGAGCGGATCGCGAGTGAATGCGATCATTCCTTCCTCTGTACTACTCGTTTTAACGCGAATAAACATGACTGAATATCTCATGCCTCATGTAATTGCTCAATCAGGGTTTCAGCCGCGGAAAGACAACAAAACAGCGTGGAAATAAAATGACACTTAGCATTTCATTTACCTCAGCAAGTCATCAGTGACCATAGCTCATTTGTTCATTAGAGAAATGAAGTCTAGAGAGGAGCATTTTGTGAAATATTACACCATATACTCATTATATTTGACTAAACCTGTTAGTCTTAATTATTTAATATATGTTTAAATGAATCTGTTATGAAACGTGTAATTGAATATATTTTAACAAATAGCCTAGAAATTTTATTATAAGTTAATTTAAAAACTGCATTATGTGAAATTTACATGTTTGCATACAATTTTTTATTTATTTTTTTTTTTTTTTTTAAAGTTGAGTGTTGATCATCTGTTTAAAAATAAATAGAAATTAAATTTAAGTTTGGGTTGTTAGGCCTAACTGTAACCTTATAATGTAAAAGGGCTCCCTATAGTTTTAAGCATAAGCTGAGGTAGATTTTTATCACTAAGAAAATTTAAACTATAACTGCATGTATTTAAAGAAAGAGCAACTTGTTCAGTAAACCACTGTTTATTTAAAAAAAAAGTTTAGTTTTTCCCCCTGCTGTACCGAAATCATACTGAACCGTGACGTTAAAACCGAGGTACGTTCCGAACCGTCATATCTGTGTACCATTACACCCCTAATACATACTGTACTGTACATTTAGTTACTTTATCTTTCTGTGATGGATATGTTTTAACTTGAAAAATAAAATAAATTTTGAAGAATACAGTTCCTGAGAAAAAATATAAAGCTGTTTAGCATAATCTTTTATTATTGTATCTAAAAAACAAAAAAAAACAAAAAAAAAACAACAACAATAATAAAATAACAAAGCATTTTTAAAAGACTTTTGTCAACTGCATTAAAACAATGTGGTGTGACCGACAAAGTCATATGTTTTGACAAATATGTAGGAAATATGCAAGAATTATAGGTGCGTGATATGTGTATGTATGTAAAAAGCAAACAACAACATGCCCTGCGAATGCACACTTTCTGTGTGATGTAGCCTAGTAGAAGGCAGTTAGAATGCCCCCAAAATTCAATAATCTGGGGCAAAAAATGGCCCTGTATAAGTTTTTCTCCTATATTTCTATATGCTATAGTTAAGCATACTTCTCAAATATCACGACTGCAAATGTAAATTGAATTTATTCAACAGTTCAGTAAATAAAAAGGTAATGTGAGTTACACAGACAGAGTATTGTCAATATTATCAGTTTTTACTTATTTCGGCAAAGAAAACTGTTCCAAACAAAGTCACAACGGAAGTATTGTGCATCTCTGACCAACACACAACGGTGTTTCATTTCTGAATGAATGAGCATTTTTGACTGAATTAACGATTCCATGATCCATTCATAAAAACAGTCACTTGCTTTGATTCCTGAATAAATCAGCCTTTGACCAAATCTGTTGAATAAATAACTCAATCATTAAGAATCATTACATTTTAGTTTCATATTTTAAGGTAAAATTTTGTTTTAAAATATTTTTATATTTCAATATTCAAAATATTATTTTTAAAACATTAAACCCATAATGTTATTTATGCAGTTGTAATTGCAGTTAATACACTGAAATGCTGCTTTAGATGCGGCATCTGTGCCACTTCTACAGTGCAAAAATTGATTTTGTTGATACTGATTTAATTTGACTGGTAACAGCCCATAATGTCTTATTATTCTAATTGCATTTATTGATTAAATGTAAGAATTCGACAGTGATGAAGCATACATCTAATAAGGTTTGAAATTGCTCTTATATAAGTAAAATGCCCCTGGAAATCCGTTTAAGGAGGTAAATACTGCCTCATAATAAAATAGTTTATTTCTGTCACTGCTGTGAGCTAACCACCGCACAGCATAATTATGACAATAATGAACAGCTTCGGGAGTCAGCTGTCCATGACAGGCCTAAATCAGCCAAGGTCAGCAAAATATTATCTAATTATTATTATCAACAATCTATTTTGTCAATATCACACCCCCTAGCATGAATGGGAAGAAAAAAAAAAAAAACAACAACAAGAAATAACAGCAGCAGAGCAACATTTTATTTTCATAAATAATTCAAGATTTTTTTGTTTTTTTAATGTGATATCCTTATACTTGATGGTCACACCATCAGGGGTGTAAAATACTTGAGTAATTTTACTTGATTACTGGAATTAAGTATTATTTTGGGGGCATTTTCTACTTAAACTGACTACTTGTACTTTTACTTGATTACATTTCTGAAGAGAAAACTGTACTTTTTACTCCTTTTCAACTTTCACTCCAAAAAAAGTTCATTCATTATTTTTGTCTATTTTGATATATCTGTTAGCTGTCTATGTAGTATATTGGCTGAATGCACAAAATGGCTGAGTACAAATACAATCAGTGATGAGAATTTAAACACAATTCATGTTTTGGGAGGGATGACAGTTTTTTTTTAAATTAAATGCTACAAATCTCCAAAACGTGTTTAAATGAGCATTGTGTGTCAAATTAATTATAAATCATGTTTAGTGATGTTCTTACCAGGGAGTGGATAAGTCGTATTATAAGTATATATTGAATAACAGTTAGGACTGTCAATGAATTATTTCTTTAATCTAAATAATTACATGATTTGCTCAATACTTGATCTAATTAGTCACAAATATTTATATATCAATATTTGTGGAGACAAAAAATTTAATTACCCCAAATAAATAATAAAAAAGATTAATAATGGTTACAGACAGGGGTTTTGATGAGACAACACAAAAAGTGGCTTTTCAAAAAGTTAATGTTGTATGTTTTAATTTTCTTCATTAATTCAAAACAAGTTCCTTTGTCTGCATGTTTCTGGCCTCTGCATCACATCTAGCTCTTTAAAGGGACAGTCCAGCCAAAAATGAAAATTCTCTCATGATTTACTCACACTCATGCCATCCCAGATGTTTATGATTTGCTTCCATATAACTTGCTTTCCATATTTTTAGTCCATATAATCCAAGTGTACAGGACCACTCTAAAACTCACACAAAGTGAACACAATGGTCAAGTTTAAAATATTAGTATTAGTATTTTTCTTACACATGCCTATCAATTCGTTTAAGAAGACATTGATTCATGAAAACCTAATAAAAAGAAGAAAAAAAAAGAAGACTGATTGATCAACAGGGTTTGTATGGGTTACTGTCATCTTTACTGTGTAGGTGTATTTTTGAAGCGTTATCTTTGAACGTCCTGTACAATTGCATTATGTGATTTTTTTTTTCATAATACTTTGTTTGTGTTCATCTGAATAAAGAAATTTATATACATACTGGATGACACGAGGGTGTAAAGGATAGGGTATCCCTTTAAGGGCTGTATTTTTTGTGTTCCACTTTGCTCCATTTTAATTGTTGTTGTCTAGATAGATGTTTTGACCTACAGCCATTGTGTTTTTTTTGTTTTCTCCCTTTAACCAAACCTTTCTGTCTGACAAAACATTTTATTCAGTTTAATTTTAAGCAATTTCACTTTGCATTAAGATGATGTTTCAACATGACAAAACAAGAATCTCCTTTTTTATTTATTTATTTTTGTGGCTAGGGTACTTGTACTTTTTTTAACACTCAAGTACAGTGTAAAGTTGTACTTTTTTTTTTTTAATTCAAGTATGTTTTTGGCCAGATAATTTTAACTGAGTAAAAATTTCACAGAGTATCTGTACTTTCACTTGAGTATTATTTTTTAGTAATTTTTACACCCCTGCACACCATGTGACATTCTTAACTTATGAACATAAACATTTTTTATTTATTTTTTTAAATGCAATAAAATATTTAACAAAATATATAAATAAATTCAACATGAATACAAGGAGTACATTTCTAAAAAAACATATGTATTTAACTAGATTTAAAAAAAAAAATTTGTTCTTTTCTTTATCATGGACACTCTCATTTGACTACAACCCACCTCACAGAGAACTTGACCACAGTAAAAAGGAACAAAGAAAGACAACGGAAGGAAAGTAAAAGATGAGCAACTAAAGCGGGAAGCCTATCAGCAGCATATCACAGGAGCTGATGGAGATAATGAGAAGCAAACAGATGCCGAGCATCAAACGCTCAGGCCAGGGAGAGCACGGGCCAGCCCTCATTAAAAACTAGCCAGTGCTGACAGGGGCACTGAGAGAGACAGAGAGCGCAGGAGGAAAGGGGACACAGTCCGAGCACCACTACAGTCTAATTTAATTGGACTAGTTAGAGTTTAAGGTCCACACAGACCTGCCTCTGCCCTTCCCCATGGAGAGTAATGAACACAAATCTGTATGTAAAGCAGGTAATCACACAGGTGCTTGAGTGACACTCAACCCAAGAGGACACAAGCCCTGTTAAACATACACAAATGCTGAATGAGGCCCTATGGAACATGCTAACAACAGCTCCTGCTCCGTCTGTAGTAGGTCATTATAGCCCAAGTCGCTAAGCACCACGACAGCAGGCAGGACTGATGCGGGGCCACATGTAAAACAGCTCTGGTCACGTTGCACGGGGTACACTCCGTGTTGAGTGGGGAAAAGAAAAATTGGGCCCACCATGTTAACCCACCAAGTCATTATTTCGCCCCCCCCTGAACATATCTATCAATATTTAACATTTGCGCATTGTGAGACAAGTTCATTTACATGAACCCGCTTAGAAAGCAGCAGAAAAGAAGAAAAAAAGAGAACAGGGTGCGAAGCGGGGGACCTTACCTTGACTCTGGAACTGCTGACGGCCTCTTGGTCCCGCAATCTCTCCAGCTCTGCCTGAGAGGCTGAGTGCTGAGCATCTAATTGTTGCCTGGCTTCCTGTAGGGCACGCCTGCCCTCCTCCTCACACTCCTGCGCCTGCCTCCTCGCTTCCTGCCGGGGAAAAGAGAGCGAGAGACGGTCGCAGCATTGGGATGAAAGGGCGGCAGAGCGGGCAGGGCCAGGGAGAGAAGTTTGGAGCTTACCTGCGTTGGCAGGGCAAGCCGAAGCCCACGCAGGTAGCCTGGCGCAGGGGCCATCTTTAGCTCTAATGACAGCTCTAATGAGAATAGCTCCACTACAGGCCCATTAGTCCTGCCAGCCTGCCTTTGATGCTGATCTCTCGCTCTTTTCTTTTTTGCCCGCACTATCCTTCCCTCCCTTTGCTAAGAGAGACCCTGAAAAGACACATCCTCCCCAGATCTTCACTTTATCAATTAATCATGCCAGTCCCATCAGAAGGTAATTAAGGAGAAGCCACATCGCATTCACACTCTTTCCTCTGCTCGGCCATCATTAAGTATTTATTGAGAAAGTTAGCTGCTTTTCCGAGCTACGCCGTCGCTACCACTCCCGCCCTTGCCGCCCCTGCCCCCGACCCGGGATTTTGAGGCCTTAGGCAATTGCCTCCAGGGGCTTGTCAGTTTTTTTTCCCTCCCTCTCTTCCTGGTGTCACAGGCACAGAGGCAGCGCTTTAAAAGTGGTGCCAGTGGAAATTTGTCCAAACCTTAAGTTGTCGACTCTTATTCCCCAGTCTGTGCTGCAGAGCTGCCAGTTCTTTCTTCATTAGACCGCACTCCTCCTCACTGCCACGCAACTGCTGGACTCGGTTGTTTACCTCCTGCTCTTGTGCCGTCACTTTCTGTTTAAAGAACCACACGAGTGATCGTGAGAGACAGCCGTTAGTCACAAGCAATCTGGGTATGAGTGTTTACAGGACTGAGAGTAAGGTTTCATTAATAGTTTCTGTAATGGGGTCAGCTGTTGCATGATACGGAGATGGGAAAGCATGTCACAGGCGTTTCGTCCTGTATTGCTAAATGTGGGACACGGGAATTAGCAGTGCTGTACTATGGTGTTTCAAAAGGACATGATAAAGCTAAAAGAATGATTCAGTTGCTCGCTTGCCGCTACATGTCACATACAGCATGTGTAAACTGTCATTGACAAAGTACAAGTGGATTGTTTAAGTGAACAGTTTCTGAAGAAATAATATTGAAAGACCAAAATCACTGCTGTTTAATTAGCGCTTCTCCAATGAGAAGTGTCTCTAGTATCTATTCCGTATGAGCGAATTGTGTGATAGCGTGTAACAACGTGGATAAGCTACTATAGGTAAACACGTCAGCAGTGTGGACGCACTTCACCGTGTCCAAAAATGATGACAGAGCAGCAATATGGAAATATTGAGAGGTGGCTTGTTGCCAAAAAAGTTACTACCAGAGAACACAACGCCCTATTTAATTACTCAAATTTAATTACAAATCTTTATTTTCAGTTACAGTATTTTTGGTTAAATAAAAACTTTAATTTCAGTTTCACTGTTTTGGTACAAAATTCACATCGGGGCACGAATTAGTATCACAGAACAGTTGTAGTGCCCATGTGTTGAATGTGTCCACTCAAGTTGACTGACAATACTCAGAACTAGAACACTCGACCATGCATGAAACGCAAAGGCAGACTGAAAAACGAAGCATATCCCAGACTTAAAGGGAAAGTTCACCCAAAACAAAAATTCTGTCATTCCAAACCCATAAGACCTTCATTTATCTTCGAAACACAAGAAAAGATATTTTTAGAGATTTTTGATTGAAATTGCATTACACTAAATCCGATTGCAAATCACGCAAAAAGCATGGTTGAGCTTCTCTTTACCGTATTTGATGAGCTCTATGTATGCGCATTGACCAATATTTACATCTAAATAAAGGCCTAAATTAAATCTGTTTATCATATAAAGTGAATGTGTCTCTTCAGAAGACTTGGATTAAACTGCTTGATTCGCATGTTGTACTTTTACAATGGCTTTACAATGAACTTATCAAAGCATCAAGGGGTCACACTTTATATTAGGTGGCCTTAACTACTATGTATTTACATCAAAAAATAAGCACAATGTACTTACTGTGGTCATATTGTATTGCAAAACACTTTTGCTGCTATTGAGGTGGGATATGGGTAAGGTTAGGGACAGGTTTGGTGGTATGGGTAGGTTTAAGGGTGGGTTAAGGTGTGAGGGATGGGTCAACAATGTAATTATACATGTAATTACAGAAATTAATTACATATGTAACCACATATAGGTATTTTTAAAAACATGTATGTACACAATAAGTGCATTGTATCAAATTATTAATTTAAATGTAAGTACATAGTAGTTAAGGCCACCTAATATAAAGTGGGACCCATCAAGGTTTTGCTGGAATGGACTTTTGATGGAGGGACAGAAATTGCTCAGGTTTCATTAAAACATCATCCTTTTTGTTCTGAAGATGAAAAATTCTTATAGGATGACATGGAATGACATAAGGGTATATAATTGATGACAGAATTTTCATTTTTGGGTGAGCTGTCTTCTTGTTCAGTGCAAATATTCAATATCGTTCACAGTTATCCCTCTACCATCTCTGATATTCCGATAATGCATTCCTATTAACACGCACTTTAACCGGTTGTGTCGACTTGACGCTGATATCTCAAAAAATAACTCAGAGCTGTGGGAGGCAATTAATTGCCATGTTTGGGGAAATCACTTGAATCTTTCTAGATAGAGAACTTATGTTCAGTCTGTGCACCATGCAAATGCAGGTTTTAATAGAGATTTATAGCACAAGTGAAGCTCAATTCAAAATGTTGATAATGAGGTAGGCAAGCACTGTTTTAACCCTAGTACTTCTCAATTGGTAGGAAAAGAGGTTTAAAGAAGTTAAGAGGTCTAGGACAGAGAGATTAGCATTAGAAATCCCCAGTGCAGTTCAAAAATGAAAGCTAATTATGGTACAAAAATGGAAGAAGAGGGGTAATGGAAGGGGGTGGGGTGAGAGGAAAGCTGGTCAAAGTTAGTGTGGAAATGCAGAGATGAGATGAGGATTCAGCAGACCATCACACGGCCAAGGAAGGAAAAAGCAATTAATCACATTTGGGTTCGTTTGGCGCAAAATTTGGATGAGATGAATGCCAGTGGTTTTGAGTGGTACCCAGAATTCTGATTATTAATGAGTTTCTCAAACAGGGCACAATGGCCATATTCCACTAACAGGCCAGTGAAACAAACCTGACAGAAGAAAAGACTCATTCAAAACTGTAACTTCATTTTTAATCTATTAAAAATATTGCATACAAAAATATCTACTTCAAAATGTGCACAGTTGGCTATGAATCTGAAACAAAGGCCATTTGTGTGTAAAAATACACTGTATTGAAGAATTTCTGACCATACATATCAATACACAGGATCTGTATTCGGTTGCTCATGTCAACAGGTCTGCCATCTTGGAACAATCATTTCATACAAACATTCAAGCATTTCATATTTATGGCTTATATAATGCTAATATACTGCAGGTCATTTAACCTAGGGTATATACAATCCACAGTCTATCATAAATAGTTCATTATATTTTTATGCACATATAAATACTATCAGATTAACAATTTACACCTGTATGTATGATGCATCAATAAGTATGTGCCCGACCAAGAACGCTATGGTCCTTTTTCACAGCCCTAACATGATTAAATGTGATTAACAGGTGAGTAATTTGATTGGTGGTGTGCCATATTTAGTGATTTAGTGCATATCTGGAGTACAATAGCACTGGAATGTTTCAATGTTTGCATCACTTTCCTTATATTTTTTGTAGCATTCCCGACTGGAGTATGTGAGCAGCATAAGTAGAGTTATTTTTAACTCTGTATTAACTTTAGCTCACTAGTTTTTTTCAGACTTGTGTGAAGTAACAGTGTTTTCTATTGCTTCAGGATAATTCAGATCGGGGTTTCTTTCCCAAGTGAGTGGGGAGCAGGAATTTTCTTTGTTTCTCAAGTCCACTCACATACTCTGTTCCAGTCTGTTTGTTGCTTGGCAACATTTAAAGATTGACGCTATGGCAGAAACATAAGATAGTATTAACATCTTGTTTACAGAATTGTTGTATAAAAGCAATATCACTCTTGCAGTTTAACTGTTGTACTAAACCATGCTGATCAACACTCTTGCTATTATAGTACAGTTATTGTTTGGAGAGCAAATCACAATCACAATGTTACAAACAATCAATGTTTTTCAAGGAAACCTGTTACCTAAATCTGTACAGCCAGCCTGAATTTAAAATATTTTTACATTTCTCATTATAGCATTAAAGGTTGTGTTTTGTGACATTATTATTATTACTATTATTTTCAAATGGTTTGATTTATCCCTAGACCCTAGAGGGTCTAAGGTCCACCCTCTACAGTCTCACAAAATACTGTAGGAAACAATTATATTGTTTTTATGTAAATTTACTATATATGAAATAATATGTTTGATTGTTTTTCAATCGTTAGGTTAATTTACGGTTTACAACCTTACTTCATTAAAAGGTTCAAGCAATCAGACTGTTGTTCCAGATCATTGATGAAGAGCACTTTACCAATACTCTTTCCTTCTGAATGTAACATCGTCAACAATATGCAGAACCATCTGACATTTACGACAAACCAAATCCTTTGAAAATCGGTTAGAAGGGACTGTTACAGCCTGTTGCAAAGCACACCTGTCATCTGTCTGACATTCACTTCCTTGCAATTACAAACAGATCTTGACCTTTCCAATATGGCAGACATGCAGACGTAACACTGTAATTAGAAATAGCTCCTAATGTGCCATCTAGGTGTTTATATCTACGGTGCTGACACTAAACATAAGTCCTGCTATGAAAATAAACACACTGGCCTTCCATTAGTAATGCTGTCATGACGTCAGAGCCGTGGTGTGGTGTTTAGCAAGTTCCAGTTTGGTCTGCTATGGCAGAGGTCCCCAACCCTCGGGTCGCGACCTAGTTCCGGGCCGTAAGAACGCAAAATGACTCTAGGCTATATGCGATCCCACTGTATTATTTATTGTGCGTTTCCCCTTTAAGAGTCAATATCTAAATTTACATAGGGCGCGATTTTAGAAGAACGTCGGTTCCACACTTTAAGGTTCAGCTAATATTAACATGTGTGGGAAACAAACATCTCTCAAAAGTTTCTTTACTGAAAGAGGTATGAAAAGAACAAATGATAACAACAATGAAGAGACAGCTGCTGGCAAGAAAAAGGGGAAAAAGAAAGCCACCTTTAACCAAAAATATGATTATTCGTATCTAAAGTACGGTTTCGTCCCTACTGTCAATTCTTATGCTCCAAACCCCATGTGTATAATTTGTGGAGAAAAATTAGCTAATGAGTCAATGATGCTCTTAAAACTGCTACGGGATCTTGAAACTAAACACCCAGCATTGAGAGACAAACCGCTGGATTATTTTTGAACAGAAAAAAAATTAACAAATGGGGCAACAGTAACTGTTAGAAGCAACCACATCTACAAGTGTAGCTGCACTGAGAGCATCATACTTGGTGGCTGACCGTACCACTAAAGCTAAGAAGCCCTTCACCATCAGAGAAGAACTGATTTTGCCAGCTGCCAAAGACATTTGCTGTGAAATGTTCGGCGAAGCTGCAGCTAACAAGATGGGCCAGATTTCTCTTTCAGCTACCACTGTCACATAGAGAATTGATGATATTGCAGAGGACACTGAAGAGCAGTTGTTAGAAAGGGTTAACGAGTTGCCATGGTATGCACTGCAGGTTGATGAATTGACCGATGCTGACAACAATGCAATATTATTGGTTTATATGCAATATATAATTAATTTTGTATATAATTAATTTGTCACTGCAGCGGAGAATGACAACTGTTTTCAAATTGACAAAGTGTGCATTCAAAGCCAAGATGCAACTGTGCAGACAGCGAGTGCCAAAGGGTACATTTGACATGTTTCCAACATTGTCAACACTGTCACGTTTGGGAAAGAAAGAACCTGGGCCTTCTCTCTCACAGCTGATCTGTGATCACACAGCTTTGCTACTTCCCAAACGCAAGTGATCCAAGAATTGATAAGGAATGGGTCAGTGACCCATTTGCAAACATGCCCCGCAAATTATCCATGCCAGTGCATGAAAAGCATCAGCTCATTGAGATCGCAAGTGACAGCGGGCTGAAAAGTATGTTTCAGACATCCTTCCTTGCAGGCTATTAAAAGACGGAATATTCATAGATAGCTGCAAAGGCCCTGAAATGTTTACTTCCTTCTCCAACTTCATACCTTTGTGATGTGGGTTTTTCTGTGCTCACAGACACTAAAACAAAGTTACGGAGTAGACTGGACATCTGCAACATGCTTCGAGTCTCACTGTCACCCATCCCTCTTCGTTGGAGACCAGTGCTCACATTGATTATTATGGTGAGTTGTAATGTTTTGTTTTAGTTTTCTGTTGCATGCAGTTGATATAGAGACGTAATTAGATGATTTCAAAATTAAAATGATTTCAAATTAAATTTTTGTTCCAATCTTTCCAACACCCCCCGCCACAAGAATACTGTCAAAACGAAAACCAGTCCGTGCTATAAAAAAGGTTGGAGACCCCTGCGCTGTGGGTTATCAAGCCATGGCTAATCTTATTTACACAAATGAAGAGTATGTGTGATGCGTGGACATATTTGACAGACTCGCTGCTAGTGAAGAGACAGAGTTCCTAATGAAGCCGACTGACAGATGTTTCATTAAGGGGCATGATTAAAGGTGAATTAACAACACGGCTTCATCATTAGCTGTCATCCAAGCAGATCTATCAAGCAGTCAGAGATGCTCATTAAAAAAGGAGAGACGAAGGTTTCTGAGACCACATGCATGTCTGTACACCTGTGGCTGGGGTGCAGTTTAAGTTGTGTAAAGCTCTCACAGTACCTGCTCCAGCTCTTGGATTCTGTAGTCTTTTGCTTGAAGGATCTCCAGAACTTTCCTGTCCTTGTTCTCAGCTTTCTGCTTTTCTCTAGTACAGCACAGATTGAACAAAAGAGCAAAATTAAAGGCGCAGGCTGTCACAGTAACAGAATACAGAAGAGGGGGAACGGATCCACTGGCCTCAGTGAACGCTGCAGCCATTCACATTTGAAAATCTATTTGGGATGATGCAACGGTGATGCTCGGTTAGGAGATAAAACACTGCAGGATAGACTGGATGCTGTGGGAGAAGAAACAGGCAAAATTGCCTTTCAACCACTCAGCACGTTCTCTGAGCTTATACCGCAGAGGGTCAACAGGGAATGATGGGATATAACTCCAGTCTCCAGGTATCAGTAATTATCAGGATATCAAAACAGGAACACTACTCACTGGGGAAACACAAACACTCCTTTCCTTTCAGGATCTAACTCTCTTTAGTGGGTGTTTGGGGGGAAAAGACAAAAGAATCACAATTGGGGCAGGTTTGTTTGAACAGCCGCCACTCACCTGGGATCCTCCTTTCCCTGGTTCACTTTTTCAATCTCTTCCACCCTTTCTCATTCCATCTCTCCCTGAGGACATCTGACATGATACGGGTCTCCTCAGAGGACACCATTGCCTTGAAGCTTGGTGATGTTAACTATATCCCAAGCCAAGTGTTCGCTCGCTACCAGACTGGCCAGAATTCCCAGAAGCCTGTGTGCTTCACAGAGCCAGCACAATTATCATGTCAATCTCCCATGTGGCACAATGCTGATATATGCACACGCCCTCAGGTGCATGTTGCCAGTTCTTTGAGGAGCAGCTCAGTTTGTTGCCTCTGCCTGAGGAAGAAGCTCGTGAAGGATATGGGAGAGCGTAGCCTGGCTGGTGCTCTTTTATTTATCATCGCTTCTAGAGTCGAGGAACACATTTTCTTAAGCTCAAGCATTTGGTCACAAAAAAAAAAAAATTCTCCATATCTCTGACCTTTCATCAGGTGGTGGAAAGAACTATTTAATATGTACCCAAAAAAAATACACAGCCATTGCCAAGCCATGCCAGTGGCATCAATTTCCTCCCAAGTGCGAAATATTGCTTTATCTACACCTCTTATCATCATCATAAAAACTTTTAAAAGGCATGACAATGGCAATCATTCAGCATTGCGAATTTGATCTCTTTTGTTCCCCACAACACGTTCCCATGCCACTTTTGTAGCTCCCCACACCCTCTTTGAGGGTCATAAGTCATGTTAAATCTAGTATATATCCCTCAAAGAGGAGTTTTTTCAGCGTTTAGACGAGAAGAGAGGGAGGGAGTCTGTGTGGAGGATAAGAGGGTTTAGATCATCATCTGCTCTCGGGTTCTCTCATAACTGCGTTCAACGGCGCAGCCACCCAACACACACCCCTGCAGAACTGTGCTCACAAATCAGGGATTTCATGTGGCAGAAACAGCATTTATTTCAAGTCTGAAACGTAAAAGCATAATGATTCAATAGAAGAACGGGACTGAGAAAAAAGGCGCAGAGGATTTGCTGTCGTTTAAAAAAAAAAAAAAAAAAAAAAAAACAGGTGACTTTACAGTGTGACTCACCTTTCCATTACAAGACTCACTGCCTGGGTGAGGTCTGGACTGGCCACTTGAAGTCGCTTCCAAAGTGACCACACAAACTCCTTGTCTGTCTATTGGAAGTATATTCAACAACAACAAAATTATTTTGTTGCCAATGCTCACAATTTTAAAAAGTATCTTCCAAATGAGCAATTTCTAGCCAACTGCTTGTATGAGCAGCACAGATGGGTCAATGACAGAAGTCAGAAATAAAGAAAAAGCCTCATTATAATAATGAAAGTCTTGCAAAGAAAACACCAAGTAGTTTCACATTATATTTCACTTATTAATGTAGATAGATAGATAGATAGATAGATAGATAGATAGATAGATAGATAGATAGATAACTGATTAATAACTGCTTACTAATATTTAAAAAAAACATCTGCCAAAAATCATGTGGTCTAATCAAAAGGAGAAAAAAAAAAACAGTAAATGATATCATAGGATGGACTGAAACTGAAGATCAAACAAATGCATGAAACATTACTGTTATAACAAATGAAAAAAAGGGAAATTAAATCAGAGTAATCCTATTCATAGAGGAAACAGAGAACAGAACACACAGAAACAGAGGAAAGCAAAAAAACAAGGGTAAATCTGAACTCACTAGTTGCCTAAAGAAGAAAGTGGTGACAGAGAGCCGTGCAAGACACACTTACAATTCAAAGTGTCTTTGGAAAAAAAAAATGGCTTTCAAAGATTTTTAAAGCTACATTACATTTAATGAGAGACATCATTTTCTGACATTAATAAAAAAAACAGAATTATACCAGATCAACTTAATATAAAATTATCTGTTAAATTATGTCCACATCATTATAAGATTAAAGTCATAAATCCCTGCAGAATCTGCTGGTGTCCAATTAGTACATGAATTTTAAACCCTATTCAAAAGTGTCTAATTAATTATTTACTAAATGGTGCAGGCAGACCTTGATAGACCATAGGCTAAACATACAAAGTAGCGTGTGCGAGAGAGAGACTGAGCAAATGAATAGAAATAGAGATCTCACAATTCCTAGCCTTCATTGTGTTTAATGACAAATTAAGAAAAGTCCTCCATCAAATAGGTGGTCTCTTCTCAAGTGCTTAAGCTCACTACATCAGAAGATTGAGCAACTCCTGCGCATTACAGGGATTTTCTCATGGAATGGAAGGTGTTTGATATGTTGAAAGGCAGTCATATTGATGAATTATTTATCTATACAGCAGACCATGAATGCCCACTGGATGAGTGCGCTCATTGAATGTTGCTATTTATACAAATATTAATACAGTAAAACTGCCTCCCTGATAATTCTCAGGTCCACTAGAAACATTTTGCAGTTAATGGCAGTCGATGGATGGGCACAGTGCCTTTTACATAAATTATATGTGATTCTTTACACATACATGCTTGTCATTAGAAATGAAATGGAGAAAAATCAATTGTGAACCGCAGGCAAGTGGAAAAAAAAAAGCTAGACAGAATCAGTCGACATCCACTGATGATGTAGTCCTATTGTAGGTCAGTGTAAGCCTTTTATTGTTGTATTGTTTATTGTAGTAAAGACTACCCACTGAGAAATTATTGATGGCTCTTCTCAATTAGTAGTTACCAAGATCAGTGTTAAGAATGTCTGTAAGTAAACTACATGCTCAAAAATGATAATATATTAGTAATATGTGTCAATCTATTTATAATGATAGTTTGAGACACTGTTGACAACACAGGTATTTGTTTTTAGGCACCACCTGGTGGGGCTTTAACAATATGCAGGATCAGATTGGTTTAGCAATATTGGTAATCTTAGAATATTGGTATATTGTTGCAGTAGTGGAAAAACGGTTTAAAACCATTGTCACTATAGCCTGAGACAGAAGAATGGACAAAAGAATTATTAATTTGACCAAAAAATAAAATAAAATAATAATAATAATAAATGGTTTAATATACCTGGCACTGAGCGAGTTCCTCAGACAAACTCCTCACCTCTTCCTCAAGGAGTAAAACACGTTCATTGTCTTTCGAGTCCATTGATCCTAACAAAAAAGAGTTCATTTATATCATTGTCTAGTCCAAAATTAATTAGACAGACAGACAGACAGATAACACGATGAACAAGTAGATGGAGTTGAATCAGATCAAGTGAATCTGAGTCTATGAATTAAACAAACACTCTCTATGGACACTGTATTAAACCTCAATAAACAGACACTCAATACAACAATCCGATATAAAATACACTAAAACACATTAAAATCATATGACCAACTGCAACAATAATGCATTAATAGGTGCCTAATACGATAATAACAAAACAGCTCACTGATAAAAGTGTTTTAATAAACCGAAAACAACTGCTAGTTTAAATAAAGTGCGCTGTGTGACTGTTCCTGACCTGCAGCGCGTCCTTGGATACCGCTGAACTTTCGGTTTATGCAAAGTGAAGATCTGCAATATTATTAAACACCATTCGGATCGCACCTGACAGCATATTTTCACCAGATGGTTAAAACGGGAAAATAGAAAACAGAGCTCATTAAAATGAAAACACAAACAAACGGCTGGACTGTTTCAAATGATCGCGCCAGTTCCGTGTTTTGACACAGAGCCGTTTACAACACTTCACGACAACCCGAAACACTTTACGGCTCGCTGGTCTCTATGGACGTTCTTCGTGTGAATAATATAATATTAATATTTTCCATGCTATTAGTAGGGCCTATAATACACAGAACAAATGGTTTAACATTAAAAAATGATTTAACTATTATTTGAAGTTGTTCAAATTCACAGACAAGTCCAATAGATATTATATTAAAATACGATTTACGAAATAGCAAAACCTAAAACCTTCCTTAAAAAGTAGCTATTAATGCATTAGAAAATAGTTACCATGGTAAATATAATTTCCAACGATCTACAATAGCTACTATAGCACTTTCTTTCTTTCTTTCTTTCTTTTTTATAGGCTATTTATACAAGAATAAATATAGCCTAATAACCACGTTGTTTAGCAAAAAACTATGATTAATGTAGTTGTTTGAGGCAAGACACCCCAGGTGAAAATAAGGTTTAAAAAAATAACAATTATTAACAAAAAAATAAATAAATAAATATTAACAATTTCAAAAAAAAAATTGCATTACAAGTTTTCTGGAATGTTTAAATATGCAAATGAGCATTTTCTATGTAAATATACACTGATTTGCATACATTTCCAGAACAGAAATCTGGACATTGGATAAGGTTCAAAATTCTTGTTTCATTTTGTTGAAATATTATGGTCAAAGTTTTTTTTTTTTTTTTTTTTTTTTTTTTTTTTTACAAAGGGGATTTTGGATACATCTTTTTATCACTCCACACACCATAAATCAGAAAGTCAGATTTTCAGATTTCTGTTACATCATGTTTTTAGGAATAAAATATTGTATAACATCAGACAAATAACAAATTAACAAAACTGGAAAGTTTGGTGTATGTCAGTGCTTCTGAAAAAGTGTTGTAATTGACCTCTACAAAAGCATGTACATAAATAAATAAATAAATAAATAAATAAATAAAAAAAATGAAGTGCCATAAAAATAAACACTTAAAAGTGTATTTTGGATGTTTTCTTTCCACTAGTCTGAAACAACATGTTACGAAAAGCCAAAAAGCCCAGCATTTCAAAATTGAACAGCGCATGTCTTAAGGGTGACATGAAACCACACAAGTGTTGAAGAAAATATTATTTTTACAATTATTCCACCTATACCTCTTGAATGTTACCATATCACTGAAAGTCCTCAGTTACTCCTGTGCTGCACTTTCTCTTGTCAAATGATTCTTCTTAATGTACCTATTTAAATAAATGCTACTAAAGAGTCTACCAGGGTTGTTCATCTTGTTCAACACGATATAAATGATCATATAGACTGTTCTCCTGTATCATTCCGATTTTATTAAGGCATATTACATTTTTTCATTGCAGAGTGGCTGCATAATGGAGTATAAACAACTGTGCCTGTCCTCGTCGACTAGAGTCATATCATAGTCAAAAGGCTAGATGATTAAAACCACAGAAACAAGATTAGACAAATATAAAGGAGGTTGCAGGAGTGCAACAGACAGCAGGTCATCTGCTTTGGAGCTTGCATGCTCTCTTGCTCCAGAAGAAGTCAATTGACTTAGCGTGATTAGGCTTTTCTTTGACCCGCAAACAGTGCCTCTCATTAGGATGCTCATTTGAGCTGCGATTTCAGAGGCAGTAGACTGGCTGGTAATTTGCAACATCTGCCCCTTTTAGGAGCGCAGACACATGGCACTTTTGAATCAACTTTTTCTTTCTTGCTCAACAAAGCCCTTTGTTTACTCATGATAGTTACCAGTCATCCATTCCGAATGTGATTTTACATGCACTCTCTGGCACTAATATCAGTTTCCGTTCAACAGCCTCCAACAGCGGCCAAACGTCACAAATGTAACATGCTCCATTTACAACCCCCAAGGCCTGTAAAAAGTTCAGATCAACAGACAACCACGCAAATGTTACTCAAGTGGGAAATAAATGTAGTATTTTTTCCAGTTATCTATTTCATTTAAATCTGGACTAAAAACAGCAGGGAAAATAGAGAATAACAATAATAATTATAAGTTAAAAAAAAATTAATATCCTCAAGTGATGCAAATTTAGACTGTACAACACATTTAAATCATTTTTTATCTTAAGGTAATCAACTTTGTCAGACAACTTGTTTATGTTCAGCAATTTTGACTTTTATTTAGGACAAGTCTGATTTTGACTGGACACTACTAACTATAGTATTTAGTATTTAGGGGAAAAAAACGATTTTAAAATCCTGTTAAATCTTGTTGTTAATATAATTTAATTTTCAATTGCTTATTATAAGCTTAATTCAGGATAATTGGGACATTTTCCCCCAGTCATCTCTATAGCAAAAGGTGTCCTTAATGATTTGTGCATTTAGGTTTTAAACCTTCTTTCTTTTGTTGTTCACGGGTTGTTCTTTGGTAAAAGAAGGTCAGAATCTGTATATTTTTGTATATCTCCCTATATTTATTGTAATGCTTTAATAGCAGAATTTAATTGCTAGAGCTAGAACATTATTGCATAGTGTGACAAATGCTGATACTGTCTATTGTCTTTGCTGTTACCCCAGTATTTTTGATGTGATGTAAAATAAAATGATTCCATTTAGCTCATCTGTTCCTCCTTCTCCATGTCACTGAGAAACAGAGATGTATTCACACCGAATCACCACGCAGCCCGTACAATCAGGAAGCATCGACAATCCCTTGGTGGGCTGAGTAGGCAGAGCATGGGAAGTATCTCACCACAGAGGATTGGGAAAACCCCGGTTCTCCGCCTGCAATCCGAGGTAGGAGGACTGTCATCTGCTGAGCATTTACCTTTGATAAAGAGGGGAAGAAAAAGGCGACACGTTTTATAATGTTCTAAAAATGTACAAGATGCTCGCTTTGTAGACATGCTGGCTGCATTTCTGGCAGTGTCACTTTGGAATGGAAATGAGAGACATTTTAAAGAGGAGCACAACACATCATTTCCCAGTGGATGAACATGTGGGTGTGCAAATCCAGTTGAGATAATGTAGAAGCTTTAAACTTGGTTCTGACAGTTTATGTGCCCCAGGATATTGGTTTTAAAAAGTGAAACAGAATTTTATTCTATCCTACTTCCTACATCCATTGTTTTATCCTGAAATGTAACCAAGTTACAATATGCATCTATGTTCTTTAAAAGTTTGAAGTAATTGAATACGAAAATAATTTAGATGTGCATAAACTACATGTTAGCACCAAAATAGGCAATTATTGAGGAATAAGACATGGCGAAATAATAATAATAATAATAATAGTTTCACTTTATATTAGGTGTCTTTAACTTACTATGAACTTAAAATTAATTGGTAGGTACAATGTATATAACACAATAGCAAAACATGGTTACACTTTATTTTAAGGTGTCCTTGTTGCAGTGTAATCATACTTTTAAGTACTGAGTAATATTAATTAACTACATGTACTTACTGTAAGGTTAGGGTTAGAATTGGGGTTTGGCTTAGGGTTACTGGCATGCACTTATGCATAATTTATTGTTATTAGAATAGTAAGTACATGTAACGTGTAACAAGGACACCTTAAAATAAAGTGTTACCCAAAACACTTTTGCATCTGTTATGAGGTTAAGGTTAGGGACAAGTTTTGGTGTATGGTTAAGTTTAGGGGTGGGTGGTAGGGTCGACAATGTAATTATCGATGTAAATACAGAAATAAATTAAAAGCGGTAACCTGTAATTGTTACCTTAAAGAGCCATTTATACTTTATTTAATCTATAAATATTTATTTTGTTAGTATAAATTAATGTATATAGGTTGATTCAGTGACGTTAAATAATATTTTTGACTTGAATAAAAATGGTTCATTTAGATGTCACCATTTTCAGGTTACCATCTTTTTCATTGTAACTACATGCAGGTATTTCTTAAATATGAGTACAATGTAAAAAACCTGATTTAACATATACAAATTAGTTGGTATAAGTTAATGTATATACTGTAGGTTGGTTCAGTGAACTTGAATAAAATCAGCTAATTTAGCTGTTACCATTTTTAGGTCACCGCTTTTTTGCAGTGCACTTAATATAAAGTAAGTCCTAAACTCTTTATAAATATAATTCTCTGCAAGTCACAATCCAGCTCCTTCATAGCAGTGACAGTCGGTCGTTTATTCTGTGCAATGGCTTGAAACCAACAAAACTGCATCTCTCCACTTGCCCATCGGCAAACCTGTCATCACGCGCCCATCCGCTTGCGTGCAACACACCCGGAGCTCCCACCGAATGCTCTGCATCCCAGGACAAGCTCCACTGTTGAGCATTTGTCCCCCGTGCATGAGTCTCTGGCTCCATCTGATGACCTTCTAACTGTCTTCAGCAGGCAGTGGGTTTGGATAATGAGGGGATTGATAAGAGGGCTCTCTTCCTGTGGGCGATGGGGGGAGAAAGGGGAGCCAGTGGGGTGGAGGGAGCAATGCTTGCCCCATGTGTCTTTGTTGAATTGTGGGAAAAAGGAGTGAAGTGATTCCCCTACAGGCTGTATCAGATTTCCCCTGAGAGGATCATGCTGCTCAAATAATGTAAGCCCCTGGCAAACACAGAGAACCTTTTCACTCCTTTGTTTTTGTTTATGCTTATGAATGTGTGCAAGGAGGTGTCCATGGCCATTATCATCTGAAAGTATGGCATCAAGAGTTTAGCTAACAAAAATGCGTTCTTTGTTTCCTTCCACTGTGAATCGATGTTCCTGCTAGGGTGTGGAAAGTTTACACAAGGGAAGAGATCAATGGTAAAACATGGCTTCCATATTGAGGATGGATGGTGAAGACAGAGCGAAACACGTGTGGCCTCATCCCCTAAGTCAAGTGACACCATTAGCTTGACATTTTCCTCAGTGCCCACAAATAGGAAATATGTGTGGCATTTATTGAACAGACACACAGTCTATGACAGCTGATGGCCATCCCAAAGGACCAAAACTGGTAGAAGGTTCAATAGCTCATCATCAACTGCCCTTTGAGTAATTAGACAATTGGAAGGGGTCTGACATAAACCAATACTTATACTCGGGTCCCACAGGTGGCTTTTTGCAGCTGATTTCAGAATGGAAGCTGCTTTAATGTCATGTTTTTCTTGAGCAAATAAAAGAGTCAAGCTGCTGAGTTCATATCTCTTGGACGCAACTTGCTCATTGCGCTTGGAGGATGGCTCGCCACTTGATGAGGATGTTTAATAGACTGTACTGAGCTTATTTCATACAGTGTAATCAAAAGCATTAAAAAAAAGTATGATAAGATTATGCAAGAAAATCGATTTCAAAACAATTTAATGCTACATCTACGAGCTAGAAGTTGCATCAAACATCAAACACTGGATTACTCATTTGCAGGAAACTGAACCCACATGAACATGCTAATGTATCCATTACTCATAATTCTTTAAAGGTCTACTTTCTCTGCTCTGTTGTTTAATATCAGGGAGCAATGTACAGTAATATCTCATTTAATTAGGGATTTAAGTTCTCTAACTACCGGGCATATGGTATTTACTCTGCCATGGCCTTGCACATCAGATGAATATGCATATCCTGGGAGTGTGTAGCTTGTTACCCTAGAACGAATTCTACACAAGTTTAATCCCTGATCTATTATTTACCTCTTGACCAAACATGTGAGTGGGGCTTGTAGGCACTCAGATTGATCAAAATGACTGCCTTGGGATTTAGGGGCTTCTATTGGTCCAAAGGAGAAGTCTGTCATTTGACTTTCCTCAGCCTTCACTCTTGAGAATCAAGCTCTGTGCACACTGTAAGGAAAAAAGAAACAAGTCCATAATTAAACATTTATAAGCGCTCTCTTCAGACAGTCTGGGGACACAAGTTTGGGAGATATATAGGAAATCAGTGTCCTCAAACATCTCTAAAGCAAAGTATCTTGATACTCTTGATAGTGATGTGTGTGTGTGTGTGTGTGTGTGTGTGTGTTTGTGTGTGCATGTGTTTTGTAGGGGGATTCTCCTTTAAGCAGGTCCGATGAACATTAAGTAAATATTAAAAACAAGGACAAAAATCTGATTCTAACACACTGAAAATCATTCATTCACACAGCATTAAAAATGATAGCTCTATCCATCGATCGTAAAATAGTTGTAAAGTTATTGAACAAGGCAGTTTAGGACATTATTATACGATTATAGAAAACTATCATGGGTGCCCTAGCTGTTGGTTTCCTTTTAAAATTAAATTACGTTTAAAGTGTGCATTATTATTATTATTATTATTATTATTATTATTATTATTCAGTTTTTAGTAAAAAATAAAAAACATAAAAAAAACAGAGCAGAACAGAACAGAATGAAAACATTAATGAAATGTTTTGTGTCTGCGGGATTTTTGCAGAAGTTTGTTAACATATAGATCTTATAACATAACAATTAAAGCTACAGTCTCTCAGGGTTTACACCAACAACAATGATAATAATAATACAAAACAATATAGCCTACTGGTAAATATATTAGCATAGAATACTCTACTCTTAAAGATATATCACTGAACAAACTAGAAGATAATAAACTACCAAATATAGGCTACTACAAGATAATTACCTAATTTTACTAGATGATAATATGCTATCAACTATGCTAGAAGATAATGCACTACCAACTACACTAGACTAAAATATATTACCATGCTCCTTTGGATGTAATGCAGCAGTCAGAGAGAGCTGACTATGCAGAAGAAATAGCCGGGAGTGAGTAAGACAGTTTTCTCTTCCCGGACAGCCAGAGATTTACCCCGCTGCTTCAAACTACCCACCCACTTTAGTCCCGCTTCTGTCCCGCTTCAGTCCCGGTGGAGTGTCTTATACGAGCGGATCTGGAACAGCGGAACCAGCGCTGGGCTTCTGGATCCACCGAAACAGCTTATATTTCAACGGGCTTCTTTCGCTTTACAGAGCCCCGGTGCATGCGAATGACGAGAGCGTAGAACTGACTCCCCTTTTTTTATTGTCAGTGTTGTTTCTTTGCTTAACGATAAAGGACTGTTGTTGATTATTATCGGTTTGAAACTGAAGGGACAAACATAAAGTTTTGAGTGAGTTTAGAGAGATTTGCGTAAAGAAGAGGAGAGGGAAGAGGAGAGCGTCCCCCCACATGAGGGCGAGATCTGACTGAACTTCATTCTGCCATTCACACAATATGAAGAAATGGTGAGTATGACCGATCAACACACGAACACTTTACAATAACCCTCATTTATGACATTAACAAACATTATTGTAATGTATAGCGCTCATACAATCTTCACGTCACGTAGCTTACACTTAAATAGTCATAGCCTAAATGGCATGAAACGTATAAATGAACAATAGATGAACTTAAATCTGTTAGGCGGTATACTATCTCTTAATGATTTAGTTTACTTTAGTTTGTCGAAAGTGTTAGTCAGGTATTTTAATCGGACAATCTACCGCCTTGAGCATGTTTACAAAATAAAGTTCAAGATAAACTGCTTTACCTGTGGATTGCTTTCATCTCACTCTTTCTTTATTACTCTTAAATAAACACGCTATATGAGTGCACAAGTCACTGTTGTATAAAAGCAAATAAAAAACATAAATATAGAAATAAATCAAAACGTTAATGGGTTATGTCAAAATTGTTAACACTGTAGACAAGGTTAAAATTCATCCATGTCATCTCTATTTTAACTCAGCACAACTATAATATATACATATACATTATATAACATGCAACAATATAATTTATAAATACTATTAATGTAATATAGAACTATATGTTAAATGTCTTTAATATAATTTAAAAAATATGGTAAAAACAAAATATATAATACATTATCCGTGAAAAAAATCAAATAACTTCACCCAAATGTTTATGGATTACAAAATAAAATTATTTAGCTCTCAATTTTTAAACAACCTGGTTTTAAATGGCAGTAATCATGGTTTATTTTGAATGTCTTTTTGTACATTAATCAGCTGAGCAGAACAATAGATGCAATCAAATTAAATTTATTTAAAAAGACAATTTTTAGGTTCCTGTGCAACCTGTTTTTGACAATTACGGTATTTTCTATCATGCTTCTTTTTGTCTTGATGTTTATTGCTTTCGTTTTGCCGAAAAGAGAGAAAGTGATTTACAAGAGCAGGTGAACACTGAGGCATTTCATTCTCAGAGAACGCAGAGACAAGGAGGAGATATCGCTGAATATATACAATTGGAAAAAAAAATCTCCCTGTTCCTCTACTTAAGGTTTTATGAGTTTGGCACTTTAAATCTTTTTTTTTTTTGTTCTAATCTCAGCGGCTGTCTGTGATGGGGCACAGTTGTTCAACTGCTGCAGTCAAGAATGCCAATTTGCATTCCAAGAGTGTCATTTGATGACTTTTATCTGCACGGCTCCCCTGACTTGTCTGGACACTTAACATTTCATCTGCTCCATGTCAAGAGTCAAACGCAGTTATGTCCCTTTTCTCTATCTCTATCCTCCTCTTTCTCTCTCTTTCTCTTTGTCTTTCTCAGTCTCATCACCTCTCTTCTTAAAAAAAAAGAGCATAGGTTGAGGACAGGAGTATGATCGAAATGAGAGGGTGTGCGAGAGAGATGGAAGGAGGAGGTAAAATGAAGAGCTGCTTTCATGTTGCAGGCACAGTCTAAGGCTGAACTTGTCAGCTGTGCTGGTGTGATTCTCTAGGGGCCCTGGCAGAGTAAGAGGGTAGATGATGGTTAGACGGTTCAATAAGCGCACGGACAGGTAGCCCTAGTGACGTCCCCCGGAGACATTGTCTTAATGAAGAGCAGGTCCACTTAGCCCTGTGTTCTCTGACCCTCTGCCTACTCACCACACACACATACACACACACTGCTCATTTGATCTTACAGCGCTCTTGAACTTCTCAGTGAGTTGTGTTGGTGACGCATGTAATATTGTCAGAGTTTTGAAGTAGAAATCTAGGGCTTAATAATAATAATAATAATAACAATAATAATAATAATAATTACTACTGTCTTAAGTAAAAAAAAAAATCTGTTAATATGGGAACAACATGGAGCAGGGTTTATATGAGCAGGATATGTATGAGTCTCTGCTGAAGCTCATACATATCCACATTGATAGACAGACAGCTTTGTTATGGGTGGATGGGGTGGGACAGGTGGGTCACAACACCTGCGAAACAGTGAGGGTGAATAGTATTTGTATTCTGTAGAGAAACACTTAAAATTGCTTGTGATGTTTAGTACATTTGTACTGTTAGAAACGGCCAGATTTTGAGGCATTTTCTTCTTCTTTGTCCAGCTGTGGCTTCTTATAATGGATATTATACCCTGTAAAAAGTGGTAAACTGCAATTGCTACCTTAAAATGCTATCCGACTGAACTCATTAAAATTAGATTTGCTGGTATAAAATAGTGTATGTAGGTTGATACAGTGATGTTAAATAATGTTTTTGACTTCAAATCAGTTCATTTAGATGTTACCATTTTTAGGGTGCATTTTTTTTCAGTAAAATGTGTATTTGTGGATGAATGAACTGAAAAAAATAAAAATAAAAAACTATGAAATATACCTAAAATACAGGCAATTATCACTGAGATTTTAGAAAGATTACTAAAGCTTTATACACTTCATACATTTGGAAAAAAAAAAAACTATGAAAGAACAACTATAATTACACATCCAGATGCGGAGATCATTTTAAAGCTGCTTTATATGTTCTTTCAGTAATGAAAACGTTACAATAATTAGGCTTTATTGTTTATTTTTATTGTACTCTGTATTTTCTAATGCAACGTCACAACATCATCATAACATCATACTTTTTAAACAAAATACAGTAAAAACCCATGAATTCAAATGCAACAAAATACTGATTTAATATTATTACGAACCAAAGAAATCACAGAAATGATGTTATCTCTGTTGTTGCAATTATTTTTTAGGTTTTGTGGTTATGTGTTGGAATGCACACAGTAAGCATACCAGCATCGGTAAAGTGTCCAACATACACACTTTTTAAATTAAAATAGCATATTTGAATTTTTCCACAACAAGAGCACACACTCTTTGTCGTATTGCTGTGATTCATTGCCAAGGGTATTTTGTTGCGGAATAGCTGTAAATGTTGAGGTAAAACAGAAATGCTCAAGTGTGTCAGCTGCTAGAACTGGATTGATGACCTGAGGAAATGATAGTTTAAGGGTAACCTCTGCTCTCTTAAAGAACTAAGACAATAATTCACTTCTATTCGTGGAGTGAATTGAGCTGGGCTGGGGATGTTGTGGATCTACAAGCTAGCACAAAACAGAAGCCTTGCAGTAACTAAAGTACTCAGTGGGGAGGTGTATGATTATTGTGGGTGATTTATTTTTTATATGGAGGTACTACAGAATAAAATGTTTCACATTGTGTCGTACAGAATGTGCTGGAAAAGAGGAAACAATGGGATTTCCAGAAGTGCATTTGTCTCTTAATAAAAAAGAACAGGGATAAACCTGTTTAGCGACCCCATGAGGTCCAAGGAAAGGTTTGATTAAAAAGTGTCACTTCTGACTGAGCTTGGTCTAGAGCGCTGAAAGAAATAAGATATGACAAGATAAGTGGTAGGTCTTAAATAAATCCCCCAGAACTGCACAACAGCACATGGGCAAGTGAATGTATGTAGCTGAGCTACTGTATACAGTAAATGTTAAAAATGCAAGTTTTCAGACTGGCTATGGAGCCTCTTTTCAAGCTAAGCTAAATAAACAATAATTGTATTATATATTTATTTTATTGGTTATTTTTTTCTTCATTTTGTATTTTTTAAACTTCACTATATGAGTGAGGCATAAATTGAGTTAGTCATGTTTAAGCTCTTAAAATGTTATATTTATAAATTCAAGTTTTGGAAGTCCTGTTTCCCAGTGATTTAATAATTATTCATCTAGATGCATGCTGCGTTCCTGACTTAGTCACTTTTATTTTATATTTATTTTATATTTTATTATTTGTTACAAACTACTTACTCTAAAAGTGCAGTAATTTTTTGTGCTTTGAGTTCATATATACTTTTAAGGTATGTTGATAAATAATGGTATTCAAGTATGTGTGTGTGTCTTTAGGTGTGTTTATCTGTGCATATGCGTGCAGAGAGGGGGACAGTGCAGCTTTTGAGTGGACAGAAATGCAGCGTCTCTGAGAGCTCTTTCATGTGACTGTAGCATTCCACTAATGCAGTCACAGCAGCGATGCACAAGACGAGACATGCGTCCCGTCCTCCCTCTGCCATCAGTCTCATCTGTCGTTCTCTACCTCTCTCTTTTTCTTTCTGTGACCTTAACATTTATCGGAGAACCCCGTGCAAAATTCCTCTCAGCATCTGTGGAATGGGGGGAGCCAAACATGTTCACACACACACATGAACACACAGCCAAGAACTTTAAATAATAAAGCACACTGAGCCTCACGTCAAGTCCCATAGCACATATTATGTGTATTTCTTGAATAAATAGTTGTTTTGTACATAAAATGCAGTCAGTATTACTGTATTATATTTTTTTTGTTCCATGTTGTTTCTTTCCATCAGTTTCATTAATGTCTGCATAGCCTCTTTGTCTGAGATTGAGGGTACAATAACAAAACAGCCCCACTGTCACCATTATTAGATTCCAGCTTCTTTACCAGGCAACCTCATATTAAAAGAGAGAGAGAGGATGAGGTGAGCTGAGAGAAATGAGCCGTGGATAGAGTTTGCTGAGTGTGTCAAGGACATGTGCCACATGTTGATAGCACTGGAGCACAGGGGTGAGGACGACACAGGGAGGGAGAAGAGGGGTCTGGCCAGACGACAACTACGCTGGAGAAGTTTACTGCTAACACAAACAGTTAGTGCTGGAATTCAGTTTTTAATAGGTGTCTAGATGAAAGGGTGATGCTTGCTCCCAAAGTAGGAACATATACACGTGTTTCTTTCTTTTTCTCTATGAAATAACAAAAAAGCAACAAATAGCAATGTACCTTGCCATGGCCAAAGGGTTACAGTTGACTAGTACTGCTTTAATATCACTGAAATCTGTGCTCACTGGCTAATTGGGACACTTAAAGCTTTAATAAGACTGCATTTTATTGCAAATAGTTCAGACGTTTTTAACTATTTTCATCACATTTTTGTCTCTGAGCTTTGAGACTGTCCTCATTTCATGTTTCTCACTAGCAAAACGGCTTTGGTGACATTCTTTATTGTGGCCTGTTCTCATTGGTAGCTGTTTTATACCCTTAAGACTTCGGCAAAACTGCTGCTGAGGTCAGTAACTGATGAAATAACCCTCAACAGATCATTACAGCAACTTTTCTTTTTGAGGCACTATCAGAATCAGAATCAGAAAGAGCTTTATTGCCAAGTATGCACATACAAGGAATTTGTTTTAGTGTCACAGCTTCCAGTACTCAGAAACAACAACAACAACAACAACAACAACAACACAGATAATAAAAATAAGATGTGAATAATATACACATATATTAAAAATAATAATAATAATAAGAAGAAGAAGAATTTGAATAATAATAATAAATTGTATGTACAGGTCTGCTATAGATATACTAGAATGTAGGGTGATAAATAAATATGAGGTTATTGCACATATTTTTATTGCACAGTGGGAGAACATTTAAGTGTTCATGAGGTAGATTGCCTGGGGAAAGAAACTGTTCTTGTGCCTGACTGTCCTGGTATTCGGTGCTCTGTAGCGCCGACCAGATGGCAAAAGTTCAAAAAGGAGATGGCATAGATGTGAGGGATCCAGAGTGATTTTCTGAGCCCTTTTCCTCAGTCTGGATGTATACAGTTCTTGGATGGTGGGCAGGGGAGTACCAATAATCCTTTCAGCAGACCAAACTGTCCTCTGTAGTCTTTTGATTTCTGATTTTGTAGCTGAGCCAAACAGTTATTGAAGTACACAGGACAGACTCAATGACGGCTGAGTAGAACTGTGTGAGCAACTCCTGTGGCAGATTGAATTTCCTCAGCTGACGAAGGAAGTACAACCTTTGTTGGGCCTTTTTAGCCCTTTTTAGTCTATGTGAGTGTCCCACTTCAGGTTCTGAGAGATGATGGTGCCCAGGAACCTGAATGTCTCCACTGCAGCCACAGAGCTGTTCATGATGGTGAGTGGGGGGAGTGCAGGGGGTTTCTCCTGAAGTCCACGATCATCTCCACCGTTTTGAGCGTGTTAAGCTCCGGGTTGTTAAGACTGCATCAGATAGCCAGCTCTTTAACCTCCTGTCTGTAAGCAGATTCGTCGCCATCCTGGATGAGACTGATGACTGTAGTGTCGTCCGCAAACTTCAGGAGCTTGACAGAGGGGTCTTTAGAGGTGCAGTCGTTGGTGTACAGGGAGAAAAGCAGTGGGGAGAGAACACAGCCCTGAGGGGCACCAGTGCTGATGGTGCAGGAGTAGGATGTGAATTAACTAATTCTCACTAGCTGTTGCCTATATGTCAGAAAGCTGGTGATCCATTGACAGATAGAGCTAGGGACAGAGAGCTCGGTTAGTTTGGTCTGGCGGAGTGTTGGGATGATGGTGTTGAAAGCGGAGCTGAAGTCCATGAACAGGATCCTCACATAAGTCCCTTGTCTGTCCAGATGCTGCAGGATGAAGTGCAGTCCCATGTTGACCGCATCATCCATGGACCTGTTTGCTCGGTAAGCAAACTGCAGGGGGTCCAGTAAGGGTCCAGTGATGTCCTTCAGATAAGCCAACACCAACCTCTCAAAAGACTTCATGACCACAGACGTTAAAGCAACAGGTCTGTAGTCATTAAGTCCTGTTATCTTGGGTTTCTTTGGGACAGGGATGATGGTGGAGCGTTTGAAGCAGGTAGGGACTTCGCACATCTCCAGTGATTTGTTGAAGATCATTGAGAAGATGGGGGCCAGCTGGTCAGCACAGGTTTTCAGACAGGCTGGTGTGTCACTGTCTGGGCCTGGTACCTTCCTTCTCTTTTTGTTTCTGAAGACCTGGCGCACGTCATCTTCATTGATCTGCAGTGCCGCGGGGGGGGGGGGGGGGGTGTCACTGAAGCTGGGTCATTGGAAGTGAATTGATCTTCCAACTTTTTAGCGTAGCTCCTCTTAACCGCTCTAATCTCCTTATTCAGTGTGTTCCTGGCCTGATTGTACAAGACTCTGTCCCCCTTCCTGTAGGCATCCTCTTTGGCCTGACGAAGATGTCTGAGTTTTTCTGTGAACCATAGCTTGTCATTGTTGAATGTTAAGTGAGTCCTGGTAGGGATGCATCAATCCTCACAGAAACTGATATATGAAATTACAATCTCTGTGAGCTCGTCCAGATCATTGATGGCAGCTTCAAAAACAATCCAATCAGTGAGGTCGAAACAGGCTTGTAATGCCCGCTCTGTTTCATCAATCCATCTCTTTACATTCTTTACTGCAGGTTTAGCAGATTTAAGTTTTTGCCTGTAAGTTGGTATACGATGAACCAGGCAGTGATCAGAGAGCTATATGCATCCTTTATTGCTGTGTAACAGTGATCCAATATATTACTGTCTCTGGTGGGACATGTAACATGCTGCCTGCATTTTGGCAGTTCACGGGAGAGATTTGCTTTATTAAAGTCCCCAAGAATGATAATAACAGAGTCTGGGTGTTGTTGTTCTGTCTCTGTGATTTGATCAGCGAGTTTCTGTAAAGCTGAGCTAACGTGCGCTTGCGGATGAATGTAAACACTTACGAGAATGAACGAGCAAAACTCCCGCGGCCAATAGAAAGGCTTACAGTTGATGAAAAGCGCTTCTAGATCTGGACAGCACATCTTCTTTAACACTGTAATGTCTGTACACCACCTTTTGTTGATATAGAAACATGTCCCGCCGCCACGCGATTTCCCCATTGATTCAGCATTGCGGTCCACTCTAAACAGCTGAAAGCCCGGCAGATGAAGCGCGCTGTCCGGATTGGCGTCATTCAGCCAGGTTTCCGTGAAACACAGAGCAGCCGAGTGTGAAAAATCCTTATTTGTCCAGGAGAGCAGGAGGAGTTCATCTGTTTTGTTGGGTAGAGAGTGGAGATTCGTGAGATGGATGCTAGGCAGCGCCGTTCTGAATCCGCGCTGTCTGAAATTCACGAGCGTGCCGGCTCGCTTCCCCCTTCTGCGCGCCCTGAAGTGTTTGATCAGCACCGCTGCTCCGCCGACTACAACGTTCAGCAAAACATCCGAAAAAACAAAATCTGGTAGAAGATCTTGTGGTGTGTTCTGCCGAATGTTTAGCAGTTCACCCCTGGTAAAACTGATTGTGTTAGACAAACAAAAGACAGGAAAAACTAACAAAAACAGTACAAAAACTGGAGAGCAAGACACTGAGGCTGCCGTGTGCGGCGCCATCTTGTTGGAGAACAATTTTGATTCTTTTCAACAGGACAGTGTATAGGTTATGGTCACTACTAGAGCAAAAGATTTAATGAAATTTATATAAATTTTTTTTGAGTCAAAACAGTACATACATACGTACATACATATTTATTTATTTATTTAGTAATCACCATTATGCCGCAAATGCTTTGGACTGAGCTATATTTGCTTTGGACATCCTTGAACAAAGTGAAATAAAAATCTAACTTTTAACATGAGATTATTTTGGGCCAATATAAAGTTCGTAAATTGGTCAGTCAGTCAACCAATGTGAGGTTGTCTTTGGTGTTCATTTTAAAAGACTACTAAAGCTGCTCCAATAGAATACTGTAATATGCTTTTCTTTAGCACAAGATACCCGTTGTAGATGTTTTGAGGATATGATCAGTGTTCATGAACTCTATGAAGAATGATCTGAACTCTCCCATGTGATTGCTATAATTTCACTGAGCCATTTTGGAGGATGTGTAGTTTTATGAGGACAGTGGCATCATTATAACTTATGCCACTAATACAGGCGTTAACCTGCTATATTCATCCAATGATTAAAAAAATGTATATCAATATAATTCAATGTTTTGTTGAGCAAGTCTTGTTTTCCAAATAATTTCTTGCATTTTACAAACTACAGTAAAGATTAATATCTTACTTGGAAAGCCTTGGGGATAAATACAATAAAGCCATTTTTATTTATTAGGTCTTTTCTCCTGGCCCTCTCTTTCTTTCTCCTTTGCTACATGCCAGTAACCCAACACCACCAGAAACAAACGAACAGCTCTGGCACTAGTGAAGATTCTCAAAATGTTTCTTGCTATGAGACACTTTTTTAATTTCTTTATAGATATATAACTGTGTGCTATAGTGAAGTGAAGGCTGCTAATCGATATTCTCTTATTGGGTTTGTGGTTTTGGTCAAATATCTCTCTTGGTTGTGCCTCAGGTGAGGGGCAGCAGACTAATAAAGCATGTTGTGTCTCAGGGGCAGAAGCAGGGATGAGTATGGATTAGTCAGTGTACCCTTCCTGTGAACATACAGTACAGCTCAAATCTGGAGCTCTCTCTCTCTGTCTCTGTATGGAAGGCTTTATTCATGTCCTAATGGAGCAGAGAGTCAGCACATGTCAAATAGAGATGAAGGAGGTCTGCAGAAATGCTCTCCTGCCTGTATGTTTGTCCTTGGTTAAGTCAGATTGCCTGTGGCTGGTCCTGTGTGGCTGATGTCTGAGGAAAGTTATGAAAGGAGCCATTCTATTTAGTAGCTCTGAGCTTAGAGATTAGGACACCGAACTATGCTTTAGTAACATTTATGGGGTATTTAAAGACAGCTTATTGTAAATGGCTTACTGATGTGTATTATTAAACGTTTATGTGCTAAAACATCAAAATGATCTAAGGGGTATCTGAAGATTTTAACAATAATGATATATATAGATTTGGACTGTAATACCTGGATTTTCCGCTTATCTTTTGAATGGTTAGATACACTCAAATACACTTCAATAACAGCTCAGAGAGACAAAGAAAGAAGGGGAAGTGAGATGTAAGAGCCACTCGCAAGCCAAGCTGTTATTACAGACTAGAGCACCCTGTCATAAATACTCATAATTAGATGCTTCCAGAGACCTAATAATTTTACCATGTAACACAAAGTATCTTGAGTGGCAGTCACTTTCCTCTCTCCTTGGGTTTATTTACTGCTGAAGTGAGCCTGTAGTCTCCGTTTCTGCTTATAACTCGCTAATGGAAGGGTTGGGTAGTACAGTAGCTTGGCTGGTGACACCCTGTATGATTTCCCCTTTCAGTGGTGTCGTCTGAGCAAGTCCTGTGTTCATGTTTTCACATGTAAACGCCACTCTGTTCCACTCCAGTGCTTTAGGCCTATTTTATGAGCCCATGAAAATCTCAGCTGCATTTTCAACATGAAGAAAAAAAAGTGCTGCAAAAACTCTTTCTTTTTTAGACCAAGGACCTTCATCAAATATCATTCAACCTAAAAATTGGTCTTTCACACCAGTTTATACCTATTTGCAAGATGTGAGGTCACTTCTCAGATCTTACTGGGCAGGAAGACTAGGTTAAATGTTAAAGAGCATGTTGGTACAGTATGTTAGCACAGTGCCTTTGTACCTTTCATCCAGCATGTCTTTGTGAAGCCTTAGCTGAAGCAGTCCAGGAGTTCCCCTGTTTCCCACATCAAAGGTTCTTGCATCTTCTGTCCAGCCACAGTCCAGTATAATGCCAGTTTTAGAGTGCATGTTTCAGTGGCTCTTCATAGCTCTGAGTAAATGGATCATGTTTAGAGTGCTACCCAATGACGCTAGCAGTTGGTCCATATCATGCTTTTGTGAGATCAAGTACTGTATTATCTACTATGGCAGTGAGCATTAAGCCATGGCTGTGGCTTCAGGTCTGTTAAGCAAAAAGTATACGTTTCAGTTGTCTGCACAGTAAAGTGTTTCAGTTGTCTGCACTCAAGCACAGTACATGTGATGTAAATTTTGTCATCAGCATGATCTTGCCTCACGTACATTTGTGTGTTTGAATTTGATGTATGCACATGTGCCTGGAATTGTCTCCACTAGTTGGTGGGTCTAATAGTTGACAATGGTCACAGTTGGGCTGTTGCTTTTAAGATTTTTTATTTTTTTTTACTACACAAAATATGCACAATTAAAAACAACAGAAGATGAAGGTGGAAAAAAAGTCAGGTCAGAACTTTGTACACATTTGTTCATCTCAAGTCTGAAAGAGTATAAATAGAGGTGCATCTCAATAAATTAGAATGTCGTGGAAAAGTTCATTTATTTCAGTAATTCAACTCAAATTGTGAAACTCGTGTATTAAATAAATTCAGTGCACACAGACTGAAGTAGTTTAAGTCTTTGGTTCTTTTAATTGTGATGATTTTGGCTCACATTTAACAAAAACCCACCAATTCACTATCTCAACAAATTAGAATATGGTGACATGCCAATCAGCTAATCAACTCAAAACACCTGCAAAGGTTTCCTGAGCCTTCAAAATGGTCTCTCAGAAGAGCCTTCAAAATGGTCTCTCAGAAGACCCTTCAAAATGGTTTGTGGCTTACCCTTCACAAGGAGGGTAAGCCACAAACATTCATTGCCAAAGAAGCTGGCTGTTCACAGAGTGCTGTATCCAAGCATGTTAACAGAAAGTTGAGTGGAAGGAAAAAGTGTGGAAGAAAAAGATGCACAACCAATCGAGAGAACCGCTGCCTTATGAGGATTGTCAAGCAAAATCGATTCAAGAATTTGGGTGAACTTCACAAGGAATGGACTGAGGCTGGGGTCAAGGCATCAAGAGCCACCACACACAGATGTGTCAAGGAATTTGGCTACAGTTGTCGTATTCCTCTTGTTAAGCCACTCCTGAACCACAGACAACGTCAGAGGCGTCTTACCTGGGCTAAGGAGAAGAAAAACTGGACTGTTGCCCAGTGGTCCAAAGTCCTCTTTTCAGATGAGAGCAGGTTTTGTATTTCATTTGGAAACCAAGGTCCTAGAGTCTGGAGGAAGGGTGGAGAAGCTCATAGCCCAAGTTGCTTGAAGTCCAGTGTTAAGTTTCCACAGTCTGTGATGATTTGGGGTGCAATGTCATCTGCTGGTGTTGGTCCATTGTGTTTTTTGAAAACCAAAGTCACTGCACCCATTTACCAAGATATTTTGGAGCACTTCATGCTTCCTTCTGCTGACCAGCTTTTTAAAGATGCTGATTTCATTTTCCAGCAGGATTTGGCACCTGCCCACACTGCCAAAAGCACCAAAAGTTGGTTAAATGACCATGGTGTTGGTGTGCTTGACTGGCCAGCGAACTCACCAGACCTGAACCCCATAGAGAATCTATGGCAGTGGTTTTCAAACCCTGGGTCGCGACCCTCGGGTGGGTCGCGAGACTTTAAAAAATGGGTGGCACGAATGATTTGAGGAAAACGTATATATGTAACAATTATGTTCAAGACTCAGGAAAGAACCAACTGAATAAACATAACCAACAAAACGAAAGTAAGCGGCAGCCGCCTCACGGCAGAAATATGTGTATTTGTGTTTGCGCTCTGTTTTCGCAGCGTTCAACATTGTAGCAAATCACAGACATATCTGTTGATTTCTATATCGCAATGGCCAATCAGATGAGTTTTAGAATCCACTCACCGCTCAGAACGCGAGTGTTCTTGTTCAGTCCAGAATCCAGAGTTCTAGAAGCTCGCGAATCCTCTCATTATAATGAACAAAGTGTAGAGGTGATGTAAATAAGAGAGTAACTGTGCCGTGTAGACAGATTCATTGATTATAGCTGAATTTTCTGAGATCGCGATAAACTGAAATGAGAGACAGCTTTTCAGTGATTAAGGAAGCGCTCTTTTCACGCTTTCTTTGCTGTATTCTCCATTCATAATTTGAATAAAAGTTTCATTTTTCATGCTTGTAAGAGGACCAATGCGGCGTATTTGCAACAAAGTTTTCAAAGGGAGTGACATCGGCATATTCTCTCAAAATCGCAATGACTGACATAGTGATACTAAATGTATCTATGGACTGGACAAAATATGGTAAGTCAAAATAGATGTGCATGAAGGCAAAGCACCCTCACTAATTTCAGTGATTTGATTTTGGAACAACATCCTTCCTGAGCTCTACGGTGGGACTCGCGACCGGTCTGTGTGTATATATTTTCTGTTGAAGATTAAGAGATGTCGCTATTAAAAATGTAATAAAAGGAATAAACACTTCTGCTCTAGCAAAAGTTTGGCAAAAGAAAGAAAATATATGACTATACAAAGGAATCAACTGAATTTAATTATTATATACAGTTTCACACAGAGCAAAAGGAAAACATAAGTTTAGTCATTTTAAAAGTTAGATATATTAAAGCTTATATATATATATATATATATATATATATATATACATATATATATATTTAATTTAAATACGAAGCTTAAAATTAATTGCTACTTCATATAATAATTATATGAATATATTATATGAATTATAAACAATTACAATTAATATAATATAAATATAATAAAGTAACTGCAAAAGTTGGGCAATTTTGTCTCTAAAATTCTTTGACTGTAAACTGTTTTAATTTGGAGCAAGAGATACGGGGGAGTGACTTCATTGCATCAGATATATGTCACTTTGCTCACAGCTGATTGGTCCAGTTTGAGTTTGCGATCTCTAATCCAGAATAAAACCTGCTCTGGAGCAGGGTAGCTGTGTAGTGTAAGTTACCATGTTGACGAAACCCGCTCAAAACCAACCCATCTTCTTGAGCCCGAAAACTCAAGTTTGCTCAAACTAAACGCGAACTTACCTGGGTAAAAATGGAAACTGGCTTCGTGCTACAGGTCACAGAAGTTTAAGTTCTAAATTCATTCTAAATTTATTCTTAAGTTCTAAAAACATCTAAATTCATATATTACAGTTTAGCCTTTGAGTTGTTTGTCCATTTCTATCCTCCTGTGGTAACTTGACTATGCCAGAGTTCTTCAAAAGGCACTGGAAACTTTCCATGTCCTCTTTCATATCACTGTGGATGCAACACTGTAGCTCAGAGTCCATCAGGCGTGGAGACAAGATTAAAACAGTGCTGGTCATCTTGCTCCTCAGCATGCAGGTCTTTGTGCCCTCAAGCAGGTATGCAACTGAACACTTGCTACAAAAATACAAATTCTACAGCACACATAATGGGATGCTACAAATAAACAGCACTTGATTTCTACCTGAAGCTTCGGAAACTGAAATGGCACAATAATCCAGTTTTCACTGAGGCACAGAACATTGGAAGGTTTTTCAGGCAGGGCTTTTACGCAGAGATTCCGTAAAAATTCTGTCCAAGTTATTTTCTGACATTGCATGTACATTCGTTCATTCACACTGCCAGAGCATTGCCATACTCTGCGTTTTTATTCCATACATTCTGGACAGTCCCGTAAAGACAAAGTGACATAATGATGTGACATACTCTTTTATTTTTGTGTTATACTCTTGTAAACAACTGCATTGCATAAGGCACCACTAAGCTTAATTTTGTTGTCTGCATGGATGGTGAATATTTTCCAAGGCTTGTTATCACAAAAGTTTGCAGCCATTGTTATTTTCTCAACTTACCCAGCAGGCACAAAACAGGCACACAACGTCATAAGACGTTGATATTTGGTTAAATTTTGGTTGCGACGTCGGGTGACCAAAATTCAATGTAAATTCAACGTCTAATGTCAATGTTAAATTGTTAACCTCAAAACACTTTTAGCATAGTGTATAATTTGTGAACTTATACATTTTGATATTTGCAGCACATAAGCTTCATATATATTATTTTATTCTTATTCATTCTTATTCTTTTATGCTTTTCTGATGTCGTAAACTTGCTCAATAGCTCACCTGGTACAGAACTGCATTTGCGATGCAAAGTGCTCATGATAAAAGTGAAAATAGACTTAAGAGAATAGAGTTCAGTGACTTGGAGAAACAAGCTAAAATGACATGGTTTCTTCAGCAAATATTATCTGATGTTTGCTTTTATTGCTTTTAACACTATCGATTAGGTTCAGGGTAGGGTTTAATCTAGGTGGTATTGTATGTTGTTTTCAAATGCAATAAAGTAGTGAGCTTTTATTGTCAATCACCAGATATTTCATTTCTCAACTGCTGCGATACTTAAAACAACCAACATATTAAAACATTGCCACATTCACTTCCGTCTGTTTTGTATAAAACAGAATGTGCTTTTAACATTACATTCTGGACATTTCACTTTATGAAACGTACAGAAAGCAATGATTGAATTTTCTGACATTCTAACTCCAGCTTGGATTCACACGACAATTTGATGACAAATTACGTGAATGTAGTTTACTGTATGTAAAGGGCAGAAGTCACTGTTTGAAATTATTTAACAACATTTTATTATCTAGAACCCCACATTAGAAAATGTTTGTTGAACATTAGAAAAGCTTATTGATACATTGAACAACATTTGGCTACTTCCATAGAAGGTTGACTGGCTTCACTCTTTTAAAGTGGTAAACAGAAGACAGCATTCAACAACAATTCAGATTCAGTGGTCCACTGAATTCAAGCCAGCATTTGTCTCTGTGTCCCAGCTAATGATCTCCTTTGTGAATTCATACATGACAAGAAGAGTGCAGACCCAACCATTAAAACATGATACAGTACACAAACAACTTCCTTACAGTCCTTAGAGATGTGATTGCAAACGAAGTGGACATCTGAGAGAAGACATTTCATTCGAAACATACCGTTAATGATTCAGAAATGTTTGGGTTTAAATAAGTGTTTCATGTTATTTAGCCATACAAAGAGTACAATGTAAATGTGTTCATGATTCCCTGTGGAATTGCAAATTCTGAATCTGTCTATTGGTTGCATAGGATGAGTCTATTTAATCTTCCCGTCACCTACAGGTTTCCTTTCCAGCCTCTGGCAGCTTTGCAGTCATGTGACTTAATGTGGACTCTGTCTCATGGGCAGGCCAGGGAATTGTACAGTTATGATTTCTGAACACACTCACATTATAATCAGTGTAAGGCTTACTTTAGCCCCTAATCCTTAAGTGGATAAGCTAAGCTTTAATTAGGCTAATCAGCAGTATAATTAGCTCCAATTACATTTTATTGGCCAGATAACAACATATCTTTAAGTGGGCTTAAACTGCATCGCAAAAAGTCTGTTACATGAGAATCTTCACAATCTTTTCACAACCTCTCTCTATATATGCGTTAAGTGCATTTTCTGTTGTTTAAAAGCAATGCCTTTTTGTCAGCTTGCTGTGATGCTGTCAAGCTTGTGGACCAGGTTTGTGCTTGAGTTTACTGTGGATCACCTTGACAATCAGGAGGTTCACTCATGTGCCATGGCTTGACAGCGTGTCAGCAGTTTGGTCACTTAGTTCATTAAACCTAGCGAGATGTGCATTGGTGCATTGAGGGTGAACCCAATCCTGGCCTGACAGCAAGATGGTAGCCCTCCAACTTCTAAGTGTTTCTAGAGGATTCCGGAGACACAAACTGCTTTTTCCTTTGTTGCTTGCACATTGTGACTTTGAATGAATGTGTGTTTAACCTTTCGGGGCTTACTGTAGCAAGTATATGTCTATGCACAGCTTCATTGAGAATAACTAAATTCATTAAACAGACTATTCTCTCTCCGCTTTTGGTGACAAAATCATCATATATACAAATCAGCATGTGCAACGTTAGTCCTTGTAGAAAAATTTGGATGAGCAGCAGGACAGGATCTTATCAGTTCTTTATTGGTCACTGCCAAGAGAATGAGAGCTGACACCACTGACTTCCTCTGATAATTTCAAACATGTCGTAAGTTGACTTTGGGTCAGTAGAGCCATTAACTCAGCAAGGAGTTGAGTCACTGCGGGTGTTGACACCCACCTGCTGAAAGACTTGGGCTCTGTTCCAATTAAATTTTTTATGCCCTCCTTTATGCCCTTCCCTCCTTGCGGACTCAGATGTACATCATCGCTTACGTTGCTTGAGTGCCCACTACTGACGGAATATGTACAATGGGTTGTAATACAACGCCCCAAGGCCTTGATCACTTAGAATATAATTTGGAGCAGATTTTCATTTTTGTTGTCGTTTTATGGCCTATATGCATGCTTGAGCTGTAGAATAAAATATATTGACCAACGAAAATGATAACATATAACTTTGACCATGTAAAAAACAGTCAGCTTAAAGTACTGCAAACTACTTTGTTGTCACAGTTGAGTTACATTGTGGTATATGGTGTAGACTCACTCCGTCGGTCAAAATTGAGAGGTCAAGGTTCTGTCCATATAAACAAAGAGGAACATTCTAAAATGGCAGCGGGGATTCCCTCAATGGGAAGTGCTTAGGGAAGTTCGCAAGTGAATGAAAAGCGAAGATCATGAGCACTGACTCTCACTGATTCTCCAGTGACTATATAACAAAGCCTTGAAATCGACAGAAAAGTCATCTAGTGTGACATCTGCGTTATACAGACACTATATGAAATCTGGTCAATATTCAAATCAGCAAGGAAAACAAAAAAGCACAAAGGAATAGGTACACACAAAAAATATCTAAATCACATCTACATTAACTGGTTTTATTCATGTAAAAAAAAATAGTATTTAACATCACTGAACCAAACATACATCAATTTAAATAATAATTTTAATGCATCAACACAAATTTTCATGGGTTAAATCAGGTAGAATTAGCTCTTTAAGGTAACAATTGCAGGTTACCCCTTTTTACAGTGTACATACAGGGAAACCTACTACTTACAATCTACACTTCATAAACTGAAATATACTTACATTCATTGTTCATGCATACAAACATACAGACACACACACACACACACACACACACACACACACACACACACACATATATATATATATATATATATATATATATATATATATAAGTTCCTGTTGGGAACTGATACGGTCTTCCAGAACATTTGTATGACCAAGGAAAATGTTTTTTTTTTATACATGTATTTTCACAGAACATTTAGAAATAACATTTTCATAATTAAGAAAATGTTCTTATAACGTGAGTATTAGCTGGGATGCTGGAAGAAAATTGTCTTTGCAGTGCATTGTAGATTCTTTTATCCCCTTAGGATACATGAATGTGCACAATTCTGTGACTTTGAGAGCCAAAGATAGGTAGTTTACTTAGATTTTGAGACATTCCACTGTTTAGCCGACCATTTGTGTCTTTGTTAGTACACAGAAAAAATCACCTTAAATAGTTTCATGCCATTATTTCATTCCAGGTTGGCTTCACTCAAAGAGCAAAATTGTTGGAGAAATGCATCTAGAGTGTGTTGTCAAACACAATAACCCGATATACAGGGGGTGTGCATCACAAAATTTGTAAAACCAGCCATATAAATCTGTATTTACAAACTGGACAAGGATTAGGTTGTTCACGTTTTAAGTAGCTGTCGCATGCTTTAACATAAGGCAGATCTACCGCAGTGCCTGAACTGAAATAGTCTGCTTGGGTTTAAAGCTCCCCTCCCTACTTCTGTGTGTGTGGTTCTGTTTGGAACAACTTCAGCATGCTCCAACACTGGTTATAATAACGTTACAGGGAAGTGTCACATAGCAAGTAGCACAGACCAATCATTTGCCCTAGGCTTTAGCAGAAGTTCCAACACTTTTGCCACTAAACCAACAGACAAGGAGTTAGAACTCATCCCCAAGAGCCCAAGTTGTTCAAGAATTGAGCAGATGTCTGCTAGTGTGTATGCATTTGAGTGTACACAAAAATGCTATTTCTACTTGGCTGATGCTTTTTTACTTTCAGTGTGCACACTTTAAATCCGTGTTCACCATCAGTTGCCACCACCATCTGGATGCCCCCGAACACATCCCAGACCCCTCTTTTCTCTCTTTCCCTCATCCTGCCTTCCTGCAGTTCATATTTCAGTTTGCTCCCAGGAGCTCGCAGGTCTGTGCCAGACGGAAATTCGCTGAGGCTGCAGGAGCCCCTCGGAGGCCACACAGAGGAGGGACAGGCCGGGAACAATCAAGCCCAGTGCTCCTGCCTCTCCGGCAGCCTGTAAGGCTGCTCGGGTCCTCAGGGTGCCTGGTGCCTTTCTCTCACCCTCACTCCCTTCATGCCCCATCTCGCTCTCTCTCTTCCTCTTTCATGCTCACACTATTTCTCCACCATAACGGCCCTCCTCTGTCTACTCCCCAGGGTGGACCAAGAGGCCATCCAGTCATTCGTTGTCCATCAGATGTGTTTACTCTTTCCGTGACAGCCAACACATCTGGAGCGCATATTCAGGTTATTCCAGTGCCACTAGACACATTCCATGAGATCATTTCAGAGGTTGTTATGGCGATCTTCTCCCCCTAGTTGTATGACAGAAATTGTTGGAAGAGGGTAGGGAGGTGAGGGTACGGGGTACAAATGTGAACACTGGAGCTACTATTGGTGGGGGTTGGGGTAAGTAATTACAGATCCTGTCGCCCTCCTGGAACACCAGCCTTGAGCTGTAACAAAGTGTTGCAGTGACATTCTTCCTCCTTCCTTCACTCTCTCTTTATCTCTTTTCTCTTTTTCTTATTCTGCCTTTTTTTTCTCTTATCCATCGGCACATTTCAGGTCCTGGCCTCTCCCCCCTGAACATTCCTGTGCCTGTGTGTGACTGTGACGGCTGTCATCAGGCAGGAATGTCCAGCTCTCCCACCTCGTCCACCATGCTCTTGGGTGAAGCCCCCCTCCCGACCCTCCTCCTCCGAAACGCTCGCCTTCAGAAAATGTGTTCCTGCAGATGTTGTCCATTCAGTGCATACCTTTGATTGGCTGGCTTCCACAACAAGCAGAGTAATTTGCAGATATTCAGTGGCTTGTTTTTGAGCTTGAGAGTGTGTGAGCTATTTTATCTTCTATTGCTTTTACCAGTAAAAGGGAACATTTACTTTGCCATTTGTTGGACACATAACTCCACACAAATGTGTTGACGAAAATGTTTTCTTCTGTTGTTCAGATAAGAAGAAGACATTTTTCTCAAAAATATCCTGCCCATTAATAACATATTTGTTCTGCCCTGAAATGAAATGGTATGTGCACAATATATAGTCTTCTCATTACTCTAAGGACAAAATATGATTTCTTCAAGTGAGTCACAACATTTGCAGTTTCTAATGGCCTTAATTACCATTGCCCAATCAAGCCATATTTGTCCAACCTGAAATGGTCCAGGTTTTTCCCTTACTGGACTTTATGTATTCATATTTTGCAAACACCAAGGGTACCTATGTACCTATGTACCTATGTAAATTGTACCTATGTAATACGACCAGACACAGGAACAGTTTCTTCCCTCAGGCAATCCATCTCATGAACACTTGACATTAAAAGTGGAACACACAACACTATTATAAATTATTTATTCAACACACATACTTATTTTTTTTTTCATTTCAGATTTGCACATATTGACCTGTACACCATAATTGTCTATATATTGTGTTTTTGCTATTTGTACATTGCCTATTTGTAAATTATTCTTTTATTATCTGTGCCCTGTCCTGTTGCTGTCTTTCTGTTGCACTGTAGAGCTTCTGTCACAAAAACAAATTCCTCGTATGTGTAAGCATACCTGGCCAATAAAGCTCATTCTGATTCTGATTCTGATTCTGAACTACTCCTTTTTCTCCTTCTTCCTGAGTCAGGCCTCTCCCATGTCTCCTCTAAGTCTTGTTTGGTACCACTGTCCCATGGTACTCTTCTATATAGCTGAGCTGCAAGCTACACAAAGCCTGTGACCCCCCACCTCCGCACTTTTCCAACAATCCATCACTCTCCCTGTTTTCCTTCTGTACCAGTACAGTTTTTGTGGTTGGGGAGAGCTGTGTGTGATATATTCAGGCCAATGGTGTTCATTTCAACAACACCCATAAAGCCAAGACATAATATTGTACATGGCTTTGTTCCCTAGTCTCTCTTTTTGACCTTAATAAATTATGTAGATTAGAAAAGTAGAAACACATTGTGCTGATAAGAGGTCTGATGCATCTGGATGGGGGGAGTGGTGGTAGTGAGAGCCTGGCCAATGGGGGGGGGGGCATGAGCCTGTTTAGTCACACTTTTTCTTTAGTCCGGGCCCCATATGTTAAGAAGTGAGGAATAACAGTGGTGTCCCAGTTGGAAGACACTTTGTAGGCCACTGCCAAAAGAAAGATGATTGTCTGTGGTGGGAGAGTAAAACAGGGGCCTCAAATGGTAAGGAAAAAGCCAAAAATGTTACGCTGTGGACCGTTAGTGCGGGTGTGCTAAACTATTAGGGGGCGGAAAGCCTTTGTCTGCAGAAGCTGTTGTGTTGCAACACATATGAGAGTCTGTAGTGGAATGTGTGTGTTGGAGCATGTGTGATATACAGTGTGTGATATTTATTTAAGAGGGACTCTTGGAGTTTCAAATGCTGGACACAAGATACTGTTCCCTCTCACCGTTAACACTCTTTTCTTTCTTTGGAAGTGTTTCAAGACCACCTGAATCACAAATATACACACAAAGGGGCCAAGCAACAAATGACATTGAAAGCCCTCAGCTGTCTTTTGGGGAATTTTCATCTCTGCATTGTCAGTACTGACTGTGAGAGCTCTCTTTAAACTGACACTCATAGTGAGAGAAAAGACACAGGGCTCTTACAATCAGGGTGTGACAAGTTTTAACTCACATTTGTTGTTCTCCCTCCTGACCGCCTCTGAGACACCACTCGGCAGGACGATGGGATAGGTTTCTGTCTTAAGAGAATTTCAAAGGCCAATGGTGAGAGACGATAAGTGGGAAACATTGAGAAGAAAAGAGAAAGCTCTTTTCTTTTTCAAGTAGGATCTTGTGTGATCAAAGACAGGTCCCCATGAAATCTGTGAACCCCCTGCAGTAAAACTCAACATACTGTCAATTAAAAGACGCTAATGGTACAGTACTATTCCCAGCAGTTCCGACACTGAGAGCTCTTTGGTTCCTCTGGGGAATTAGTTAGGTGACAGAACTGCAACATGTTTACAAATCAGCAGCAGTGCTCATGGTTCCTAATGAGAGAGAGAAAATGAAAAAAAGGAAGAGAAAGAGAGCAAGTCACTGTGAGTCATCTTATTCGTGCATCATCTCATCCACATGTGTGTGGGGGCGACATACCTGTCTACACAGATGGATATCTCTAACTTGCTATGGAGGCGCGACTTTGGAAACTTTTGGCAGGTCTAGCAGGGGAAGTCCCCTGGACGACGGATGAGGCAGCGTCTTTGGGTCCTTTTCAAAGGCAGGAGTTTAGAAAGGGAGAGGACATGATGAAGAGATCAGGAAATGCTCCATTTGCATTCCTTAGAACTCTGATTTGATTTCTCATGTGGAAGTTTAACAAATTAACAGAGAGAATGAGAGATAGGCCTACTACAGGAGATTTATATTTTTTCTTAAAACTGGTGTTCATAGGCAATTTTTATAATGCTGGAAAAAAAAAAAATCTGATGCCCAGAGCCAAGGTTATAATGTGTTTGAGCCAAAACTCAGAATTTCCCTGCACAGCAAACAGTATTCTTTGGAGCTGATATTTGCCAAAGACAAAAGATGAAGGAGTATTTTTGGGATTGTGTAGTGTTCCCTCAGTTGAAGGGCTCTCTGTGTGAGGTTTGTTTTGGTTAGTGTCCTCACTGCCCTTCCACATACCAGCTGCTGCGATACACCTCTGAGCCCGGTGCAGGGAACACAGAGGGCTCCTTCCATGGGTCACTTTATTAATGTGCTCTCTTTCTTGTCTGACATTATTAACCACATCTTGTCTGTACAGGAGACATTCCTGAGAAGAGCCCCCTAACCTGACATTGTCACTATTTGAATTATTGCCTCATCTCCCCAATCTGATGTCTTGAGCAAGAATGCAAAGTGGGGGGTTACTATGCCAGCCAAGCAGTCCACTTTTGTCCACCGTCTTTTCACTTTTTTTTTTTTATTTCTGGATGGTTCATTGTCAGACAAGGTTTATTTTATTTATTTATTTATTTATTTTTTTCATTAAATAATTACTCATTTACAACACTGGGTGTTGTTGTACTTTAAAATGAAGTGTTTATTTAATTATGTATACACATTATGTTCTAAAGGTTGTTCTAAAGGTTGTCTAAATTTGAATGTTAAAAAAAATGCAATTATATCATGGTAAACACTTACAAATAAATATAATAATATAATTGATCTTAATGCAAAAATACAAAAAATGAAACATTAATTAAAAAAATCCCAATGAGAAATGTATATGTGCAACAACATTGTAGTTCTACACTGTCATGTAGCAACATTCATAGATATAGATATATATATATATATATATATATTTTTTTTTTTTTTTTTTCTTTTCTGTAAAACTGAAAAAAAATGTTGATCAGTTACCAACATCTAAATAATGCAATAACTCAGCTAAACTAGTTAAACACTAGACCAGTCAAGGCCAGCAAACCAGCTTATTTTTTTCCCCCTTTTTTTTCAGTAGGAAAGAGTGCATAGTCTGGGTAATAGGACAGATGAAACTCTTACAGCTCTCAGAGTCTTCATGGATGGAGAAGGAGGGGGCATTTAGAGGAAGCAGGGACTGGTTTACATGTATCACTAGCTTGTAGGCAGTGAGAAATCTATTCCACAGGGCTGTGCTGCTCAGAGACACACAGCTGCAGGGGATTAGTGACCCTGAACGAGTCCAGAAACCAGGAATGCACCAGCCCCCTCTTAAAGACACCACCGGAGAAGGAGGTTTGCACTCATTCTAGACACTCAACACTCGCTCTCAAAGAGACACACACTTATACTGCACACCTAAATACCATCTCTGTCACTTTATTTGTTTTGCTGTTCTTCAGAATTACCCAACTGCCTGGGAGGAATATCCATCCATTGTTCAGCAGTTGTAAAATTATTGACCCTTTCTGGGTTACACCATCCTAATCTCACTCACCTCAACTCATTTTTAAATATATACTACATGAACTATATATGGGTCAAAGTCATGACATTCATTTTTTAGCTTTATTTATTTATTTATTTAAAATAATCATTAAGATGAAATAATGATTTAGATTACCACTATTCTTAGTACTATTCTTTATCTTGGCCATTTTTATATGTCAGTGGCTGTTTGTAAATATGCTTGAAAATCTAATTTCGTGAAAATAGGGTAAATAGTGTTTAGTGTCTGTTTTTAAATGGTTTTAATTAGTTATTTTTTCTTTATTGTGTTACTGAATTACATTAATTTGTAAATGTGTAGCTTAAAAATCATCTAAGCCTTTCTTTGATAGCTTTAAATATGTGGTCACCAGTAGCATCTCAGCCGTGTGTTGTGGTGAGTACTGTTTATCTGAAAAAAAAAAAAAAGCAAAAGTTGTGTCTCTTGGGTCAGATTCAGCCTGATTTATCCATACAAATTTGTCAAAACATTGTTTGCTTCTCAGAAACAATGCATTTTGGCTTGAATGTCTGGAACCACAGCTAAGAACTGCTTTGGTTTGATCTGTCTCCTTGTATCTGCTGTATCTGTCCATCTTTTCATGCGTCGTGTGCCCTGATTGCTTGAAGTACAGAGCATTCTATATTGAAGGTGACACAAGTGTCACAAATCTCCCCTTATCCATATCTTCCTCCAATCGTGTCTTCAACAACATCCTCTTGTGTTGTCCCGGCCCTGCTGAGTTGACAGTTGTAGAAGAGAGGCACTCATTTCCTCCTAACGTGTTCAATGGGGCCTTATTGATGCTCTGAAAGGCCAGAGTTTGGCGTCGCTGTAGTGTTAGCATGGCACTACCTGTCACTCAAACCCGTATGTCAGGATTACAACTCAATTACCTTTACACTCCTGCTCCTGCTCTTAACTCACTTCCACCCACTTGAGTCGCAATGCGCTAAAAGGATGCGTTAACCATGCAAGCCCGTCATTAGAGCTTCACATGCCCACAGCCCAGAGAGAGAGAGCTGGTTACCCTCAGTACTTCCACCGGACAGCTCTGATGCCCATCATCTGGAAGCACTGAATGTCAGAGTAAAATATGCATAATTTGCAGACATTTTTTCCGCATGCCATTTTGCTCACTTTCCATACTTTCGAGTAACACCTTCTTGTCTCTCTGTGCTCTTTTGGTGCTGTTTGCTGGGTAGGACATGATGTCTTTGATTGGTTCATCCTGCACTCAACAGAGTCACGACTGTGGAGTGACTCACCATCTTCAGTTCCCTCCTAACTTTAGTCACACCATCTTACAAGCTCAGACACCTTGAGAAGGAGGATATAGAGAGGGTGGAGGCTAGGACAGGGGAATCTTTCGAAAAGATGCAGGTTTTGACATACACATCTTATAATCTGTCTTTCATGTCTCCCCTTGTCCTCCATTCTGGGCCCCTCTCGTCCCTCCCAGATACTTCTGTCATATCTTCCAGCACAGGTGATATCAAAGGCCCGTTTGGCATGGAGCTGATTGGCTGTCTCTGCAGATTTTATGAAAAGAGCTTTAATTGCAGACAGACATCTGCTTTTATTCAATCAGCTTTATTGGCTTGAGTCACATTTACTCCACTGCCAGCACTTTGTTGCTCATTAAAAAAGTGAAATAAAACAAGCGCTCGAACGAGCCATACACATGTAAATAAATATGAGGGCTGTAACCGTGCATTCATGCGCACTTACACAATAAGATAATTCAAAAGTCCTGAACAATGAATAATGCAGACGATAACAAGAGCCATAAAAGTGTGCGCAGTGATATTTATAGCGGTAATAACAATGGAGAAATGTAATTTGAGGGTCAGTGGGGGCTCCATTTGACTGTGGACAGGGTCTTCTTGGCCCCCTCTGCAGGGGCACACGTGAGCATATTGTTCCAGTTGAACATCTGCATTGTTTAATTCAGTGTTTGAGCTCCAAATGATTTGGTGTGAAACCAGGGGAGATGCGGACGCAAGCATACCTCTAAAGGTAGTTTTACAGGAGATTAAATGTTGCAAATCATTTTTTGAAACTGTAATTGAAGTGCTAGTTTTAACAACGGTGAGTTCACAGAGCGCTCCTGACCAGACACACTTCATTATCTCACAGTGTGGCTTTATAATAGAGTCAATGTCCCATCATCCTGTAGCAAGGCACATGCAGTATTGAGTAAGTGTACATATGACAAGATCATTCCATTCTAAAAGTCCATTCTAAACAACTGGATGGATACAGGCAGTGGTCATTGAAGTATTCTTGCTGTCTGGCTGGTATATGGCTGTAGTTGGCAGTAGGCAGTGGTGAGAATGGGATATGAAGCTGAAACCAGAGATGGTAAAGGTTCTAGTGAACCTCGGGAACCTAGGTGTCATAAGAAACAGGGAAAACAAATGTGATAGAGATATTTATTTTTATAATGCAGAAATAAAAATCTTCAGAACTGGTTGTGATTCTAGCAATTCAAAGGGTTAGTTCACCCAAAAATGCATCAATTAAACACTCTCATGTTTTCTCAAGCCTATTAGACTTTCATTAATCTTCGGAACACAAATTAATTTTTTAGTATGAATTTCACTATAACCCAGACACGATTGCTTTGCATGATAAACAGATTTGATTTAGGCTTTTATTCATATATAAACATTGATCAGCACACATGGAGCTCAACCATTTTTGCTTGATGTGCGAGGACAAACCTTACTGGTTCTTGCTCATCACGTAAGCAGAGTTCAGCGTCCATTTATCATATTTGATGAGGTCTGTCTATGTGTGTTCATAAATGTACAATATGAATAAAATATGAAATAAATTAAAAATTAAAATGATAAAATAAATTAAATCTGTACATCATACTTGGATTAAACTACTTAAATAATTGTGTTTACAATCAACATTTTGGGCTTTCAGTGGAAAGACGAAAAATTCTCAGGTTTCATTAAAAGTATCTTAATTTAGGGTTCGAAGAAGAACAAAAGTCTTATAGGCTTATAGAGTAATTGATGACAGAATGTTCATTTTTGTGTGAACTAACCCTTTACGAGAAAAGAAAAAAAGGTGAGAGTTAAGTGCCATGTCTAACCAGGGGTGTGACTTGACTCCAAGATCAGAAGCTACGCCCATGGTCCAAATCATACATACAAGATGAGTGGACACAGATTGTTCTAGTATTTCTAGTATTTTTCTGGTAGCCTTTTTTTTTTTTATTATTATTATTTTGAACTTTTAGACATTTAAGTAAGGTCATGTCACAAGCATGGGTTCTTGATAAGTAGTTTAATAACTGCAAGTTCTCGGGACAGTTCTTGCACTTTAAAGATTTTTTAAAGATCCATTTTGAAAATGGATTTTAAACTACAGAAAGCACCTCTTTTAATGCGTTTTATGTCTAGCATTAATCCTGAACTGTTGAGCCATGACCCAAAATTTGGTTGTTTTTAGGAATACAGCCAAAGTAACAGACAGAATACAAATCAGAGCGTAATGACATCAATAATTAGATTATTAGATAGGAAAAGGCAGGAATTAAGGAAATTAAGGAAACACCTTGAGTGACAAGAGAGAGAAGGTTATAGATAAAGTGGAAAATGTAAAAAGACAAACTGGAAAAAAAAATGAAGAAGGTGTATTGAGAGAAAGAGAGAAAAAGAGAGATGTTAATGGTTTGGGCGGCACCCCTGGCGTGCACAGTACTGGTGTTTCTGCCCAACACCTCTACACGTCTGATCGGTGCATTCCATCCTCCCAGCACACAGCAGCACAGCCACTCCTGCAAACCACGGGAAATCTGCTGGAGAAAGAGAAATCTGGGAGGAGCAACTGTGAATGTGTGTGTGCTTTTGTGAGTTTAAGGGCATGTTTACTTGCCTCTCCCAGACAACTTGGGGCAAGAAGGAGGGGAGGGCAAAAGGGGCTAAACTTGGCCTTTCTTTCTCTCTCTCTATGTCTCTCTCCCTCTCTCTCTCCTTTACAGATTGTCACCAGGAGTACAGAAAACATTCTCAGGGATTTCCTGCCATTCAAAACAAAAAGCAGGTCCCCCCCCTTTCCCTATCACTCCCCCCTTCGGCATGTTAAGGTCGGAAAAGTGCAGCAGCTGAGTGCGAGTGCTGATGTGCACTTTCCAGGTCAGGGGCGGAAAAAGGCTCCTGAACCCTCCTGATTGCTTGTGCTGCTGTGTGTTGTTCCATAGCATGCCACTTACCTCCAGTTGCACACAGAGAAAGAGAAATGAATAACAAAACACCCTGAGAATAACCTGTGTGAGGCTTTGAAGGGTCACATTTCCCTTTGTTCTCACTGATAAGTCCTGTATCTTCAGTGATTCAACTGTCTAGATCAGTATATGCTAACAGGTTTTAGAACGTGTACAGAAATGTCTAGAACACATTCTGTGCAATTGACTGTGCAAGTGCATGCCTTAACTCATTATACAGTATAGAGTGTGCCAGTACTAATTTGACACATGCCTCTACAACATGAGCTAAGTACACTTACACTATTGGTAGATCATTTAATTAAGTGCTGATAGCTTGCTAGTGTTTGGTTTCACATTCAGGTCAATGACGTGACACACTTTGTTTGTCCTATTACCTCTGTATTATATACTAATTTATTTTTTTAAAAAAAAGCATATATACACTGACTTGAATACACCTCTTAGGGGACAGAAAAAAATGTTAGGGTGATACAAATTTCATACCATAATGAAGGAGAAGAAGACGAAGAAGAAGAAGAAGAAGAAGAAGAAGAAGAAACTCATGAAAAGAACAAAACTTTTTAAAAGAATACGTTCTGTATTATTCTTTCTTAGAAGAAAAAAATTCATTCATTCATTCATTCATTCATTCATTCAACAGTTCTTTCTGGTCCTCGAATCTGACTGGCTGACAAGAGTGTGATATTCGAGTGATAACAGAACTCCAACCGTTTCACCATTTGTATCACTCCAACTGCGTTTTTTCTCACAGCGAGTGTCATGGCGGATGCCCAGATCCACTAGTTCTAAAAATAACACTGTTTTTGTGTCACAGAATTTATTTTTTAGAGTTTCTTTTGGCAAGAATGTACTTGTTTAGACTTATGCGGTTTGTTAATTTCAATTCTCTGTATGTATGTGCTGTACATGTGGCAGAATTGACAATAAAGCAGACTTTGACTTTTGACTTTGACTTAATAAAGATAACTTCTATTTGAAAATTTGCTTCAACGTTTTCGGAGATGTGAGCTCCAGGGTGTCAGTGGCCATTCAGTGCTCATGAACCCGCTGAGAGCAGCCTCACCTCGGCCCGTTCTTCTGGAGTTTGCCTTTGGCTCTGATCTCTCTATAGTGGTTAAACATGAGATATAATTCATTTTGGGTGAATCTAACGGGCAGTCTTTGGTCTCATTATCTATTATTTGTTCCAGAGCAAATAGTTTTGAGTGAGGGCAAAATCTCATGTTGTATTTATATCAGAGCGCTGTCTTTGTACTTTTGATTGAGCAACTTTTATGATGGCTGTTGTTGTTGTTTATTAAATTTTATTATTCAATAAATAATATTTTATATAAATAATAGTAGTACTTAACAATAGTATTTAGTATTGGGAAACAGTGTATGTTCGTGAATGTGATTAGTTTCATTGTACTGCTAGATGGTGGCAAGAGACTGTTTTTCAAGTCAGCAGTAAAGACTTTTATATTGAAAGAGACTGAGACTACAGAGACCTCAGCGTACATTCAAACTAATGTTTTATTGTGAATAAGACACTGAGCTGAAGAATGAATGCTGTATCAGATGCAGGAAATCACACTAGCTCAGACCATCTCTCTCTCCTACTACACATAATATACTGCTTTTGATACAGTAATACAATAATGAAGCAACTCAACATTCCTTCGTTACCAGAACCGTTGAGCCGGCTCTGTTCGTTACTAGTTCTAAAGTGACGTTTTGGAATTAGTAACGGAGGCTTGGGCTCAGCTGTTAAACTGTCAAACTTAGTTTTGAATCCGTGGTGGAAAGAAGTAGTTCTGCGCAAAAGAGGGTTTTTTGAAGACACTTCATTGTTGTTTCTTATGTATTTACACACTTGTGCCATCAAACTGTTGTATAAACACAATGTCACACTTGTAGCCATGAGATTACCTACGGCCGAATCACAGCTGTGCCGATATTGTAGTACAATAGTTTTTCATTTAAAACTAACATGAAAACATGATGCACATTTATTAGAATTTGGAACATGGTTTTTCCTTTGTTTAGAGTATACTAATATACTATCATTAACCAGTTTGTCAAGTCATTTCCAGTTAGTTGCTGTAGCAATAATTGCAATAATAATAATAATAATAATAATAATAATAATAATAATAAAGGCTAAAAGGTGTTCTTTTTTCCACTCTGGAGATGCCCAGTTTTTTATGACATCAGGTGGCATTGTGAGAGGTCCAGTCAGGCCTGGTCTTATGACAGCAAACATAGATTGTGTAGCTGAACGGTAACTTCAAGTGAAGGCCAGCCCAATTATCCCCAATCAGACTCTTAACTGCTGCGGTCTGGGGGTGGGGTGCAAAGCTCCCTGAAGGGCTTAGCCTTCATTACTGGGCAGCACATCCTGCACATTAACTTTCTTTCCCCCTCCTTCTGCTCACTCTCCTCTATTTCTACTCTCATGCCCCCTTGGCTTCATTGTGTGGTGTGCAATGATACAGCAAACAATTAGACAGACAAACCTAAAGCACATGGCGAAGGCGACTGAGCTAGGCAAATTTGAGTTGTTCTAACAACACACAAAGAAAACCTGGTGGAATTCTTAACTGCAGAATAATGTCACATGGGCCAGGGGTAGGACAACAAGAAGTGTGTGCGCCTACACTTACAGATGATGGGATGTGTCCCTCTACCTCCCCTCTCAAGAGACAGGAGAGACAGATTGGAGCAGAAATCAGCTCAGGTAATTTTCCAGTAGAGAGACAGTGATTACTGCGTGCCTCTCTTGCGGCCCATAGGAAGTTTCCTCTTCCCTGGCTTAATGTGTTTGTGTGTGTGTGTGTGTGTATGTTTAGAGGAGGGCATCAAATGCTTGCCACTGTCTTCAGTCACCAGCTGATTGGTTGTGGGCCTCTGTGGGCTAGTAGCAGATCTGAGCAGAAACCTTCCTTCCACACAATGCACAAAACACACTTATCAGTAGTGGCATGGTGAGAACAGAGGGAGAATCTCAGTATGACTAAGGCTAGATTAGAAGAGTTCAGTGTGTCTCTGGAGTGGGGGATGATGGGAAGGTGTGGTGCCTGTAGGTGTGCTTGTGCTTGTTCTTGTCGGGACAGGAGCGGCATCAGGGGGCCGTGCGGTGGCAAAGAACTCAGTGTCAGTGCTGTGACAGGTTGTGCCTAATCTGCCCTGAGAACATTCTGTCAGAAAGGGAGGACAGGCAGCAGGAGTGTTTAATTATTTACAGCACATTCTTGAAGGCATATACAATTTTTATTATATCAGCACAATTGTAAGCCAATTGTAGGGAATGTTTTTTTAAGTAGAACATTTAATGCATTTAAAACAAGAGAAAGTCTGTGAATGTTTAAAGGTACACTTTTGAAAAACTCCCTGTCCTGCATTCGTCCCAATTATAAAGGTCTATAAAAGGGATTTATGGTATAAGTTGAATATCAGCAGACTTTAATGTTGAAAGCCTCATCTTGACTGAAGCGCACCGCTGATCTTCCCTCCACTCACCTCACTGCCGAAGGCACCAAAAAGTCTCCACACGTTGGAAACTGAGTCAAACCACATCAATCAGGACACTCATTCCTGCTCCACCTCTTTTTTCTTACACCTTGTCTGCTTTTTTCTTCTGTGTGCAATTTTTTCTTCATCTTAGTTGTCTTTTTTCTTCTTGTCACACTAGGAAAGAACTCATGTAGATGGCAAAAGCAACAAATCCACAACTGATTTATACATTATATATTTTTTTGGACAAAGGCATTTATTTGCGACACACTTAAATGGTTCAAAAGGCATTCTTATAGCACAAGACATGTCTTAGTGTCTCATCTCTTTCATTAGCTACAAACCCTACCTTCAATCTCAGGTGCTTATCAGTCATATATAGATCACAGAAGACCACACCGACACACACACACACACACACACACACACACCCCATCCTATCGTAATGCATTATTATTATTATCTGCTGAGTCTCGGCTCTGTAAAATGAGTTTTCCTGAACTCCATTAAAAGCAGTGCTTGTCGTTCCCCTGGGTCAGATTTGCATGCGCCGCTGCAATGCGCCTCAAATGGAAGATGTCCTTCCTCTACTCTCCTCCCCCAGCCTCATCTGGGACAATAAGTGGACATATGACATTTTACAGAGACCCTCGTCTTCTCTGCTCCACTGCTGTCGCACCTCCCTCCTGTTCCTCCTCCCCTGCCACTCCTGGCCCAGTCATCAGAGAAGGGAAAGAATATTGCGAATGACAACACCAAATCAGCAGTAAATAGCGGGTAATTTGATTGACATCTGGAAGGCTGTCACGGGCCCGAGTGGACTGGCAAGCAGTTAGTTGAGTACAGAAAAAGGTGGCTTTCCAAGTAAATCACTTTTTGTCCAGTGGGGCCTGTAGCAGATTATAATTGCTTGTCCTTCCCATCAGTACAATTTCTCCATTACTGTGTGCAGCGGCGTCTTATTGAAAACCAGGTTGTCCCTTAAAAATTCACATGCTGTCACAGGTCAGATGAAAAATGGCTAAATATGAGACACATTTCAGAATTCATTATAGCGTATGTGATGTTTTCTATTAATGTCCTTTCAAAATTTTAAATGAAAAGAAAAAGGTTAGAGAGTAAATCCTCTGATTAAATACTGAGTGGAAAAGGATTTGTACTGTTGACCATGGGAATTATAGAGACTATAAAAAACAACAAAAAACATGCACTTACCGCACAAAATCTTTTTATTTGCTTGGTGTTTCCTCAAGTAATACTTTGCTAAAATTTTAAGGTGTTAATATTATGTCACGAACAATATAACACATTTGCCAAGAATACGCCGTGACATCAATGTTATACAAGCAAAGTTATCATAAATGACAATTCACATCCTTTAAAGAACACATTATTATTTTCCTATGTTAAAATACTTTCTCCTGTCCAAGTGTAATGTCCAGAGTTAATTTCCTCAAAAAGTGTAAACACTGTGGCTCTTCCTCTTTCAAAACATTGGACTGTTTGTTTGAGCATCATGACCAGAGACCTGTACTACAGAGTTTAGACAGACAGGATTTTACCAGTGTATCGCCGTTGTAACTAACACTTAATGGCTAATATCCTCCCAGGCAGGTTATGTTCTCTATCACGGGTCAGAAACAGTCATTGTATCAATTAACTGAGAGCACAGTGACATATCTCTGGTGCAATAAAATTACAGTAAAGCTCACAGCACAGGAAAAGAATTTTGTAGCTTGAAAAATAGATTTTCCATAATAGTATTTTTTAAACACAGCATATTTTTGACAGAGAGTTAAATGTTTGTGTTTATTATTGCTTTGCATTATTTTGAAAACTACAATAAATCTAATGTAAATCTGTTAAAATGCTCCTAAGATGGAATAATACAATGATATTAATAAATACAAATATAAAAATATTACAAGATTAATTAGTCCACACTATACTGTAGCTACTGTTAAAAAGGGGTGAGTGAATGCCACCAGAATACCAAAGGTGCCTCCAACCCACTCCTCTCATCAACCCTCCAGCTGGAGGAGCTGGCAGAGATATCAACAACATAAAGCATTTCCCTTTCAATAAAAGGAATTATTGAGGTTATTGCAAATATTGACCATTCTGAATGACATTGTTATAATTCTTTACCAGCTGCCATTTAATAACATCTAATAATAATCTATCTTAGTCTAGAAAATGTTTGTAGTAATTATAGCAAATTCAATAGCAATTATATTATAATTGAAATTAGATTTAAGATTAATATTTGCTAAATTTACGAATAAAATGCACATAGTATGTTTACATTTAAAATTATAATATGTATAAATTTGTTCTTGTAAAAACTGTAAAATTTGTAAAAATGTAAACATTTTTAGCTATTTTCCAGCAGTGGTCCTCTCAAGCTTCCACGACATCAGTGGCAATTTTCATGCCATATAAATGTGTTTTACTTCATATTTTTAATAATTCATTTTAACAATAATCTCAAAGAAATTGCACACAGCTCATATCAAAATCTTTTTATTTTTTATTTTTATTTTTTGGTGTGTGTGTGTGTGTGCATGTGTGTTTTATTACTTCAATGGAAAATCACACCTATATACAGTATGTTCCTGCATGGCTCTAAAATAATGCAATTAAATTTTTTTTTTCTAATATTTACACGTATATATTTACCTGGGGTGTGTATCGAACATCCCTTTTGTAGCATAATTCATGTGAAAGTCACAGAGAGCTTTTAATATTCACACTGTTGTTTCTTCTCTTTTCTCCTGCCATGTGCTCCTGATCCCCCTGCTCTTCCCTCTGCTGTCACACTCTTTAAGGTAAGTGTCTATTCTTTCTCCCTACAGGCAGGTAAGTGACAGAGCAGGTTAACACAGAAGTGTTCAGGAAGTGTTCAGTCTTCACTTGTGTGATGTGGGATTGTGCCAGCAGCAGTGCCCTAGGCGAGCAGGTGCAACACTCTGGGCAATTAAACGCTTGTGTAACATAAGTCAATTCAGCTGCACATGCGAGTGTCAAGTCTAAGCAGTGTATGTGCTGTGTATGTCTGTGGAAGAATGAGCATGGCAATGTGTGCAAGTGTGTGAAGGAAAATGATCGTTGTTTATTGTAATTGACAGTAACTGAGCTGAGTGGCTGAGTTTAATAAGGGTCAAGTGTGAATGGCCCTCTAGTTATGTAATGTTTAAATGAGTCCCAGAGGAGAAGTGTGCACTTTTGTCTCCCTTTCCCTGCTTTGTCTCACTGGCAGTTTCATTGAGACTTTTGGAATCACAAATAAAAGCTAGATTTATGTTATCACTAAATGCTGACCTTAGAAATCTGTTAAGACACATTAACAACATTTTGCAAAAAAGGTCCACATTCTAGTTAAGCCTTTGTTCTTATGGCATTCCACATAGAATGTATATAGCATTTTTCTTGTAATCAGCATATTCCAAATAAACAAAGACATGTACTTTTTCCCTGATGTTATCTTCTGGAAACACTGGGGATGCTAACTTGTGATTGGATGGGCATGTGATTTGTCATGCTGCATTTTAGAAATTTTGGACAGCAACCTAATCTGCTTATTAATTCACATTCATGTCCTTAACAATAACACAAAAGAGTGCAATGATTTATATAAACTCCATGCATTCTGTCATATGACACTCTTAAGATCATCTTAACTAACATTGTGTGTTGTTTAGCTGTGTTAGGTAGTACACAGCTAAACTTAAACTTAAGATAGTGTGCTAGTACTGTTACAACACTGCCAAACATGAAAATGAAATTTCATTGTTTCAGGGCACACTGAAAATTAGTAAACATTTTTGATTTAATACTAATATATATATATATATTAGTTATTTATATATTAGTTATTATTATTTATATATTAGTTATTATTTATGTGCATGTGCATGTGATTTGGATCATTTTGTGTTTATTGCAATTAATATTTAGCCTACAGTCTTCTTTTCTTTAATTGGAAACTTGCATTATGCAGTGAACTACTCCATACATACAGATCATCTCAGTGAGGTCTTTGTACTTAATGAACATGTGAAGTGCTCATCGATAAAGTTATACACTATAGTCTGTGACATAAATGTCAGCCACTCTGTTTTATTTTCTGATGTAGTGTACAATGACAATTAATTTAATATCATTTATTAAATTTATTTTTGATAAGTTGTGGAATCAATTGGAACTATCGGTTTAAGTTGTACTTAATGAATTTACAAGTGTTTTTACATGCTGCTTAGATAAGGTTGCATATGGCTTTTGTTTTACTTAGTACTTCAGGAAACCTAGGTTTTGTCTTAGATTTGTTTTACTGCTTTATATTAGCTTGTATTTTATTCAGTCATGTGTTTTTTTTTTTTGTATTTTATTCAGTCATGTGTTTCTATATGGCCATTATGAACAAGCATATGACACTGGCCTATAAGAGTGCAGTGGTGACCTGTCTTTGAAGGATTTTAGTTTGTAGTTTCTTTTTGTCCTGGACATGAGTATATATGTCTTCTGTTATTTACATGTGGCATTCTTCCTTATCTCTCGAAGGTTGTAAGTCTGCACAACCTGAATGCAGAACATGCATTTCTGTCACCATAAATAACGACAGAAGGTACAGACACACGACATCTGTAAGCACTGAGGTGAGAAGAGAAGGAAATAAGACAAAGTTCTGAGGGCAGCAGATTGAAGAATGAAAGGGGACCAGAAAGGAGGAAGAAAAGAGAAGGGCAGCTATAGACAATGGTCATTTACCACTGACCGACCCCCCTCACACGTACAACTAATGAGGGGAAGGACTATTATTCATGTAGTCCAACTAATCGTCCAACACTGTGATTTTGTCAACAACTCTGAAAGGCTAGACAGAGCGTACACACATACACACACACACACACACACACACACGCGCATACCCCAGGGACTGAGTGGGAATGCATGAGACGGCACAGCAGTGGCTGCTCTTGTTAGTCCATTAGTTAGCTATGGCAGCACAGCCAGCTAAAGAAGTGGCCCTAATGGCTCCTCAGCAATAATTACTATCTTTTTGTCCTCATTCGATTCAGAGGGAACATATATTTGCACTCCAACAACCTATAAACATCAGGCATCCTTGGTTGGTCTGACACACACAGCTAGATGCTGGTCTGTTTGTACTTTTTTCGACTTCTTTTTCTGTCTGTCTGTTTCTCTTATTCTGTTTTTCTTTCAGTCTCTTGCTCTTCTTCCATTTACTCTGATCCATCTACCTTGGGATAAAGACTGAAATTAAAGGTTACATGTTTGTGGCTCTGGCCCATTCGCCCTATAATGCGAGAATTGTACAGGAGTACATGTTTGTGTGTCGTCTATGTATTAGTGGCCTCCATCAGGGCCATTGAAGCAGCGGGAAACATCAAACATGATTGTGTTTAGGTGTACTTACCGTGCTCCTAGTGTGTTTTGTGTGTGTGTGTGTGTGTGTGTGTGTGTGTGTATTCTGATATAGATAAATACATAGACAGACAGTCGGAGAGATAGAAAGACAAATAGCTTTGTACAGAGTGTGAAAATAATTAAAAAAAAAGACATTTATAGAATTTATGAATAAATAATTGGATGAATGAATGAATGAACCCAGAAATTAATAACTAGGAAACATAAAAAAGCAAAAATAAATAAATGTAGGTCTTCATTTTGAGAGGAAATATATACACAGACAAACACGCAAAATCTTCCCTCGCTATGGTTCTGTGACACCCCTCTTGCTCACCTCACAGGGACAGTAACTTCTCCAGGCGGCTCTGTGAGTGCTCTGCTCAGGTAATTGTTTTAGTGGAGCTGTCAGCCTAATTCAGCAGTATTATAGAGCACAAAGGGTCATTTCGGAACCATGAATCATTAGAGCTAGTCTGGCTCCATCTTTTACCAGTGCTATTACATCTACTTCTTGGAAGACTGGCTTAAAAAGTCAGATAAATTGCCTCTGTGTAGGAGCTCTAGTGGTTAACTACAACGACAGCTTTTCTAATGGGGGTTTCCAACATCAAACATTTATACAACATAGCTCAGGTTCAGTGCAATGCTTTGTTACAGATGCTTGCACTAAAAAGGGTGTCTCAGTGTTTTTAGTTGTTTTCTTTGTAATATTGTGCTGAGGCACAAACAGTCACATACTTGTACTAAGATAAACCAAGATTAGTACACTACTAAGCAGTAAGATGAACGTTCAACATCAGTCATGAAAACTGCTTGGGTTAATTATGTTAGATTCAAAAATGGAAATAAGTGTTTTCTATTTTAGGCCCATCGTCTCCTTATGCAGTTATGAAAGGAGGCTTAGCAACTGGTACACAAAGTAATGGGTCAATGATATGATGCAATTTTTTGTCCTATAACTTTTAAGATATACATACAATGAATACACCACTTCTATATCTTACGTCTTGAAATATCAGATAATTTGAGATAAAGCAAAGTTAGTACAGTTGTAAGATTCAATTCATGTTTATTATTATTGCACTTTTCACAATACATATTGTTTCAAAGCAGATGCGCAAAAATATATGTTTCTACATTACAATTAATAGCGATCTGTTATCAGATGTGGCTGTGTCAAAGTAATGTCCATATGGCACCTACAGCACCTTGACTGGTGTATATGTATTTTCACAAAAACACATGCAATGTGACAATAAAACTTAGCAGATGATAATATAAATACCTAAATATTATAATACATTTTCCATTTCTGCCAAATAAAATAGTATAATAAAGGCAAAAGCCAGATCTTTAATCTTGAAAATATCTCTAAAAAAGTTTTTTGAAAATAATAAAGATGTGTACACTCACATGTATCCAAGGTGTAAGGGAAATGTTATTACTTTGTACTTGAGGATTATACCACCGTGACATTTTAGAGTTTTTTTTTTTTTTTTTAACTATATATGAAATGGACATATAATACAAGTGGTACATTTCTTACTAGTTTTTACCAATGAAACTAAATTTTATTTTAAAATATTTTTTTTTTTTTTTATCATGATTGCTTTATATGTCATTGAGTATATTTGCAGGAATTCATTTTGAAGAGTTACAGAGTATGGCATTAGTATTTACACTAGGTTTCCTGAGAGGAATCTCCCGTGCTGCGTGTGATTATGTTTACTTATTTGTGTATGCGTGCATGTGAAAGTGTGTGTGTGTGTGTGTGTGTGCGTGTGTGTGTCTGTTTATGTATGTGCATTGTAGACTCCCTCACACTCTCACACAAGCCAGAGAGAGACCCTTGGAAATCTAAAACTCCCATCTCTCCAAACCGCAGTTTGTTTGGTTTAGTCATCTCCTCTTTCTTTCTGTCTCGCTCCTTTTCTGTGATTGGTTTATACACACAGTCTTCTCCTTCATTTGATCACAGTATGCCAGTTCAGCTGAAGACCTTTCCCTTGCCTTTGTTTACTACAGCACATTCAGTGGTGTATATGTATTTTCACAAAAACACATGCAGAGTGAAAATGAGTATCATGAATAGAATGTCATCTGTAATGGCTTTCTCGTGTCTTAAAAGTTTTACCTCTTTCCATTCTCCCTTTCCCCATAACCACAGTCAAAGCACTGCACTATGAAATAAACTTTTAATAACTGATCCTGTGTTAGATTTTAACACTTTAAAATGCTGTTAGAAGTGTGACTTTGTCTAAGGCCCTCAGTCAAACTGAATAATTAGTGGGATTCCCCTCGGATTTCAGCATTTGATGAAGAATATATTTTTAAGGATTAAACCAGGAAATATGGTTTGACAGAATAAGACATGCTTAATTACTGGCTTTGATTTCTGGTTAGGAAAACATATGAAGTATCACAAATGGCCCACACCAAACTAGAGCAGCGGTAGCCAGTGGCTCATGCACATGTGAGAGTCACTGAAAGAACCCTATAACTATAGTGCCCTTGATCAAGACCCAAGCTCTCAGTAGGGAGACTGCATTTAGTGGACTGTCAGTTGCTTTGGGTGAATTAAATGCACTGCAACTCATTTACCTTTTTCCGTGTCTGCCAAATAAAATAGTATAAAAAAGGCAAAAGCCAAATCTTTTTGAAGCACATCAAAGAGAAGCTATTGTTCATAAAATCTGTGTGGTCTTGATGTTTCATCACAGTCGGGGGTTTCACCAGCTTGTTTTCTTCCATTATTAAAGAAATAACAGCACTGTCACGGATCGGCCAGGCTCTCTCACCACGTCATCACAAAGAGCACCCTCACCTGAATACTAATCACCTGCACCTGTTCCTTATCACCACAGCCACTTAGCCACAGTACATAAGCACACACATCAGTATCACTCATCGTCCGGTCTTGTCTCTACGAAGTGGACTCTCCATGCTTTCCCAAGCTTTGGATCTACGTAAGACTTACCTGCTGTACTTACCTCCTGTTCTCCTCTCCAACGTCTGTCTCCTCTGTCGTCCTCCTCCTCCTCCGTAGCCATTACTGAGGTGTGTGCTCTCCAGCAAATCCCTGATCTCCTGTAAGCAAAGACAACTCAGTTATTCCTCTGGTCATCTTACGAACCTTATTTGAAATTCAACTCACCTGCCTTTCCTCCATTCTGCTCTCCGAACTCATTCTGTTTAAATAAAGTGTTTTATTTAAAATACTAACATCTGTTCTGAGTCTACTTCCATGACAGAAGACCGGACCAACTACCGTCGACAGAATGAGTTCCCCGGATCCCATTTCAAGAGCTCGTTGATGCTCTCCGACGAACCCTACTTACCACCACTACCACAACACCTGTCACCCCATCCGTATCCACACCACTGTCTTCTACACCAGTAGTTTCCAGTCCCATGGCCCGACCGGGGCCCTTTTCTGGCCTGGTGGAGGAGTGCAACGGATTCATCTTTGAGTGCTCATTAGCGCTTGAAATGCAACTGCATCTGTATGTAACTGACCACTCAAAGATTGCTTTCGTTATCTCCCTCTTATCAGGTCCCGCACTTCAATAGGCAGAAACTATCTGGGCACAGGCGGGGCCACCTACCCAGTCTCTGCAGAATTTCCTCACTCACTTCAAAGAAGTTTTTGGACAATCGGCTGTTGATTCCACTGAGTGAGCAATTATATAATTTAAAACAAGGTTATTCAACTATTGAGTATTCTCTCAAGTTCAGAACTCTGGCAGTGGCTAGCGGATGGAACGAGAAATCCCTTCTCCCCACCTATCGGCAGGGACTGGAATCCTGATTGTGGTTGCAGTTAGCTTATGATGACTCAATGGGACTTGAACAATTCATTCAACTGTCTATTCGCTGTGCAAATCGGATGCAATCCTGTCTGTCTGAACCTACTGCCACTTTTCCTACTCCATTCCTCCATCAGCCAGAATCCACCGGCACTCCAGAACCAGGCAACGAACCCATGCAAATGGATTCACAACGACTCTCACCAGCTGAGCGGCAGAGGCGGTTGAATAAAGGGCTCTGTTTATACTGCGGAGCAGATGGGCATGTGATCCTTTCATGCCCCTTACGTCCTCCTCGTCCAGTGGTGAGTGTTATAAAACCCGCTATTGCAAATATGCATCCACGTACCACTTGCGTTCTCCTTACTGCCTCCGATATCTCTGTCTCAGCCCTCCTCGACTCAGGTTCAGCGGGAAACTTCATCTCGAGGAGCCTCTGCCGCCAGCTCAACTTCTCGCCCATCACCACTGAAAAGAATTATCAACTCTAGTCGGTAATTGGGCAACCCCTTACCCGAAGACACGTCTGCCACAGTCTGGGTCCCATCCAGTTGCAAGTGGGGATGCTACATCAAGAATTCATACATTTCCTGGTTCTGGAGGGTTCCACCGCAGAGGTGATTTTAAGGTGCCCGTGGCTCGTTCAGCACAATCCCATCTCCTGGAGTTCCGGTGAGGTCCTGAAGTGGTAAGTGATTCTCCGAATGTTTTCCGTCTCTACCACAGCCCAAGATGCTGGATATCTGGAACCTCCCTGTGCATTCCACCTCTATTGAAAGCCCAGTAGAGAAACAATCTGTTGATTATACCCACCTGTTATGCCACCTTCAGTGACGTGTTCTGCCCTAAGAGAGCCTCTCAGCTACCACCACATCGGCCATGGGACTGTGCCATAGACCTCATACTGGATGAGCCACTGCCCCGCGGAAAAGTCTACCCACTATCACTTCCCGAACAGAAGGCCACAGAGGAGTATATTGAGGAGGCACTTCAACAAGGTTACATCCTCTCTTCCACATCCCCTGCTGCTTCTAGCTTTTTCGTAGCCAAGAAGGACGGAGGCTTGAGGCCTTGTATAGATTATCGTTCGTTGAACAAGATCACTGTGAAGTTCAGGTATCCTCTTCCCCTCGTACCCGCTGCACTCGAACACCTGCGTGGAGCAACTGTTTTCATGAAGTTGGACCTCCGCAGCGCATATAACCTCATCCGGATACGTGAGGGGGACGAGTGGAAGACCGCCTTCGTGACCCCTACCGGCCACTACGAATATCTCGTTATGCCGAATGGACTGGTAAATGCCCCCTCCATATTCCAGGATTTTATGCACGAGGTGTTCCGGGATTTCCTTCATCAGTTTGTCATCGTGTATATTGATGATATCCACATTTATTCCCGGAACTTGGCCGACCATCGCCACCACGTTGCGGAGGTCTTCAAACGTCTCAGGAAGTACCAACTCTTCCTCAAAGCAGAGAAATGTTCCTTTCATCAACCATCTGTACACTTCCTGAGCTACATCATTGACAGCGGTGGCATAAAAATGGACGAGGGGAAGGTAGCGGCTATCACCACCTGGCCAGCACCCAACACAGTGAAGGAGCTTCAACGCTTTCTTGGATTCGCAAACTTCTATCGACGCTTCATCCACAATTACAGTTCAGTTCCCTGACTGATGTGCTCAAGAACAAGCCCAAGTCTCTGTCCTGGACACCAGAACCCACTGAAGCCTTCAACATGTTAAAAGAAGCTTTCACCAGTGCTCCAATCCTCATTCATCCAGATCCCAAGAAGTTGGTGCTTCAACAACAGGTGTAGGAACGGTGCTTTCACAGCAGCAGGGGAATCCAGCTAAACTTCATCCATGTGCCGCCTTCTCCCGTAAACTCAGCCCGGTGGAGAGGAATTATGACATCGGCAACAGAGAGCTCCTCGCCATCAAACTAGCTCTGGAGGAGTGGAGGCATTGGCTGGAGGGAGCAGCTCATTATATATATATATATATATATATATATATATATATATATATATATATATATATATATATATATATATATATATATATATATTATTTTTTTTTTTTTTTTTTTTTTTTAAACTCCTGGACCATAAGAACTTACAATATCTTTGTGATGCAAAAAGACTTAATCCTCGTCAGTCTTGATGGGCTCTATTTTTCACCAGGTTTAACTTCACCATCTCTTATCGTCCAGGCCCCAAGAATGTCAAGGCGGATGCCTTATCTCTTATCTATGCTCCCGCTGAAGAGGAGGAAATCGAAGGCATCATTCCCAAAGAGCTCATCATCAGCCCTATCGAGTGGACCTCCCCTCCAGCCTCTACACCCAATGCTCCTGTTAATACTCCGCCGGGCTGCCCACCAGGTCTCCAGTATGTACCCAGAAATCAACGCACCCCTCACTCCACTCATGCATCACTGGGCACTGGCCACCCAGGGACCAACAGCACCCTCTCGCTGCTGAAAGATCGCTTCTGGTGGCCCAACATGGCCAGGGACGTGAGAAGGTTCGTACAAGGATGCAGAGACTGCACCATCTCCAAAAGTCCCCGCCATCTTCCATCTGGCAAACTCCTGCCTCTGCCCGTTCCCAACCGACCGTGGTCACACCTGGGAGTGGATTTCATCACGGACCTGCCCGAGTCTGACAGTAATACCTGCATATTGGTGATTGTAGACCGTTTCTCCAAATCATGCCGTCTTTATCCTCTCAGAAGTCTGCCAACTGCTATGATGACTGCAGAACTACTGTTCAATCACGTTTTCAGATATTTTGGCATCCCTGAGGACAGGTCTCCGATCGCGGACCCCAGTTCATCTCAAGGGTATGGAAATCTTTCTTCTCGCTCCTAGGTGTGACCATCAGCCTCTCATCTGGATATCACCTTCAATCTAATGGGCAGACGGAAAGAAGGGTACAGGAGGTTGGGCATTTCCTTCGAACCTTCTGCCACGGCCACCAGAACTCTTGGAACCAGTTCCTGGGCTGAGCTGGGCTGAGTACGCTCAGAATTCCTTATGACAACCATCTACTGGACTCACTTCCAGTGTGTACTCTGATACCAGCCTCCTCTGTTCCCCTGGTCTGGGGAACCCTCAGATGTTCCTGCTGTTGATTTACTGGTTCCGAGAGGGTCTAGGACGCAGCACACCGTCAACTACAGCGGGCAGTGCGCAGACACAAGCTGGCAGCCGACCGTAGAAGATTGGAGACACCATCCTACCTGCCAGGTCAGAAGGACTGGTTGTCAACTCAGGACATCCGGATGCACCTGCCCTGCCGCAAGTTAAGTCCCAGATTTGTTGGTCCCTTCACCATCCTCAGACAAATTAATCCAGTTATATATGAATTACAATTACCAGCACAATACCGCAAACATCCAACATTCCTCGTATCACTACTCAAACCTCACCATCCCACTGTTTCTCCATCCACAGAGCCTGGCCAGACAGAGGAACCCCCTCTTCCCCTAATTCTGGAAGAAGAGGAAACCGTCTACAAGGTCAAGGAGATTCTGAACTCCCAGTGTCGTGGTGGTCAACTGGAGTATCTCGTTGACTGGGAGGGATACGGCCCGGAAGAACGATCTTGGGTCTTCCGTGACAACATCCTAGACCCCACTCTTATGGAAGAATTCCATGCTTCTCATCCAGATCGACCTGCACCTCATGGACGAGGTAGACCACCACGACGTCGGGGTCCTTGGCCCTCAGGAGCGGGCCGTGGAGGAGGGGGTACTGTCACGGATCGGCCAGGCTCTCTCACCACGTCATCACAAAGAGCACCCTCACCTGAATACTAATCACCTGTTCCTTATCACCACAGCCACTTAGCCACAGTACATAAGCACACACCTCAGTCTCACTCATCGTCTGGTCTCGTCTCTACAAAGTGGACTCTCCATGCTTTCCCAAGCTTTGGATCTATGTAAGACTTACCTGCTGTACTTACCTCCTGTTCTCCTCTCCAACGTCTGTCTCTTCCATCGTCGGCCTCCTATCTCCAGCGTAGCCATTACTTAGGGGTGTGTGTGTGTGTGTGTGTGTGTGTGTGTGTGTGTGTGTGTGTGTGTGTGTGTGTGCTCTCCAGCAAATCCCCGATCTCCTGTAAGGAAAGACAATTCGGTTATTCCTCTGGTCATCTTACGAACCTTATTTGAAGTTCAACTCACCTGCCTTTCCTCCATTCTGCTCTCCGAACTCATTCTGTTTAAATGAAGTGTTTTATTTAAAATACTAACATCTGTTCTGAGTCTACTTCCATGACAAGCACAATGGTCAGAAGCAGGGAGAGTCAATGCCCCCTTTAGTGGCCAGAGATGAAACTCATTATACTATTGGACACAACTGTTTACTGTTGATTTATACAATTCTTTTGACATTTGTTAGTAAATTTATAAAAAATGCTTTTGGCAGATTGTCATTTTGCCAACATACTCTCATAGCAGTTTGTAAGTATTTTACATTTTGGTGAATTGGTTGCTAATTTACATGATCTCATTTGCGCGTTTTCATACAATCAGTTTCAAAATAGATAGGCACATGATCAAAATAGTATTTTTACAATTTGATTAACCTAATTTAATTCTACTATAACATTATATATCACCACATAGTTATCTGTTATTTTATTATATCTCTTTATTTTAAAAAGAGCAAAGGTGCAAATAACAAGCAGTCAGATAACTACAATATTAGAGCTGTGATTTTTATCTTTTTATTTTGTTTAATTGACATTATTTACATAGACAGCAGAGGGTATATTAGGCTTAAGATCTAATGCATATCTCTAATATACTGACACATCGGTTAACGTGCCTGTTTCTGTTACGTTAACGGTTCACATTCACTTAAAAAAAGAATTGTCCATATTTACCTGAATACTTGCCAAAGTAGGCATTTTCACATAATTTTGTTTGTATCTGACTTTTGAGGCTGCTTTCTGTGTGTCTGACAGTGAGCGAGTTTTACATTGAGTTACTGAAACACCTGTGGTGCTTTATTTTCTCATTCATGCATGTTTCTTTATCACCCTAACTTGTCAAAACATTGCAGAACTGCACTGTGCGCCTATATTTACATATGGCAAAATAGACACTTTGTCATTGCCACAATATATTGTCATTCCGCTCAGCCCTAAACATCATGTTCAAACTGATAAAATGAATCAACCTTTTTTTAAACAAATAATACAAATAAAAAAATTAAATAAATTAAAATAAAATTAATAGACTTGATTTGTGACAAGAGTAGCTTCTCTGAGTGTAGTATACACAGTTGAGTGGAACTGATGAATGATTTTTAAAACCTTTTGCACCTGTTCAGCTCACTCTGTTTGTCTTGCTGGTGGACAGAGTTGCGTTATTAAACAGGTAGCCTGCCCAAGTGTGCATGATAAAAACAGACATACCTTAGCCTGCTGGCAATATGAATGCCATTGCTTGTACAGTGTATTCTGAGCATTTATACAAGCATGTTTTGAGCATCATGATAAAAATAATTTATACAGTATTTGTCGCCCTTGTTACAGTGTAATTTCACAAGTATGAGTAAAATAACTAACAACACGCTTGTATTTAATTTACTGTTATTAGTAAATACATGTAACAATGGCACAAGGCATAAAGAAAATTCAATTTAAGTTGTAAAGTACTCTTCAGAAGTTAATTCATCTCAATTTAGTTCAATGTTCTTTCTTTTCAGTTCAATAACTGTAAATGTTGCAAAGTCCATCAGTTATCAAACGAATTCATTTAAGCTATAAGCAGCTCTACAGAAGGCAATTGTGTCGTTATTCAGCTCAAGTCAGTTCAGTAACAGTGTCAAAGCTGCAAAGTTAGTGTCATTATCTACCTCAATTCAGATCAAATTTGGTTCTCATCCGACAGTATAAGTGCAGTTAAATCAATAATATTACTGAACATGACTTGCCTTTTAAACCCTAGTAGAGAAATAATGCAAGCCAGACTCAAACTTGCATCTTCCACCAGAGAAGCAGAGCTTAATGTCTTAAGCGCATGTGCCTAACCGCCAGCCACAGTTCTGGTTTGCTTCACCATGTTAATCTGTTATAAAAGGTGTGATGATAGCTCCCCCTCTTCTCAAATCATTTTTGCCCTCCTGTCACTGTCCCAGAGACTCACAGCAGTGGTGTTGAAGAGGAGGGGTGCGTTCTCTGAGTGCTGTTGACAGCGTGTGATGAGGCGCACATGAAGCTAATAGCACCTTGTCACCTCACAATAAAAGTAGCAGCATGCCTGTCTTCTAAACAGAGACCGATGCACAAGGTGTCCTCAAACAGTCACAGACTGCCTGGCTCCACACTTCTAGATTCAACCCCTCTACATGACCTGACCCATACATACCCCACCAGGAGGAGGTCACTGGTGTTTCACATTCTCCCTAGGATATTTTAATCCCCTTTTGAATTCAATAAAAGCCTCCTTGAACCATCACCACAGATCCACGGTATACAAAGGTCTCTATACTTATGCCATTGTAAAGCAGCTGAAATCAATGCTGTGATATTTGAATTCTTGAATATATATGACATATCTCAATGGAAATTAATTTAGATTCAAGTGGTAGCACTTTACTGTAAGGTTTAATTTGTTAACTTTATTTATCCGGTATCATTAAATAGCAACAAACTGTGCTTTTAAAGCATTTATTAATCTAGATTAATGTTAATTTCTAAATATACTAATACACATTTTTTTAACATTTAACATGTAAAAATTACATTAGTTAATGTGTTGCCAAAGAACATGTATTAAAAATGAACAATGGTTTATTTATAAATTGACAATTGTTTTGACAATGTATTATTTGGGGCAGGACCATCGATTTGTCCAGACAATGGAGGTTTGGAAAAACGCTCATTTCATTTGATGATGGATTTAAAGTAAAAGGTCCAGTAAGTGTTGCTAAAAGCATGTTCAGATTTATCCAAAACAGATGAACGTGAAACTGGCAACGTTTTATATTTGTTGTTGTCCATACTGCAGGGGCTTGGAAATGAAATGACCAATGTGTGGCACTAAAAGGTTAAAAAAAAAAAAAAACGTACAGTACCACTTACACTAAACATAACTGATAGTGTTAACATAACAATACATTTGCTCAAATAACTGTGCTATTTTAGCTTGCTTCTACAAGTCTTTGAACTCTTTTATCATGACACATGATTCATGAGACTGATTTCCTGTAGCTCAAATGGTAGAGCATAGCGCTAGCAATGCCAAGGTCATGGATTTGACTCCCAGGGAAAGTGAGAACTGATAAAATGTAAATTGTTAAAACCATAAATACTGATAAAACCATAAATGCTATGTAAGTTTCTTTGGATAAAAGCCTGGGTGCCACTTTATATTAGGTGGCCTTAACTACTATGTATTTACATTTAAATTAATTATTTGATACAATGCAATTATTGTGTACATTTTTTTTTTTTACATTGTACTTATATTTAAAAATTAATTTCTGTAATTACATTTATAATTACACTGCTGACCCATTCCTTACAGCTTAACGCACCCTTTAACCTACCCATACCACCAAACCTGTCCCTAACCTTACCTGTGTCCCACCTCAATAGCAGCAAAAGTGTTTTACAATACAATATGAACACAATAAGTACATTGTACTTATTTTTTTTTATCTAAGTACATAGTAGTTAAGGCCACCTAATATAAAGTGGGACCAAAGCATCTGCAGAATGCATAAATGCATAAATGTAAATGTGATGGGACTCATACCAAAGTGCTCTGCATCGAAACTATAATGAGGGAACAGGTGAGCTACTGTAACAAATAAGTTCACTATGCCAAAAAGGCATACCTTTGGAGCTAGTTATGTAATGCAAATGTCAAAATATACAAGTTTACAGATCATGCACTATGGTAAATATGTTTTGAGGTCATAAAATACAAAAGCATTGTGCAAAGAATCACACCAATATAAATCTTTATTAATTCACAGTCTTTATTCATTGCAGTCATAACTTATGTGAAAAAGAATAAACGTTGTTGTTTTACTGCCAATAGAATTGATTTCAGCTGGAAACTGCAGTGAATTGTGTGTATAGGCATGTTTCTGGAGATTCGTAAAAATGTAGGTAGGCATGATTCTTCCAGTGAGCCTTGGTTATACTGCAATTGCACATTCACTGACTGAGGGAGTGCTGTTATAATACTAGCAGTCAATGGTAGAGTGTCCTTTGTACTCTCTCTCTTTCCTGTAATCATTTCTTGTCTGCATAGCATCCCTCCATTGTTCTAGCTCTGGCAGACCACACCTCTGCCTCAAATACACGCAGACAAACACTAGCGTGTAACCAGGGTCTCTTTATTTCAACTGATTGTGTGTGTAGTTCATTACATGTGTGCTTGCGGTTTGTTATGACATGCCACCTATGTCAATCAGTTAGCGCAGTGAGAAACCATGCCAAAGCACTGCAATAGTTCGCATGAAGTTTCTCAAAGATTCATATTCTTACATCAGCACCACTGAGCGGTGCTGATTTAACACACTTTACAAGAGCTGTTTTACTACAACCGAGGCTCATAAAAAGGCATATTGTAAACATCATTTTAATAAAAACTGTCTTTGAGGTAGCAGTTAGCTCTGACATTATAGCCCCAGACCACCATCCAATCGGCGGTCGTTTCAGCTGCACATTCTCACAGCTTTGGGCTTTGTGTTTTGCAATATGTCAGATCGAGAAGAACTTCCTGCTTATATGACTTCAGGGCATGTTGAATAGTGTCTAGTGTCTTGCAGAGAGTGGCGATTGGGAAGCTTGTGCTGGAAGGATCAAAAAGGGTGTAAGTGTAGTGAAATTGACTCAGAGAGCTGTAGTGAAAGGTGGAGTAGTGCTGTGTGTGTGTGTGTGTATTGGTGGGAGTCTGAGTAGGGATGTGATGAAAGCATCCCACGTGTTGGAGCACAGGGTAGGGCCACAGCGTACAGCTCTCTCCGGAGGTATGGAAGCAATTACTGGCACTGAGGGCCCACAGACACCCACTGAGAGAAGTGGTCCCAGAAAAGAATGCACACAGTTCTCTGGAAGGCTAAATTACTTTCGTATGAGGACTAAGAGGGTAAGGTTAGTGTTTCTGTTCTTCTGTGTTTTTCTTTTTTCTTTTTTCTTTTTTATTAGGAACAAATACTGAGGCATATTTAATTCAGATCACACATTTCAAATTTAAGAAAACAAGCCACAAAAATACCACTGCTAATTAGACTAATGCTACTCCCCGTGTGAGTGCTGAGGAGGCCGGGGAGAGAGCGATGGCCAGCCACCCTCCAGGCTAAGCAGACTCCGAACTCTTCTCGCATGAGAAGCGAGGCAATTAAAATACTGATGCCTCGATCCCAAACCCCACACCGCTGGGCGAAAGTGTGTAAGCGTGAGAGAAGCCCTAAACCCCCTTGGATCAACGGTGCACATTGACGCACGTGAGCGCTGCATTGATTATTAAACAGAAAACAGTTGCAATGGTACGACCAACTTGGAAATCAGTCGCTGCGTAGCATTTCTGCTTTTAAACAACAAAGCCTCTACCACTACAGCTTGCATCAATATATGCTCACAATGCAAAGACCATTTCCCCAAAATTCAAAATTTTATTTCAGCCTATGTAGAGAATTATTGAACAAATACATTAAACAGAGGCCAAAAAAAAAAAAAAACCTGAGATGTGTTAGAAAAAAAATTGTGGCTGATTTTTTTTTTTTTTTCATTTTTATTTTGGTTGAAGACAAAAAAAAAAGGAACCAAACATAATAAATGATTACAATATCATTGTCAGTTGTAGACGTGTCTGATATAGCCAAGATCATTTAAACAACTTTGAAACTACTAACAGCATTAGTCTGTTTATGTTTCTCGTTTATGTTTAAATTCATATGTAGAGAAAATGTGGCAGAAATATTTGAGCAAAACTGGCTTGAATTCTCTTGATAAGAAATAAAATGCAAAACGGTATTACACTTTCATTCATGTCATATCTGAATCTTATTTTAGTAGGTTTTTTTTTTTTTGTTTTCCCACCATTCACGGTTAGCATAATTTATGTTACATGGAAATGCTTTTCTTTTCTTCAACAACTAGCTGACTTAGTACCTTGTTCATGGAAGCAGCTCCACTGCAGTGGACATAGAGGAATATGAGCTGAAATCTTTTATGCATCTTTAATGCACTCTTTTTAAGTCATTGTAGTAGAAAAGGGTCAGTCAAAAAAATATTTGTAATACATTTGTAATAACAGCCTCTTCTAGCTATTGTACATGTACCAACATTTACTGTAAATTTGAACCAAAGTATTTATAATTATACTTAAAACCATTATGCTCTTACACATAATACATTACTACATAAAGCTGTAAACCTTTTCTGATTCATTAAGACAGGTGATGCTGTTGATCATACCTACCTGGAGTGGAATGTGAACAAATCTAAGGCAGCTGTAGACTTTTACAGCACGGCTCATAGTGACGCAGCAAGCTTCAGGGTGAAACACGTCTAGACAAGAATGGAGTAAAACATCCTATAGGTGTGTGCATGCATATGAACTGTCTAGGTCTGCAATGTGACTTTAGATCACAGTGTCTATATGTTTCCATACAGCATGGCTCCAATGATAATTATCTGCCCTTGGTCTGAATAACTGTGATGACTCCTTGCTAATATAAATATCATTAAGCAGCAGGCATTAAGTCTAAGAATTTGAATTTTTTCCAACCTGCAGCCTGTTAATATTCTGTGTTACAGGCTGTGTTCATGAATATTTCATTTAATTTATATTTGAAAATGTAAAAGGACTATACCATCTGATTTCTTTGAGAAACAATAATTTAGCCTACTGTTTTCTTCTATGTCTACTTCATACACAAGAACTTAGCATTGCCTCTAATTCTAATTTTTGTAGAAACGTTGGTATAATCCACAATCATGTAACTGATATCTTTCCAATGTTTCAAAGCATTGAGGTTCAAATATGCAGTAATTTATTGATTGATTGATTTTAAATAAATAAATGTGTTTATTTTATTTAAGCTCTTGAATTTAATTGCAAACCTTGTTTGCCATAACTTACATTTAGTTTTATACATTTAAATCGATATCGGTATTTCAAGGATGTGCAATTAGTACATCTTTTGTTAATTCTGCAATAAAATTACTCTGACATGAGACTCCACTCAAGGGCTGAATGAATATAGGGAAGACTGACCGAAATTGTCACACTATACAGTTCTCTTCTCTTCCAAATAAGCTGGAGTGATGATAACTCTAACTCACATATGCACAACAAAATTCTTTCTGCCTGACAAAATGGGGTGTTATCTTTTCACTTTGATAAAATAATATTATTATTATTATTAATAATAATAATAATAATAATAATTTATGTGGTTGCCTGGGTGTAAATTAACCAAAAAAAAAAAAGGAAAAAAAAAAAAAAAAAGAAACACATTCTGAAAGCAAATTGAGCTGAGAATGGATGTAGTCATAAAAGATCTTGTTGTTACCTGGATGGTACCAAAAAATTAGTAAACTACTTGTACGGAAGTCAAGATATTGGCAGGAATTTATGAATGCCTTCAAAGAGGACTGAAGTGTGTAGGTGGCTTATTTGGGAGCCATACTGGATGCTGTTAACGGTTCTTGCATATATACATTCTTCTGCTGATGCAGAAGGAACAATCTAAAAAAAACAAAAAAAAACAAATGGTGCTATATAGCACTAAAAGTGGTTCTTGGCTCGTAATCATAGGGGAACCACTTTTGGTGCTATATAGTACCATATCTTTAAAGGTGCTATACAGCACCTTTGTCAAATGGTGCTATGTAGAACCATAAGAGGTGCCATATAGCACTGTATTTCTTCAACAAAAATGGTGCTAAACAGCACCAACAGTGGTTCTTTGGCTCGTAAAGAACCTTTAAAGGGGCTTAACAGGTTCTTTGTATGGCAGTGGTGCTATATAGCACCTTAATCACCCCAAAGAACCACTGAAGAACCACTGAAGAACCATACAGTAGCTTAACAGGTTCTGTATATGGTAGTGGTGCTATATAGCCCCTAAGTCATGCCAAAGAACCGGTGAAGAACCACTGAAGCACCAAGATTTGGTGCTATACAGCACCAAAAGTGGTTCCCCTATGATTACGAGCCAAAGAACCACTTTTAGTGCTATATAGCACCATTTTTTTATTTTTAGAGTGAATACCATACAGAAATACTCCAATAGTTTCCTGCAATACTTGTTCAACAGTGCTGTAACATAGCTACTGGGCGAAAATAGACAGCATTACCTGTAGCTTGATTTTACTGTAGAACGAATAACTGATGAGATGGTTCTTTTTAGAAAATCTATTTTATTTCTTTTTAATCAAAGTGACAAACAATGCATTTCAAGGTAATTTTAAATTATTATTATTATCTCATATTCCCTGGGAATTGAATCCATAACCTTGTCATTGTAAGCACCATTAAACATTAAAAGTCATTACTCAAATCACTCAAATTTTTTTTCTTTCTTTTTTTTTCTTTTTTCTTTTTTCTTTTTTAAACCAAAGTAATCATTAGATGAGTGAATATTGAATATTAGTAAGGAGGTAAGGCAGAGTAAAGGGCATTTCTTTGTCGTTATAATTGCAGTTGGGTTCTACAAACATTCTCCTTTCAAAATGTTATAGATTCCATGAGTTCACAGACCTAGACTAAGGATACAGATGTATGAAAGGTGGCATATTTTGAGAAGAGGCTCAGTTGAGATTTGTTTGCTCATAGACCTGCAGACATTCTCCCTCACTATCTGAAGTGATTTAATGTGGTCCACCCATCTCCACTATCTTTAGTAGAATACTGTAGCATTAAGAGTCTCTCTGCTCCCACTACTCTGACTTTAGGTGCACATCACTCAGCTGCCAGCAGATAAGACAGCCATCCGCTCCTGGAGCCTCCTACTGCTGCCTCATTTCCACAGCAACCCACTCCAATGTGCTGCTCGCTCATCTAAAGATTTCTCTGCCTCCTTCTTTCTTCGTTGTACTCGACTCTTTTCTTCCCTCCATTTCTGTCTCTTTTACTATGTTGTCCAGACACAATGCTGCACATTTCCTTAGAGTGTTTGACAGTGCAGTCTGGAGGCAAAAAGGCTTTGGCTGCATAGCCACACATTCTGGTTGGCAGAAAATGTGTTGGCTGAAGCACAAATAACAGCACTTGGGGTTAATGATGACTTGTGCAGTCTTCCTGTCCGAATGAGGTGGAAACCTGCAGAGAGAGAAGTTAATAGCTGGAAGAAGGCACTGTCCTCTCTCCTCCTCTTTTACATGTCCAAACTGAGAGACAGAGAGAGAGGGGAAACAAAACACAAGTGAGGCAGGGAAAGCATGTGAAAAAGGGTTTTGAAACTTTTTTTTTTTTTTTTTGAAAAATACATCTTGATACTATCCTCAAAGTTAATGGCAGTCTGGACTAAAAACTGGTGGCAACATTTTGGCTCTGGCAACACACAACAGTAATTATTCATAGTGAGAGTGATGGCTTCCAGGGGTTGAAGATTGATTGTGTTTGATATGCTATTTTGTGTAATCTGTCTCTGGCTGGGACCCATCCAAATTGGCCAGAACTGGAAAAAGGAGATGTGTCTTCCCAAAAGAGGGGAGAGAGAGAGAGAGAGAGAGAGAGAGAGAGAGAGAGAGAGAGAGAGAGAGAGAGAGAGAGGAAATGTAGCTGGTATTTCTGCAGTATGTCGGTATGTCTATCTTTAATCAATTGCAGTCAATGAGTTTTAGCCTGCAAAGAATGAATGGCTATAGACACAATAATTCCACTTTTAATAAACTGAAACATGCAGCAAAGATATGAATAAGACATGTCTTAATAAGACACAAATAGACATATGCATTCACACAATACTTAGAGTCGTGTGGGGATGGATAAGTTCCTGAACTACGGAGGCTGTGGTGACGTCATGGTATACTGTAATACCACTGGTTTGCAATACCTTGGCTGAGGATTTGAGGTAAAGGCAGTTCTAGAAGAAACTTAAATTTAAATTTGAATGCATGGAAACAGAATTTAAAAAAAATCTAATTCAAATCATTTCAAAGATTTTCAAGATGAATTTTGAATGTGGATTTTTTTTTTAAATTTTTTTTTTTTTTTTTTTATGTGCTATAAAAAAGTTTCTTATACTGTATAACATTTTACAACTGTTCCTTATGTAATATTTTCCTTGACTATTTAGACTATTCCTTGACTGTTTCTTTAAGTATTTATTTCCTCTAGACAAGCAGGTCAGCTGCACATAATTGTTTTTTCTGTTATAATTGCATATCTGTTGGAAACAATAGTAATCCTAAGACAAACTTTGATGGACACCATGATGTCTAAAGTATGATTATGATTGTTGTGTTATGTTTAATCAATTTCATCATATTTAAATATAGCACAAACACAGCCAAAAGACTGTACTGGGTTCATCCGTGGCATACTCATTGTAGCTGTTGCTTTTATGCTAGTGTAAAGCACATGCTCTACTCTTCACCACAATGGTAAGTCCCTGAAACCACCAACATAACAAACTCTCATAACAGATGCCAAATAGCCACCATGATAGAACATGAAATATTAACAAGTGTCCCCCTTTTCTCATTTTTGGGAAAAAAAACCAATTTTAAATGAATTAAAACCAGTTCTAAAACCAATTCTGAATTTCGCCCCAATGCACACGTTTGCAAACAAAAGATCCTCACACACCGAAAAAAGGTGTAGGATTTACTTTGAAACAACTTTCACTCAAATTTTTTGTAAATTTCCCAAATAATTACAAAGAAATGGCAAGCATCAACATTGCATTAAAACTGAAATTTTGAAGTACAAAGACTGAAATTTAAATTTCTTGTAAAACATTTTTTTTTGCAGTGTACATACTTGCATAAACAAAGAGGCAGATTTATGCAATAAAAGTAAATGTAAAGGAAATATGATGATCAGTGGAGGAAAAACAGAAAACAAGAAAATAAAGAGAGTGCACAGGGTTTTCTCAAGAGTCAGAAACACTGGCAGAAAGTGGTGGTAAAATAGCTTATCACCCTTTCTGGGGCGCCCTCTGAATTAACACCAAAAAGCCGTGGTGTGACCAGCCCTGGACTGAGCCTAATCAAAATCTAGAGGTTCTGTAAGTGAGAGCGAGTCTGGTCACTGCACGCCTGAGAAAGAGAGCGAGAAAGAGAGGAGTGAAAGACATGAAGTGGACAGTACCCTAGAGATACACTTCTCTCTCGTCTTGTCATGATGCAGCATGGTGGCTCTCTCTCAGTTGTCAGCTCTGTGGCCAGCCCTATTTACACATTTATACACACCTGCTTATTTATTTATTTACTGCCATGACAGAGAGCCACTCAACCGGCTACTCTACACACATACACACTCATCACAGCGTTTTAAAAGGCCAGAGCAAAGCGAGAAGGTCTTACGGCACTGCGGGATGAAAAAACAGGGTGGCGGGTGCATTCAAGAGGCTAACAGTTTTAATGGGTGGCAGGCAGGAGAAGAGTAAAGAGTGGCTGAATTATTCAGTCATGTCTCTGGGTGAAAGGGACTGTGGTCTCTGCTGCAGCTCTAGAATAAGAGGGACTAAGGACACAATGGGGGGAAGGTACAAATGGGCCAAAAGTGTGTGTGTGTGAGAGAGAGATTTTATGGAGAAAAAAACAAAAAAACAAACAATGTATTATAAGGTAGTAAACTACAAAATTTAGTTTGTGGGGGGGAGGGGGATGTAGTATTATGGAAATATTAAATATTGAAAAAATAAATTTCTTTCTTTCTTTCTTTCTTTCTCAGGGTAACGTAGCACCTCTGCCTCATTTTCAGATGTGATTCATTGCAGACTTATACTCATCAGTACTGTACTGCATGCAGGCCCTTGTTTCCTGATTGTTAACATTCATGTTCTACGACAGCTTGCGCCATCAATAAATGTCCTCTGGCTAATAGGACACACATGTTTTTGCTTCCTCTTGGAGCTCGGGCATTGGAATCAGATGGCAGACAGCTTTCTGGATTGTCCCCTCATGAGGTCATAACATTGCAACATTATCAAAAGCATGTAGGGAGAATGATGTTGGATGTGCTATAGACAGTATGGCATGCATCACAGCAAGTCATTTAATTTAAGTTGGTATTCGTTTTTTTTTTTTTTCCCCTTTCCATTTATCTGTGAGGGCTACACCATTCTCAGTGTGGGAAACCCCCTGTGTGCACCATGAAGTGGACTGGTCCATGTGTCAAAGAGGAGTAATTGATGACAGGCGTGTGAGTGAGTAAACCTAATCAGGAGCTCCAGGGACATGCACCAGTGATTCTTATATGCAGAATAGGAAAGCTTCACAATTTGTGTCACTATCTCTCTCTGTCTCTGGTTGCTTCCTTTTCAGAGTTTTCAACACTATACTGTGAATTTACAGGTAATGAATGGAAATTCTGAAGTGTTTGTGAGTCAGTGTGGATGTTTATATACCAAAGTATATAAATTAAATAACCACAGTAAATATCTATATCAAAAAATAACTACATTCCTCAACAAATTTAACACAAGTTATTTATACATACACAAAGACATGATACAAGAATGCAGATCCATTATGACACAGTCATTTCAGGAAGTTTCAGGAAGATAGGATTGTGAGTATGTGGCCCAGTGCAATATGTTTCTCAAGAGAAAAGAAGGAGAAGTCATGAGGGAGTTATTAATGGAAAGGCAAAATAAGTAATAAGAGCTCCAGTAGCGTAAGAGTGGAGGCTTCTAGTTGGATGTCTTGTCATGGTATTTTGAGCAAGACATTAAAACAAAGTATATATATTTATATATATATATATATATATATATATATATATATATATATATATATATATATATATATATAATATATTCTTTCTGCTCTTTGGCTTAATTAGGTCTGGTAAATATGCCACACTATAACAGTACAGCACAAGTGCTTCTGTAACACAAGGCAAATCTTGTACCAAATGATTCTGTGCCTCCACAGTGGCAATCTAGATGTTTTACAACATATTTTCTCTATAAAAGATAAAAAAAGTTTGTATTGTTTTGAGTTTGTAATTAGGTAAAATTCTGGAGCTGCACAGGAAACTTATAAGTATACTTGAGCCAAGGAGTGTCATGATCTGTAAATGGGCAAATTTGACCTCTGGTGTTTAAATGGAATATCTGAAAATTTGAATGTTATCTCCATTCTGTCAGTGTCGAGGACATTCACAAGAGATTTCGTTAACATCATTGTCAAGTGCAACAAAAGAAACGAATAAGATATACACTGAGTTCAGAATAACATACTATTCATACAGTTTCTGCCATATCTTTATATCACAGAAATAGTAAAAATAGTATGTTAGTGTCTATTTCCATATTAAGCCTATATTTTATTAGTTTTTTAGTGTAAAAAAACTCTGCCTTTGAAAAAAAAGTTGGGTCACCCACTTAGCCAATAATGAGATATTTGACTTATGAAGCTGCAATTTATTGGCAGTCCAATGAACGAAATAGATAGCTGATGCAGTTTATCGACAAAATCAGCTAATTTCAAACAGGTGTGCATGTTGTCAAGAAGACACGTGGTGTTATGAGGTTTAGTTATTTCGTGGGTTATGAGGATTACCAACAGAGCAATGCAAAAATTAAACACCTCCTTGGCTTGCAATTTATTAAAATTACAATATGCTTTTTTAGTCTCTCTATACATACAAAAGCCAATGAAATGATAAATTGGATAGAACTAAAAATGCTACATCAAATTACAAAAAAGAATGAAACCCAAAAAGGCCGCTTATTAATTAAGGCAGTCCTTTTTTCAAGGCTGCCATATTTGCATAAAAATAATTTTATTCTGAATTCTGGTCTAAGCTCAGTTCTCTAAGCTGTGACATTGGGGATCAGCAGTCACTTCTTGAACATATTCATAAATTCTGCTGTGTAGAAAGTTCTAGACAGGTTTACAAACTAGATGATGGTCTGCAAGTTGTTGAGTCTGGAGAGGATATGCCAAGAAGAGATCATAGGGCAAGAAACAGAGAAAAGAAAATTGATAGAATGAGTGGACACACACACACACACACACACACAAAACCCTACCTTTTCAACACCGATGGAGTTCAAGCGTTGCTTTTCACCTCAGTCCCAGAGGTGATGTGGGACAAAGAGGGCAACAGTAATTCTGCTAATTGTGTGATGGGAGTGAATGGGTAATACACTCACTGGAACACTGACACTTGGAATCGGCAGTCCCCATGAACAATGAGTAGAAGTGAGGCAGGTTGAAGGATTTGTTTTATTGCTTTTTTTTTTATCTGTTTATAAATGTTACATCCACATGCCCTGTGAGTGAACCAAGAAAAGCTGGTGTGCTAAATCTCGCTTTTAAGTAGGCCAACATGAAAATGTCTTTGTTTTCATTCTCTCTTAGTCCTTTGCTCTGGCTGGTCACAATGAAATACTGGCATTTGGATCATGTGTGGCTCTTGAGTTCAGGGGACCTTCACTTTCTCTCTCATTCTCTAGACAAGTGAAAGGTTGTTTATGCATGGTGTCATATGATGTCTTGTGGCCCTTTGCATCTTCTAGCAGAACAGAAGAGTGACAGTTCTATCTGGCTGCCATCTGATCGACACGCTGTCTTCAAGTCACATGAAGAGCACACTAATATCCCACTCGTTCATTCACTTGTGTGTACAGTATGTGTGTGGGGGTGGGGGTGGGGGGGGGGGGGGGGGGGTTCAGAGATGCAAGGATTTTTCAAAGCATAGAGAAAACCTTATCTCAGCATTAGGTGAGCATCATTGTGGAGGGGAGAGATTAGAATCACTCAGCTCAGAAGCATACTGACTTCCTACTGCCGTCTTCATCTACCTACCTTTTATTTATTTATTTTTTGATTCTCATGTTTTTATTTCTAAATTTTTTTATTCTTTTTTTTTCTTTTGCCAAAACAGGTAAAAAAAGGGAAGCACAATACAGAACTGTATTTTATCAGAAAAAATGTCTGTACTAATGTCTGTTTTGATGTCTGTAATAAGTATCAAGTAGATGTTTAATAGGACTATATAAATTTGAATTAAATGATATATATTTTTGACATTGCACACCTAAAAACAGAGAATTTCAGAAAGAAATAGCAAAATCTATTTAATTAAAATTAAATTTTACATTTTAAATAATGATAAAAAAACAGTGAAATATAGTACAATAAAAATCATTACATTTATATTTATGCATTTGACAATTTTTTTTTTTTTTTCCTGAAGTGACTTGCATTCCCAGGGTATCAAACCTATGACCTTGATGTTGCTAGTGCCATCCTCTACAGGAACAAAAATCATCATGTCACCTCATGAATAATTAATTAGGGTTCACTTTGCCATTCACTTGTCAGATAACGATTCCCCCCCCACCCTCGTCTGTTTACCAGCTTTCCCTCAGAGCAAGCAAAGTTTATTATCAATGTCAAGTCATTTGCAAACAGACTTTCCATCCATTTCCCACCACTTCTTAGTTTCTTTAAAACCATACAGAGGTACCTTGAGGGAAAAGCTTTTAAAACATCTGCAAAAATGTCATAGACCAACACTAAAACAGACATGGGTCACTTAGAAAAAGTCAATGCCCTCTGTGCTGCTGCAGTGCCACAGCCCCAGGACTCCCAGCATGCTCTCTTCTCTTTTACTCTAATGAGTTGCAACACAGATAATGTGGCTGATGATCTTTCATTGATTTGGCTATCACTTGCTTGTCTGGTAATTGATCCGTAGCTGAGCCTCTAGTTAATTATATCAGCTTCGACATGGCCCTAGTCTGGGGGGAATTTGAAGTCTTGCAGAATAATAGTTTTAATAAAGGAGTCCATTACTGTGGCTCTCTGCTTTCCTTGACTGCTGCTGCTGCTGCCACTGACAGGATCTGAGTTCACCCTCACCCCCGAGAGAGAATGAGGACTGGACAAACTGAAAGAAAAGGATGGAGATGGCAAGCAGAAAGGGAAAGGGATATTGGCAGAGTCCTCTCAAACCTCTCACAAATAACAACTATTAATGGGGAGGTCAGAAGCTGAGCGGCTGGCTTGACTTGAAACACTCGGTAGCACTTGAAAAATCAAGAGACCAGTACGTTCAAGAGAGAACTGAAGAGGGGGAGAGAAATTGAGATGGGAGATGTGACCATAGAGACTAAATAAAGAAACAATTTCTTTGGAATTAAGAGTTATTGTTGATGTAACTGGTAGAATCAAAGATTTTTTACTTTCTATCTTTTTATTCTTTTTTTTTTTTAAGTCACGGTTACTACACATTATTTCTTGTGTTGTTTACAGAAACAACAATTCATGGCAATTTAGAACTGAACAAGAAATAGTCTGTGAAGACAGATGAAATGGAGGGGACAAATGTGTGACAATGGGCTCTAAGCATCTCTCTCATTAGTGTCCATTTGCTTGTAGAGACGTGCGGTCTTCACGTCTTTGGTTACTGCGGAGAGTACTTTACACGAGAGAGAGAGAGAGAGAGAGAGAGAGAGAGGGGAGGTGAGGAAAAGAAACAAAACGGCATATTAAGTTCTCATTGTGGCTGCCACCATTTCTTGTGCCTTTTTTCAATCATTCGAAAAAAAAAAAAAAAAAAAAAAGAAGACACTAGATTTGATCAGACAAAATGCTGTGCAGATTACTCAGGTAAAGGTTAGCCAGAGCTGTCATTAGTGCTGTACAGAGGCTTTTAACAGACAGTAACAGCTGTCTCCTTCAAATTGCCACAAAATTTCAAGTGGCTTTCTACATACGAGAAGCCATTTAATGTAGCGAAAGGGAGAAAAGTTAATTCCCTTTCTTTCTGTCTCATAGAAGGGAGATCACGGTGACATCTTCCTCAGACACACTCGCATTGTCAAAGACTATAATTTTAACAGCTGACATGAGGGGAAGTGCTGGAGGAAAAATGTATGAGAGGAAAAACACGCAATAATAACAAAAAATAGCTTCATTACACAACACATTTCTCATGTAAAATGTTTTGGCATGTACAATGAGGGAGAGATGCTGCCACTTATTGTAAGTGCATATGTTAGGGCTTTCTTTCTCTTCCCCACCTTTGTGAGACTGTCTGCTGCGGGGACCAATTTAGCAAAAATGGAGCCTCTTCCTCATTTTTTTCTTAATTAAAATCTGAAAGCATCCACTCGAGGTTTCCCCGTGTGTGTGTGTGTGTGTGTGTGTTTGTGAGTGGGAGAGAGTATGTATGATTATGTGCTCTGCCGCACTACTCCACAAGACGGTGTGTGTGTGTGTGTGTGTGTGTGTGTGTGTGTATGTGTGTGTGTGCGTGCAGGGGAAGCTGGAGGGGGGGCGTGGACTGATTACATAGAACCATTAGCTAGAGCTGTTTAATACAAGGGGAGAAAAAAAAAACAGACAAAGGAATCAGAGTTTGTAATAAAATCAAATGGTTGTGTGCCCACCTTAAAATACCTGGCTCAATGACACATTCAGCTTTAATTCCAGACGGTGTGAAAGTTGACTTGAAGACGTGTAAGCAATGAAATAGAAATATTTTTATTTCATTATTTTTATATAATAATTCACCTTTTTTCAGTGAATTTTTTTAAACACTGTTTGCATGTTCACTACCTGTCAAGAGAAAAAGCAAAATAAAGAAAAATAAAACAGCGCAATTGAAACGCTCAAACATCTTTTCGTTTAGCATTGAGGTTATTATAGAAGTTGGAGCTTGTCCAATTGTATTGACAAATGCATTATTTGCTTGGAATAGTTGTGTGGATGGGCCAGTTCTGCATGTGTGTGTGTGTGTGTGTGTGTGTGTGTGTATGAGTGCATGTATTAGAGAGTGGCTCAATCCCACTGAGGTCTGGAGTGGAGAAGCATCAGGCATGGAGAGCTGGTAATAAGACAGGGACAACCCTTTCCCCTCCTGCTCTCTCTCTCCCTCTCTCTCCCTCTCAGTGGGAAAGCAGATCAGTGGAGGAGAGAGAGAGCCGTGTCATTGAGTGCCAGCAAGAAGAGAGGAGCAGTTAACTCAGACGCGCTGCGGCCCGACACACACATGCTCTACCTCACAACAACACACATGTACTCACTGCTGCACGCACATGCACACTGACACAGCGCTAGCTGGAGTTAGTCTGAAGACAGAGGACAGGCATCTCTGAGGGCAAGAAGGGGCCCGAAGAAAGAAAGCAGTACAGAGAAAGAGAGGGAAGGAGAAAGAGAAAGAGAGAGAGAGGAGGGGCTGCTTTGGAACTGACACACTCTAACACCTGATCTCCACACAGCTGGGAGGAAAACCACGCTGGACACGCTGGTGAGAGAGGGCACCTTTTGGGGAGAAGGGAGAGACGATTTGTCTTCTGCTTTTAGAAAAATTGTTTACAAGTCATTTTTGTTGTTTTCTTTTAAATCAAACTTTTTTAAAGAACTGTTACAGTGATAGAATAGTTGGTTTAGATTAGAAGATATGGAGCATAGTCACGCGAGGAGTGAATGTGTAGTTTACCTGCGAAATATAAGTAGTTTTTTTTTTTTTTTTTGTGCATGTCGAGGTGTACAAAAGGTTCAAAGGGCAGGTTGCGGGTGACAGAGTTTCTCTGATGATCGATTTCTGTTTGGAATGTATGTTTGTGTATATGTTCGTGTATGCTTGGAGGACAGCCCATGCACAGCTTGACTGACATTTTGGAAAAAAGTGTGTGTGTGTTTGGAGGTGTGAGGGGGTGAGGACAAAAAAAGCTACTCCTCTCCTTCACCATCTCCTCCTTCATTTTCTGCCATCCCCCTTTTTTTCTCCCTCCTTTACTTCACTTCAATTCACACCCCCATCCCTCTCTTCCTCCCTCCTTACCTCCGACACTCCGCTCATCCTGCCCTCTACCACCACATGCCCCAGAGGAAATATGCATTGTGCAGCCCTGATCCTGAATTAACTCAACACACTCCTCCTGCTACTGGCAGGCAAGACCCTCCACTTTCCCCCCTCTCTCAAGAGAAGATAGCAAAGAGAGAGAGAGAGAGAGAGAAAGAGAAAACGAAAAGAAAGAAAGAAAAAGAAAGAACGAAAGAATAGGACAGAAGAGAAAAAAGAACAGAGCAGTCACCCTTTGCTTCTTTGAACCTCCACCTTCACATACTTTTCTCTCCGGTTCCCCTGTCCACCCCCCTTCCCCCTCTTCTCTGCCGGCAGTCTGAGGAGACAGAGTTGGATGTGAGAGGCGGTGTGGTGCGGAGAGAACGAGATCGAGAGAGGGCACGCGAGTCCACGGCCAGAGCCAGCAGCAGGAGCAGCAGCAGCGGTGCAGGGGGAGGAGGAGGAGAAGGAGAAAGCTCCATGCAGTTCAGCACCAGACCGGCCAGCGCCGAGCCGGGCTTCATGGGGACATGGACACAGCAGAGCACTGACAGCAACCTCCTCTTCAGAATGTCCCAGCAGGTCAGTGGGATGCTGTCCCTCTCACTCACTATGTGTGTCTCTGTGTAGCTGTTATTCGTGTGTTTAAAAAGTATATGTTTGTGCGTAAGCATGATTTTAATTTTTCTTTAAATTAATTTTTTGCTTATGTGTGAAAAAAAAAACAAAAAAACAAAACGGTTGGTGTAACGTTTGCTACTTGTGTAAGCTATGTTTTGCTTCACTTCTTTGAGTAGTTTAGTGACTGATGCCCGTTGTGACAAATTTCAGCCTTCTTTGTAAAGTTTTTGAGTGCTGAAGAAAAATGAGCTTTTATAAATTGCTTTAGTGAATATGCATCGGGTCAGTGTGGGAGGTTTTCATTTTGTTTTGGTGACCCTTGGTAGATCAGGCTGTGGCACACATCTAATTGACTTCATCTGCTTGTTGCTGGAGTCCTTAACATCATCAACTTCTAAAAGCACAACAGATTCCATAGCTGTGTTAAATCTATAGCTCTATAACATTGTGTGTATTTATTTATTTATTGTTAAGTTCCTACGCTGAATGCTTTTATCAGGACAGAATGTTTATGGGAGGGGGATCGGGGTCTGTGGAGGGAGAAATGGTGAGCAGAACATTAATCATCAGGGCTGGTTTCTCTGTGCCATGCACACACTGATACGAGCACAGGCCCCTGGACTCCCTTTGGCCAACAGTGGGGGTCCATCCACAATATCCTTAAAGATTCCTCACGAACTTTTTTTTTTTTTTCCACTTGATCAGCTCTCTTTATTTGCAACACCAATATGCGTATCGATTTAAACCGAATACCATAAAACGGATATGAATAACCATTTTTAATTTATTTGACATAAAAAAATAAATAAATAAAAAACTAAATAATGAAACTTTTTTTTTTTCGTTTATATTTCACTAAATAATTATTTGTTATTTTCTATTGAAAAGTTTTACTCTGCGCGGACGTAGTTGACCTAGAAATGCAGAATCTGAGTGAGAATAAAGATTTGAATGGTTCTGATCAGTCGCGCGCTGCGCTCTACGGCGCATCGGAGCTCCGGCGCAGGTGGATTCAGTCCTGCGCTTAAATCCTTCACGAAAACATTAGGAGCTTTAAAGGGTTCTCACACTTATGACAAGTTAACTGACATTCAGTATAGACCCTACGCGTTTAGTAACCAAGTCAAATTCTGGAAATAAATTCTTCTGCATTCTTGTATTATGACGCAGCTTTGAACATTTGTTAAAAACGGGTGATTAAGTGTTTACACTGTTTATCCTTGACATAAAATATGAGTGTCATAAGTCAAATGCAGTTTATTTGAATTCGACTGTAAATCATTCAATAATCATTGAATATAATAATTTTATTAAAAGAGTCTCGCATGTATTGAACATTGATGATAGTGTAGTCTGGCTGCTATCAATTATTTTGTCAGAACAATATTGTCTCAGCTCTTCAAATGCTGTTGTGCTGCTTAAATATCATACTGTAAATGATGAGCATGCAAATCTTTTGAGTGAATCTTACAGAGAAATGTAAAAAAATAGTACTCTTGTTCATAATCAATAATAATAATAATAATAATAATAATAATAATAATGTGTTGCGGTTCTCACATATGGCGAGAAAATGATTAGCCACTAATTATTGCTGTTTTTTTTTAAAAGCAGTGCAACACTTGCAGCTGTTTCTCCTAAATATGTGTTTTTGCTAATGTGTATCATTTTTAAATGTATTTTGCATTCTAATGTATTTTTCAAAAAGAGCGACTGCAAACCTTTTTGAGCGTGTAATTTAAACCAAATGTATGCGTCTTAAGTTAATTTCAGCTTTATCTGTAGGTTACTGTTATCAAGAAGACCAAGACACCTTCATGATCAATTAATTTCCGATTCTTCTTCTTTTTCTTTTTCTTCTTTATTTTAAATTAAAAGTACATACGCATTTCTACAAATGATACTGACACTACTGACCACGTGCAGTGGTCGATATTAATATCAAAACCACATGAGCAAATATTCTGGATGCCTGTGCTGGGGTTTATTTTATGCAGTAGCCTAGTTTTGTTAATGTGGGTTTGGTTATTAATGGTTTCTAATTGCTCAATCACGACTAATCGGCTGCAGTATGAACGAGCACTTAAAGGTTCTTCATTTGATGTGATTCATTTGACACGCGGTGCTGAAACAAGGCTGTGATCAGTTCACGTTGTAAACGCTTTTCTGGTGCTGAATCTGATCAGGTCTCCCGTGAAACCTCTGAGATGCTGGTGCAGTCGAACTCCACCACTCCTTCTCTCAGCATCCTCTTATGTTTGGACAACTTGTTATTTTTCCCTATTGCTCATTCCATGAAGGCAATTTTTAATATATATAAATGTACATTTAATTTATATCGTAGACGTGTAGATTTTGTATAAAATGTTTCGAGATAGCCTATTTTCGATGAAAGAATGCATAATACAACGGCAACGGCAAATACATTGGTGTTATTAATATTATATTTACTACTACTACTACTACTAATGATAATAATAATAATAACAACAACAATAATAATTTTAAAACGAATGAAACTGAAAATTAAAGATTTCCTGCAAAACGATTTGTGAAATTAATTTAATATCCATTTACATTTCATTTTAATTTAACGCGAATTAATTTAATCGCCAAATCAAAACGTAAAATACTGTAATTTGATCATTTCTATACTCTTAAATGATGAATTTTGAATTTTGATATTTTAAGGTCTTGACTAATGTTTTTGAAAGACGCAAAAACTAAAAATCTCGGGTTGCGGGTGCGACATGGGTGTTAGACTTACAGTGAAAATAATTGTTAACATTAAGCTAAAACAGCCATAAAAGAGCTGCCCGATTGCGTTCGATTTGTCCGATTGTACTACTGCTTTAATTTAATTTATTAAACAATTTATATGTTCTCTTATATTTTGAGATCTGAAAACTGAACGCGGTTGGGGGAAAAAATACACCTACAGTTAGTTATATGCGGTTTATGGGTGCTGCTATTTTTCAGATATCTTCCCGAATTAAACAAATGCATGAACTAATAAGGTCCCTTTCAGACATTTATTAAATTTTTCTTCTTTCTTTTTCTTCTTTTTAAGGAATTAAATTTTGCAGTCTTCTGTACTGATCATGTACATTAGTGGCATATCCTTGTATATATTTTTTTTCTTTTATTTCTTCTTTCTCTTTCTCTTTTTCTTCTTCTTCTTCTTCTTCTTCTTCTTCTTCTTCTTCTTCTTCTCTCTGTCTCCTCTCCTTTTTTTTGATCAGGTGTATGTTTGAGTATGTGTACAGGAGTGTGTGTACATGTGATTACAGTGAAGTGTCTGTTTTTCTTTTTTTCCCTCTGTGTGCTGCATGTGTGTGTGGGTGCGAGATGAAACGACTCTTGGCTGGCCTTGGTTGAGAGAAAGAGAAGGGTGGAGAGGAGGAGAGGAGAGGAGAGTGAAAGAGGATATGTGGTTAGGGAGACACCCACCACCTTTTCTCGGCAGATAGAGCAGAGCCCAGGGCAGTGCCAATACCGTCAGTGCAGCTAGTGCTGACTAAGATGGAGCAGCCACAGGAAGCGTGACTGTTTCAACCTTTGGTGGCAGGAAGGTGCCTGTCGCAGGGTCATTGTCAAAACTGAGGCAAATTGAATCTGCAGCTAAAATGAGCAAATCTGTTTAGTCACTGGTTTGAGAATATGTTGGAAAATAAATAAGGGAAAGTTAAATTTCAATTTTCATTTGTGGACAGCTCTGCGAATTATTGTGCCACTGTACAGAACAGAAGCCGCTGGTTCAGGGGTCTTTGTGGTGAACGGATCTGACTCCTGCCGTTAACTACTGACCCTGTTAAGTAATGGACTCAGTTGAGGGGAGTAATCTCACCTGGCTCAGGGATGCTTTCTTTCCTAATTCCTCTCGCTTTCCCTGACAGACAGACTCTTAATGTTTTCAAGGAGAAACTGGAATGTGGAGGAAGCAGAGAGGGTGGGGAAAGGATCAGAGAGAGAGTGATAAACTTTTTTTTTTCACTGTTTTTGTTGTAAAGCGAGAGTGCTTGCTGGCGTGTTTTATTGTGGAAGTCAAGAGTTACAAAAAGGTGCATGTAGAGGTGATGAGAAGATGAGAGAGAAAAGGACGAGAGATGTTTGGCGACTGGATACAAGAGTTCTGTACTTTTTGAGTGTGTGTGAACGTGTGTTTATTATGCCCGTACATAAGCGATACATGCCAACTATTGTGCTGCCTACACCTCTGCCTACATCTCTACTGTCGAGGCGATTTGTTGGAGCTATTATTGTTTCTGCCCTGAAAAAAAAACAAAAAAAAACTATTCAGTATTTCTCATTCCATTTAAGTGATTACATAATTAGTGTATTAATCAATATGCTATAGTTATGGCATTTAATAAACATGTTGTTTATAGCGGTTTCTGTGTTAAATTAGTTTTAATATTCATGATTTAATTCCCTCAATTTCACTGTTTACAAAGCAATGTTAGAATATTAAGCTAAAATGCTCTTGAGAAATATCACTATACTCTGTTATTGTGTTTTGAACATTCTTCACAAAAAAGATTTTTTTCTTTCTTCAAATTAGATGGCTGATATTTTATAATCCAAACTCCAATTTTTAGTGCTCTTTTCATTTGTCCTCAAATTGCTTTCTTTTTCTTACTTTCTTTTTCTTTCTTTCTTTTTTTACATTTTGTTAATCTTCAATATTTCAAAGCAAAGAGAAGGATCGCAAGATGTAGAGAGAGAACGAGTGAAAGTGTGGGACATAAGCAGGTTGTTTTTGGGGAAGGGGAAGTGGTCCCTGGTGGGTAGAGAAATTCACTCTTCTGTGATACTGGCTTGCAGCCAGTTTGGAGGCAAATTCATCAGCACTTCACAGCGGGGACAACCTCCCCCCTCCCTCAACCCCCAGTCCCACACTGAAAAGCACACAAATCGATCCAGTTAAGATTTTCATTCAGCTTCACTAAAGATTTGGTTGCTATCTTTCCTTTATTCTCTGGAGCGGTGAGTGGATATGAGTAGGTGTTTGAGATCTCTGTGTTCCTTGGGCTATGATCAATAGCTGACACTGGGCACATCACTCACATGCTCGTGCAGTGCCTCTTCTCTGCTCTCTGTCTGTCCTCAGGGGCGACACGGCCACTCACATGTTCGTTCTGGAATATATTTCTGGAGTGTCAGAAACCGGAGCAATACTGTCTCCAGCGTTGCGTAGAAGGGAAGAGGTGATGCTGCACTCTCTGTGGTGACACACGGACGGGGTCATTGCCACAGACATAGACACGCTAAAAATGTGAGACCATCTGCTCTGCTCTTATCAGGATGATGAGTGTTGAAATGAGTGTTGGTAGCTGTGTTTTCCCATGAGGAAATGCAGATTACATTGTTAAACACTTGACACAAATAGAAGCCATTTGAAACTATTGAAAAATATTGAATAATTGTTTTAAATAGTGACAACATTTTGCACTGATTTCCTCCTTTAAAGCCAAATTAATATTTGTGAAGTAATGAATGTAAAACAATTCTTTAACCGCTCAAATGAGGGATTGCAATGAAATAGATGTCTATATTTGCTTAATTTATAAAGAAGTAGTTTCAGCTGGTTTTTAATGCACCAGTACACTGCAGTGTTAACATGCAATTGTTACTACCTGATTTAACCAATTAAAACTTATTTTGTTGATATATATAAATGTATTTAAGGTTGATTCAGTGATATTAAACAATATTTTTGACTTAAAAAAACAAAAAGCTAATGTAGGTGCTACCATTTTTTTTTCCCAGTGCATTTTTGGTCCCTGTCAAGCTAGACAAAGCTTTAAAAAAGTTTTTTTTTTGTTTTTGTTTTTTTTTTTCAAGAAGGGAAGTCCTGGTTAAAAGGGAAACTGCTGTTTCAATAGTCTTAGAGTCAGGATGTCACCACCCCCGGCGTAACGGTAATGAGGGGACATTACCATCATTCTGCGTCTTGTTAGTTCCCTGAGCGCTTGACACAATCAGAATGCAGCAGCTGCCCTTCAGACCTCAGAGATCTGAGAGAGAAAGAGAGAGAGAGGCCTCTTAGACCTCATGTAGAGACAGAGAGATCTGATAGGCAAGACCTGAGGGACCGTGTTCCCGCAGATGAGACACCCCGTGTACTACCTCCATGTAAATATAAACTGATCCACACAAAAATTAGCATAAACATTTTATTTATTCATGTTTTTAAATACTCTACAAAAAAGGCAAAAAATTGCATATCTTACACAAAACTTGTAGTTGTGAATATATTTAAATGTATTTTTAAATGTATATTTAATGTATATTTAAATCTATTCAACAGAACTTCTTAGCCTTAAGTGTGGCAAAATTCTAAGAATGATGCAATTTGGATTTTCTTGCTACACTTAAGAATATGCATAAGTGTTAAGGTCTCAGTTCCTAAATTATTTAAGAGTGAGGAGAGGTATCATAACCTAGTTAGGAGTAGAAAGATGGATGTGTTGTGAACACAGAGGCGGAGACCACACGTTTGAAAACAAAGAAAGAATGTGTTGGAATGATATGATGACAGTGAAAGTTTTTTTTTTTTTCTTATTGTTTTGTTTTTCTTACAGTTTCTTTTTTCATTTGCAGACTGTACAGCAGTTTTTTTTTAGTTTACTGACTACACTGAAATTTAAAAAAAAAGATGAAATTATGTAAATAATATAAATCAGATATAAACCAGTTACAGAGATTTAACTTGATCTGGACATCCTGTATTTATCAGTATTGAATACAAAAGCATCAGATAAACAGAGACGATTTTCAGGTTTCCCGCTAACCATACTACTGCCGCCGCTACTGTCTGTGCCTGAGAGCTTTAGTCCCGGAATACCGGTAAGAGGTTCCATTATGATTTACAGTTGCTCTAACAAGAGTCAGTTAGAGTCACTGGAGTCAGTTATCAAGTCCTCTGAGACCTTCGCTGGTATGGAGTTATGCCACGTCCAATCCAGAAAACACCTGCCCTTCCGTAAAGGTCATTCAAATCAGACAGTCAGACCCCAAAGCCTGCTGAGTGTTTTCACTTTACCGCTGGGTTTCATCTTTAACTCCAGGACGCTGCAGTCAGTCTCACATTTCAACTTTACACCACCTGAGATCCTGACAAATTATGCTCTTCAAGCTCTCACATGATTTTATTATCACTTTTAACATATTTAACAGGTGTGAGAGTCTTGTGGTGATGTAAAGCCAATCATATGTCAGCTCCCCTGGTGATTGATCATGTGACAAATGTTCATTTCCTGTCTGTAGAAAATTATTAACACAGTGCGTTCAAGATGTGGAAATCATTTTGCAAATTTATGCAGATATCCAGGTAAAACCAAAGGGTTCACTTTTTTTTCTGCAACTAGAATAACCTTAGATATTGTTCAGGCAAATTTTAGCAAACTTAACTGAATTTATCTGGTATGTGTACGATCAGAAATGTTATAAGAAATAAAAATCAAAGTTTTAGTAATTACATTTAAATTATGAACAACAATACAAATTTCACATTCTTTTCAGCAGCTTTAACTAAAAAAACACACAAATGAAAAACCGTATGCACTGCAGTTATTCAGTAATTCTGCAATTTCCAAAGACATATACCACACATAAACAAATAATGTTACATAACTAAATAAAACTACCTGTTTGTTTTAGGATAATGAACAATAAGTAAGATTACAATATTTGGGAAAACTGTACATCTTGATGATAATGCAATGGGAACATGGGCCATGAAATGAGAGCATGACATCTTTTTCTTTTCTCTTCCTGTTTTTTTGTTTTGTTTTTTTTTTGAATTTTTTGGATTGTTGCCAATGCCACTGGCACATTCAGAGGCTGCTATCTTAAACAGCTAAGAGGCCAATTTCTCCCATCAACAAAACACAGACAAGAAAATCACACTCCCCTCTTGCAGGAAAGAGTCTCTCATTTTCCATTTTGCTGTGTGGTTTGACTGTGTCACCATAATTTCATTTAATGTTGTGGCTGATTTACCATTATTATTATTATTATTATTATTACTACCTTCCACCATTATTACTGTTGTAGTTACATATGTCCGCAGATAATGACAGTAATTTCAGTTGCTCACAGTGGTTTTCCTCATTAGTGACACTACACTGGTGTTGTTGAGCATGGAAAAGTAAAGCACTCAGTCCAAGTCATATAAAAATGGCAATACTGATGCAAAGAAAAAATGCTTTATTGGCTGTTGGACTGACATTCTTGTGTGTATTCTCTGATATTAGCTCCTAAAGAATAATGTCAGTTGTAAAGTCAATTATTAAAAAGAAATTTAGATTGAAATAAGTTCTACAGGAGTGACAACGATCACATGTTTTTGAAAGAAACAAAACTTACAAAAATTTGCAGTTAATCCATTTATGCAAAGAATTATTTTCATTCAGTAATTATTTTTAATTTTACTTTAAAGAAAAGTTTGATTGGTCTTGTTCAGCTTGAAAATATTTGAACTTTGGCTTTCAAGATGTATAATATTTTTATTTACAATGCAAAACTGTCTGAGATCTATGATTTATAGAAAAGAGACAAAAAAGCTGTTCCCTCACTCCCCCTCCATCACCACCACGAAGTTGCGTATCAAAAGAAATTTACTGAGCATGTAAACATTTCTTTGATCTTTTCCTGCATGCATAAAAAATTCTAAAAAGTTTGATTAACTCCAAAACACCTCTGTTTCATATGTGCTTTTCTGTTTTTAACCTGATGAATTATGAGCAGCATTTGTAGAAAATGTCGATGTGCGTGCGTGTGTGTGTATATAAGTGTGTGTGAATGTGTATGCAGGCTCAACCACAACGGCAATCAACCAGAGGCGTATTTTATATCAAAAACTTTTGTGCTAGTGTGTGTTGTAGCTTTAGGCTTGAGGCAAAATGCTTTTCTTGCTTTGCTTTAAATGGATACAGTCCAGATTGTGGAAACACACAGGATGGACATTCACGAGGCATATCTCAGGATCACTCCACTCCGCACACATACCGTGCGTTACACTGTAAAAAGTGGTAACCTGCAATTGTTACATTAAAGGACTGTTTCTACCTGCTATTTCTGCTATTTCTAAAATATAAATATTTGTTTTGTTGTAATAAATTAATGTATACAGGTTGGTTCAGTGCTGTTAAATTATATTTTTGACTTGAATAAAACCAGTTAATTTAGATTACCATTTTTAGGTTATCTTTTTTTTTCCTTTTTTTTTTTTTTTTAGTTTATTCTGTTTTAGTTTATTTTAGTTTATTCTGTTTATTTTGTGATTTTGGAGGAGAACTCGTGTGTAGCAATGACGCAATTTTTATAAGCATTTTAAAAATCATCAAGACCAGGGATGAAAAATATTTAACATTAAGAATTGTAAGAGTTCCATTTAAAAAAATGAATTCACTGGCAGAAAAAAAAAAAATCTCTCCTACAGCATATAAAAGTGTGCATGTTAAATAATCAAATAAGCAAATAAGATATAATGCATAAAATGTCACAGCGCCATGGTTCCCAGATGCACAGCAGATGTGATTTAGGGTGGGTTTATTGTCATATATTGAGCGGTACTGCTCTTCTTTCTCTCCAATCCATGGTGTCAATTAAAGCTCAAACAAACTCATTTGCTCTTGTGATAGACTCCAAATGAAGTGGCCAGTGTATCTAGGCAACCAAAGAGGTCAGAGTTCCCTGTCCTCATCAGGAGCTGCTGACTGTAGCAGAGTGGAGACACTCTCAAATAATGCCCCCGTTTCAAGCGCATAAAAGGATTTGGGCTGTTTGTACATTTTTAGCATTAACTTTATTGGTGCCTACCCATTTTTTTTTTTTAATTTAGAACACGCCACAATGAATACATTAACAGAAATTTTTGTCATATGTTATTTTACTTTTAAGAGTGACCAGTGATATCCAAAAAGAATATTTAAATATTTGAGATATATTAATTCGAATCCCAGTTTGCTTCAGGGAGTGGGTTGCGCTTCGCATCGCATCGACCCGTGCGGATAAATCCGTCTCACGTTGCGTGAGATGTACATGGGCAGTTAACAGTAGGCAAGCCTTCTGTTATTTCAGCTTTATTGATTTGCACCCATTCAACAACTATTACACGATTCAAGGAGTGGGGATTATAATCATGTGAAGTGAAACTCTATTTCCAGGAGCATATGTGTGGGAGAAGTACATTATCTAGTCTTAAAGTCAATTGATAATACCCGTGGCATAGAGGGGATTACAGATAGAGGATGCGTTTAAAAGTTTAAAATGCTGTCTGATCAGCTAAAGGAAGTGTAATTCCTTTCAGGTTGAAAGCGTTAATAGCATCACCGGTAACGGTATCCTCTGTGAAGTGAGAGCTGAAAAGACACTATGCACGTCTGTCTGTGTCCGTGCGGGTGTGTGTATGTGTGTGTTGTTTAGAGAAGAGTGAGCACATAAAATAAAGTGCCCAGAGGTTGCTTCTGGCATTTTGTGGTCACCAGACACTTGTCATAACTCACAAAGAATAAAAAAGCAAGGAGGGGGAACCGTGTGTGTGTGTGTGTGTGTGTGTGTGTGTGTTTGTCAGAGGGGGTGGGAGCTCCCATCCCAGTTCAACTCATATCGCGTACCAATATTTGATCTCCTCTCATTAGAGTGAAGAAGGGACCATCAGGCCACTGAACACGCTGCATCTGTAGTGCCATGAATGCATGTGCACATAGACGCAAATACGCTCCCCCTCAACCTCATTTCATGCACGACACTCCTGAGGTAGTTTGGGGAATAGAAAATTGCTTTCTAAGGAAGGCTCTGGCCAATTAAGGCCCTGACCGTATTGAATGTCAAGTGTTAATTTAGGTTGTCTCTCCTGTGACCCCCCCTCCCCCTTTTACTAGCAGTTGAGCTAGCAGGGGTCTTCAGATGAGCAAATACATGTGAGGTAAAAGTTGATTGCCTCAAGGACCTCGGGTTTTATGTGTCATAGACAAGTGGCAAATGTGTTCTCCTCCCAGTGTTTCCCCTCCCCACCTCTCTGACACTCCTGAGGGACAGAGAGGCAGGATTAACTGTACTGCAGCGATAAGAATGGGCGGTTTACTTTGGGGAAAAGACGAGTGTAATCACCTCACGGGCAGTAGGGAGGGTTGAGGATGGACTCTCTCTCTCTCTTTCTCTCTGTCTGGGATACAACTTTGCTGACTTGTCCCTTAGTCTAGACAAATGACTTGAAGAGTAAAGGAATTCTGTGACACAAGGAGTGTGTGTTTTCATTTATGTTTTAATTTGATTTATCCAAAAATGTGCACGTACACATATGTGCATATGTACATACATACATAATTTATTATTCATAGCTAATGAGACTTAATTGAAATGAGTTTAAATAGGAGAATAAAACAAATGCAAACTATACAATTGTTGGTATGTAGTAAGAGAATAGAGCTATGAAATTAATATTAAAATTGAAATCCTTTGAAAATTAAAATACTAGAGGAGACACATGTGAGAATGTATCTCTTATTAAAGCTATTGTTCCAGTATGCCGACTTACTCCTATTGGCCAGTGTACTTGTAGAGATGGTGAATGGATGCATTTTTAAAGCCCCTTGTTTATTCTTACATGACAGACACTTGGTCTTAATGGCTTTATTATCATCATTGTGAAGCAGAAGCCTGCTTTCTTTTAAAGGTGCAGTCTTTGGTCTTTCTCTGCCTGTGTAGAATAAATGTTAATGCATTTTTGAGATTCAGCGCACAGCTAATTCACACAGCCCAACGTGCCTTAGACCTGAAAAAAGGCCTCTGGCTACATTTGTTACTAGAAGGAACCAGCATGAGCTACGTTCTCTGATCCACATCACACAGACAAGAGGGAACATGTTCTTGTTTTGAAATCGAATACATAAGAGTATTGATAAAGGTCTTGTGTGCATTATTACTGCCTACAGCTGCTGACAGGAGTGGAGGAACATATTCACTCTCAAGGGGGTGGGCTCCCATTCACATTAACAGAAAAAAAAAAGAAAAAGAAAATCTAGATTATACTTTTAAATTGTAAACCAACATAGAACACACACTTGAGAGTGTGAAATCAGATGGGCCACACAAATGATGCAAGCAATCAAACAACTAAATAAACAACAATGACAACAACAAAAAAGGAATACAAAGAACAGCTATGTATGCCTAGTCCATAAAAATATAGATGCCTCAACAGGAGTCTTTTTTTCAGCTGAAGTCTGAATAAGGGAATAAGGGACAAAACCGCATGATAGACAGACAATCATGACCTTGTGTCCTTTTCACTGTGACCCCACCATGCTTCTTTTGTCCCCGATTTCAGTCAAAAGAGCTGTAGTCTAGAAAGAAGGAGAAAAGAAAAAGGCTAACTTCTCCTTTCTCTTTCTCTTGTCTCTCTGTCAGGATTTCCTAAAGTGGTCTGACATAAATGGACATTCTGGGGCCAAGGGCAAAATCATTATGCCTTTACTCACTCTCATGTCATAGAAACCAAAGAAGAAATGTTGAAAAATTTTATGCAGGTCTTCTCCATACACAGTAATGACCACAGCTGTCAAGTTCCAGAAAGGAACACAAGAAAAATATTAGAACTTATAGTTTATACAACTCATGCATTGCATTTACTAAGCCATACAAAAGATTTATATGCAGAACAGGCCAAAATGTTTTGGTCAATATTTGCTGAAAATCTCATTTGTATACGTTCAGATTTAAAAAAAATAAATAAATAAAAATGTTGCATTAATGTGGAGCGCTAGATTTTAATTTTCACTAATTCCAAATGCTCTTGCAACTAAATTAACCTAACAGTAGTTTGAATACGCATAATTGAAATGTTCATTTTAAAGATTTGAGAGCTGCAACAGGAGGAAACATTTTCATTTCATATTCACTGTAGTAATCGTAAAGAAATGAGAGAAAAGCACTTCTCTCAAACCTCTTGCCACAGTTTTCCAGTTTTTCAGAAATGGATCAAATTCAGGCGTTAAGAAAATTACTGATCAATTGCAGCCAAATTCATTGTTCAGCTGCAGTGCACACCCTCAGAAACCAACTACTTCTTTGATCAGTATAACCAGTGACTGTCCATGTACATGCATTACAGTATTTTTTGTTCATAATGTCTTTGTTACATGCTTATTGTATGTCTTTTCTTATTTTATTCATTAATTAGCACCTTATTTTAATACTATTTTATTTTATTGTTACTGTATTGTAATTCTTTTAATTGTCATTAATTCTGTCTGTTCCTGAATCGAAGACTTACTTATATGATACTTTTATATAATTTTTTCTTTCTTTATGCTATAGTAGAAATTAGAGGTACATTCTTTCAATTTTCTCCTTGTGTGTTTCACAGAAAATTTCAGCACACAGTTTTGGAAAGACATGAGGGTGAGTAAATAATGACAGAGTTATCACCCACTAAAACACTATAACTCTCATATGGTAGAAAGATTTGTGTATGTACATCCAAACATGCACACAGAGAGGCTTTCTGAGTGTGATGTGTTGGGAAAGTACTTGTCAAGTGGCATTGATTTGTTAAAGTGCTGAATTAGCACAGTACGCCAGCTGCCACCGCCCGCTCACTGTTGTGCTGCCGTGGGCTCATTTTCTCCTTAACAACTCTTTCCCATTTCCCCTTAGCCCCTCTTTTGCTCTCTCTTTCTTTCTCTCTCTCGCTCTCCCTCTCTCGCTCTCTGTTGGGCCACACACGCTCTCTCTTTAACTCTCGTTAATTCTGTCTTACACACACACATATTGCAGACACACCTCAGCTGTGACCCATAGCAAACCCAGCTTCTCCCTGTCTTGAGGACACACAACCACACCCACATAAACACTTACGCAATCTCTTGGGGAGGAAAAAAAATCACTTCTGTGTTGTAGTACATCACCATGTTGAGTCCATCAAATTTAGATTGAGTTCTTCCTTTTAAACTCCCCTACAATAGTGGGATGAAACTGGGGGAATAATTAAGGCTAACTCAGCGTAACCCCGGCCAGTATCTGTTATGCCAGGATCTAGTGGAATCTGTGTCTCCCAGCTGTGTCTGACATTGACTGGGAGCTGTAGTCGGTCAGAATAGGATTTTGGCTGCACTGAGAGTCCACATTTTTATTAGGTAGCCAAAGTGTTCCATAAGCAGTTCCCAAGGTTCCCTTGGAGAGAGTGGCTGAGTCATATCCAGACTGTGTCAGGCCACACACAGTGGCAATAGATTTACCATGAGCTCAGTTCAGCTCAGTTCACAACTGCATTCAAATATTATTAGTGTATACATAGGCCACAGCATAGATATTTGCTGATGAGTTACTGGCACAGCATAGAAACAATCTATAAATTTGGAGCGGGGGGTAGGTTTTACTTCCTGTCAGTACCTTAGCTCAGAAACAGTGCCAAGTGTGGCTTGAATATGACTTCAGCGTAACCATTTTCCTGGTATATAAGGTGGTATATTCAGAGTTTAGAGTCATTTGAAAGGCATTTGAGTGGAGCAGGCTGCACTTAATTAACTGATTTTATTCAAGTCAAAAATGTTATTTAATATAGCTAAATTAATCTAAATGTGGGTTAAATCAGGCATATATTGCTTTTCAAGGCCATTTGCAAGTTAACACTTTTTACAGAGTTCAGCAGATGTCTGCGCTTTAATAAAGTGTCAATTTCTGTCAATGGCTTCACTGTCTTGACTGCTCTGAACCATATTCACACCTTTTCCAAGAGGTGCAGATGTTCTGGTGACCCACTACTTACTGTAGATGTAGTGACTGTGTGTGTTGGAGTGAGTGTGAGACTGTTTGTTTTTGGATGTTAACTTAGCCTAAATACCCTCCATCTGCTGACCAGTTTGTGACCTCTGCACACATACACCTACAGTATATACAGTACATGCGTAGACAGTAACCAGTGCTAGCTGACATTGGTTGTCCTGTCTGCTTCCTCTTCATGTTTCCTCTCTTGCTTTTTATTTTTGTTTCGTGTACTTTCTCTTTCTTCACTGGGGAGAGTGAAGAAAGAGAAAGTCAGCATTTCCCCGGTGTATTGTGTGATTAGACGCTGAAAGGTTGATGCCCGCTTGCTCTGTCCACAGCTCCCATAAAACACTCAATAAAGCACCAATCTAGAGCTTGATAGCACTAATAGAGAAACTCCATTCAGGGAAGAAGTACTCTACAGAAACAGCCAGAAAAATGCGGAACTTCACAAAATTAAAACCCTTTCCTTCTTTTGTACTACTTGTAATTTTTTTAGTAGTGTTTATTTGTATTATGATTATTTTAAAGTAATCTTTGAGACGCCACAGCCAGTACAATAAAAAAAAAAAGTGTTTTGACATGAAAATATTTGTGTTTGAGTGTGTTTGCAGTGTCTGTAACATACATGTATGTGTTAAATAGATGGGGTTGTGACTGCTGAAAAAATCTATGCATCACATTGTGAGGTGTTGAGGTCAGCCAAAGAATCCCTAGATCAGTATGTGAGTGTATACGTGAGCATCTCTCTGTAAATGTTGTGTGTGTGTGTGTGTGAATGTGTGTGACAGTAGGTGGAGACAGTCACCGGAGGAAGTCAGAAATGGCCCCTGTGCAAACTCAGCATATATGGGGTTTTGTGTGTCTCTTTCTCTGTTTCACCGCTTTTTTTTTTCTGTGCTTTTCCCGTCAAAGGCAGCCAAGCAGAGCCAGAAAAGCAGTTCCTTGGCAGGGCCTAATGGCAGTATGATGTAGTCTGTTGTGACTAGTGCATTCCTTTCAGGTTAAACCAGGGAAATTGCATTGTGTTCAGATTCCAAGTCGCATGAATGTTTTATTGCCACAAGAGTGTCAAAGGTCCTTGTCTGGGCCTCAGGAGAGTGGCCGAGGAAGCCTTTGACTGAGCACTTCAAATGGGAGAGAGAGAAAGACATGAAAACACTTGGTTGAACAAATGGTGGTTGAACAAATAGTAGAAGGTGAGGCTAATAGACTGTGGCAGTCACTAAGAGGGATTTCAGTCTCTTTAAACTGCGACTTTTAAGACAAATACATACCCTGCGACAATACTAGCTGAAGAATATTTGACAAGACACATGCAGAGAGGAGGAGAGAAACAGTGGAAAAGAGGATTTTGGTCTGCCTTCTCTGTCCCTCCCTCTCTGAGAGTCTATGTGTGTGTGTGTTTGTGTGTGTTTACTATGCGTGAGAGTGCTCAAGTGTGTTTGAGGCAGTGAGTAGGTGTTTGCTTTTGGCAAGATCCTGAGAAGGGCTGGAGTGTTTTGAAAGCGGGATGTGTGGTGGGGGTACGGACCTGTTATCTGCACACCACTGACAGGAGGGCCATCGCTCCCAATGGTACCTCGTGTTACTGCTTGTACTCCCTCATTCTTGCTGTTGTAACCTAACCTGAGAGGACCAAGGGAGGCAGAGGGTGAGGACAAAGAGAAAACGAGGCCCAGATTAGGGAGTTCAGACGGGGAGGTATTAGTGCTTTAAGAGATTTCTCTATCCAATGTGTCACCAGTTTGAAGAACTTCCAGTCTTACTTTTTCTCACGGTACAGTGACTATGAAACCAATACAGTGTTTTCCTAACAGATATTATTTTTTATTTTTTTGTAATTTTAATTTATTTTATTAAGATTTGATTATTTCATGGCAAGCAGTTCTTAGACATTGTGATCAGAATTATTATTATTATTATTTTAACTCTGCTATTATTCCAAGACAAACAGATATTAATGGGTGTATTGACAAAAGACAATGCCAGCTATTAGTGTGTTGGCCTATTTGTTAGACCCTATGTGGTGGGGAGAAAATTGCATGTAAAATGACAGAGAGACTTAATGAAATTTACTAGATTAAGCAGGCGTAAATTATTAGCAGGCAAACAGGTCGCTACTATCACCTCTTGCTGACCACAACACTCCTTTCACACTCGTTTCATGATAAAAACCACTCCATCGGTGCTTTGACATTATACATTAAATTTGTCATTTCATGCTTCTTTAATTGCATATGATAGGAGTTTTTTAACATTGGTCAATAGCATAAGACTTAAGACTGTCCATGATAAAGAAAGAAAAAAAAAAATAGCCACCAAGTTATTGCAAATGTCCTCTTTAAATTAATCATTCTAAATATGTAGATAAATAGTCATGAAAACTTTCTTTTCTTTCTTTAAATACAGGTAATTTGTGTCACCCTGCCATTTTTAACTGTGTCTTAAAATAAAATGAAAATAAAATAATCTAAATTAATTTGAATACAGAAGTGAAAAAGAGGTGAATTCAAAATTGGCATGTGTGAACTGCATTTTTAATGTATTTTTAGATTAAATTAATTTATGGGATGAAACAAATTAACATCACAACTTTGACCCATATGCTAACTTTATCAGTTAATGAAAAGGACTTTGTTTAGACATGTCAACTTTACTTAAAAGAGTGATGGAGGTTTTATTTATGTCTGTACAAAGAGGAGAAAGGTCTTAGACTTTTCGGCTCATGTTTGTTCCCTGGTGCCTGTGATGCAGAGTGTATTGGTGGACAGCAGAGGAAACAGACTCTAAAGACTGCATATCACCATACACATGTTTTTTTTTTTTTTTTTTTTTTTACTGAAGTCATAAATATATATCAAAAAAGGTCATGAACCAAGCACCTGACTTCCTATAAACTCAGTAAAAGACTTGAGTCTGTTCACAAACCCTGTCATAGTCATGAAAAGGACTGGGGAGGGGGCAGTCAGTGTCAGTACATTATGTGATGACATTTAAAAGTATAACAAGGTTTAAAAGTCTTTTGTTCAGTTTAGTTTGTGTGACCAAGCTGGTGTGTTGTGATGTGATCTGTGTGTATGTGAATTATTTATTTATGCAGTTGCATTTCTTCTGCTCTGACCATGGTGTTGGTTTGCTTTGATGAAATAAATCTTGTTTGTGTGTGTTAATAAGTTGAGTTGGAATATCCCATCTAAACCATCACTCAACGTACACACACCAAAGCTTTCCCATGTCCAAATGCCCATATGGTTAATCCGGCTCTGCCTACACACTGACCCGTATCAAAATCATTCTCTCTGTTTGTAGTGTGCATTTCCTCATGCTGCTGCACGTAGCAGTGCATGGCTAATTAAATTAATTCGCATGCCTTTAATGACTTATTGCCATCTATTTTTAATGGGTGTTACATATCAAAGAGCATTAAGTATATCGCATCTCAGCAGAGTCACATAGAGAGCGTTTGGGCTCATGCAATCTCATTGCGGGTTTCACGGCCGAGCTGAGTGTTAACACATGTCCACAGCAATATCATTATTATAATTATGTTACACTATTGTACTCTCTGACTGACTCTGCGTTGGTAATTGTGCTTATTGAGCTATTTATATTAAAAGGGATTTTGTGTCTAGCCTAGAAGATGATGGAAAACTAGATAAAGAAAGTGGCAAAAATTGATCGCCTGTATTTGTTTTTTCTTTTTCTTTTTTTTTTTTCTGTGATGATTACAGTGAAGTGTTTGGCTAATGGGTTAGTGGGAAGAGGCCCACCAGTTTATGATGAAACATCTTTTCTCCTTGGGCCTGCTTGGTTTAGCATTATCCTTCCTCCTCGTTGGGCCCACCAAAACCAGGCATTTGAAACATTTTTATGCATCTGAAACATCCCTCATATTTAATATATATTTTAGTCTCTGTCTAGCCATTCGAATAAAATGGAATATAAATATTTAAGATGGTGGATCACTGAAGATGTTTAACCCTTTCCTTCTTAACATGTACAGCACAATTGCTAATTAGAAAGAGAAACTTTGCTCCCTTTCTGGTAATTGTCTTTTGTGCCCCTGCATGGATTGAAGGCATTACATATGTTTAATGACAAGATTCCACAAAATTTAGTTTATGCACACAGATCTACAGTGGGTCTCAGCGCAACAAAGCAAAGCCGAATCCCACATACCTGATGAAATAAATAAATACGTTCTTTGCATTTGACTTACATGATCTCCTCTTCTCAATGTCAGACTCGTTGGGGTTCCATGCTTAAGTCCATTTCTATAAAATATTAAAGACTGGGTTTCCTGTAATTAAAGGAGTGGGTGCATCTGTTCAGACTCTGCAGTGCTGTAATTAGCCCTGATCAGAGTTGCTTTGTGATGACAGCACAGTGCAAACACACTGGCACCACGCAGCAAGGGGCAACAGGCCGTGGAACTACACACATGTATGCACCAATACGCACAGCCACACGCCCTTAAGAGAAGAACAGGGGGCTTCTCTTTGTCTTTCCCGGTTGTAGAATTATCTTCATTGCTATCCATTTATTGATCTGTCTCTTACTCATATGTAATTCTCTCCATCTGTCTTCTCCTCTCATCTAATCTGTGCCAGCTCTTAATGGCTGCTATTCCCGCCATGAACAAGATAGTAATGTGCCCCGGTAGCTGTTATGATGTGAAATGACCCTATTGATTGCTTACCCTGCTGACAAAGAAGGTGGCAGATACCACTTATTACTGTTAATGAGGTGCAGAATGCCTTAAGTGAGTCCTCAGTCTGAACATTGACAATAGCACTGCAGCAGCTCGTTAGTGATGGGGACAGTAATCAGCTCTGCATGGAAAAGAGAAGGTGTTGCAGATGGTACACAATGACTCAGAGGTGTGTTGGTTAGTGTTTTGCTCTGGAGGTTATTGTGTCCGCTCAAAGAGTCACACACACACACACACACACATAAACACACACACACATACACAAAGTAATAGTCTTAGTTTCTACTGTCAGAATAATGTGCCTTTTATAAAAATAAATACATAAGTAAATAAATTAATTAAAAATTGTATCTTTAAGGATTCAAAAGCTTGTTACTGTGACAAGGAATACCTCTTTGTACCTTACAAGGGACATCTGTGTTCCTTATCTATCCATATTTTTTTTTTTGACCGACAGTGTAGGTAATCCATTTGAAGTATTGGCAAGTAATACTTTCATTTTAAAATATGCACACATGCCCTTTTAATTGTATGCCTTATATGCAGAAAATGGACAAAAATAGTTTCTGGACAAAAATATAAACGATCTTAGAGTTTTATAGAGGAGCTCATTTTCTCTCACTCTCCCCTGTCTTTCGACTGTGACTTTTTTTTATTCTGTGAGTGAGAGCTGGAAAAATGTGACTCTCAGTTTTGGAGCTGTTGATGAACCCGAATGGAGAATCCTGTTACACGGAACAGTCCCTTACCACACCACAACGACAGCGCTTCCCTGCCAAATGGCTTACTCAACCATTAATGGAATGCAGAATGTCATTGTTCATATTTCATAATTAATCATTTCCAGCCTTGCAAATAGTTTTTTCTTCTGTGAAAGCAGCCTTTCCTGTTGCGGAAGCATTTATAGAGGAGCAGTTGACTGTGTCCTTTATCATTAAAGAAACTGTGCACATATGTAATTTATCTCAGATTTTTAATATAAGCCAGTACAAACCACTTGTAAATACTAGATCATGTCCCTGTCACTCTCATAACAAACATGTTAATCAATATCATCCGCTTGCAATAACAGAATGGTTTAATATATTGCTTGTTTGTCTGTTTTGCAAATGAATAAATCCATGACTTATTGAATGCTGTAAGGCTCCTGATATATTTTAGCCTGGGCAGGGTTAGAGAGGGAAGAGAGAGGCTGTGGGAACAGTCGATACTTTCATATGCTAGGTGGTGAAATGAATGACCCAATCATCTCCATAAGAAAGCTTGTTTTAAAGAGTTCCCAATCCACTGATCAATGCATTTCTCATAATCTTTATCCCTGTCTTTTAAAAAGAATACCTAAACATCCTCTTCTTGTTAACATTAAAATGTACTCCTGTATTTCACAAATGGACATACTTAGAATTACAAACTTTATAAATGGCATGAAGACCAGTTTGTACTCTATTGTATAAAAAGCTTATTCTTATTCTGTTAGATATGATCCAGACTAGCTAAGTGCACACAATGCAATGGTAAGTCAGAAAGTTGGATTCAATTTAAGTGATTCCTTCTGCATCCATGCAAATTAAAACTTAATTATTAACCTGGTGCTGCACTTCTCTGAAGTGTTTCATTAGGAAAATGAAAGGAAGTAGGGAAAAAAAAATCAATAGTGTTAGAAAAATAAATTAGCCATTTTGGGTGCATCAGATAAACACAGGTTTGCACATTCAGTGGTTTTATATTATGCTTGGAGAGATGTTTTAGAGTTTACAAGTCCTGGCATCATACTAGCGATTATTGCATTTTTGCCTTAACAAGCTCAGGTCAAATATATGTTACAGGTAGAGGAAAATTAACCATAAACCTCACTTAATTTATACCGTGTGTGGTATGCTTAAAGTGATATTTGTCAATGGTTAGCACTTTGAGAAGAGACTTTGAATGGGTCACAGCATATTGTACATGTGTGTATATATAAGTTAAATTTATTTAAATACTTCATACATTTCCTTGTGTTTTACTTATAATGTCAGCAAGATTCTTTGTGCAAAAATTAAGAATTTAAGAAAAATTGTTATGGTGTCGGCCTTACATGTGTGTGTGTGTGTGTGTGCGTGTGTGTGTGTGTGTGTGTATATATATATATATATATATATATATATATATATATATATATATATATATATATATATATATATAGGGTGCGATTTGTGAAAGAAACAGAGGGGGGATGCTTTTGAAAACTCTTTTCTCTCCAGGGTAGGTTATAGCCTAACCTAATGTTAGTGTAATCTGTAAACAACGCACATCATAAATCCGTCTTTTTAGGCAAGTAAATGGGTGTCACATCATGAAATGTTTTTAATATGACGGAAACTGTACCGTGATTACAATTTAATAAAAACATTGTAAGTTAGGCCTACTAATTGTAATGATTTAATTTTCCCGGTGATTCAAACAACGAATAAATTACATAGTGAAAGCGAACAAAGAACATTATCATCGGAGCTTTTTGAAACTCTTGAGTCAGTTAAACCATTGCGTCGCAAAATGATTCACTGTTTCGAAGCGCTTCAATCGGATAACGTATCGCGAATCATTTGATTCAGAGCGGGACTTCATTATGCGTTTTACGCAAGTGTGCCGCACTAGTCCTCAAAAGTGAAGCCATCGCGTCTCAATCGCCCCCAGGTGCCTGGTCCCAGTATAGGCCATAAACCCCGCCCTCTCCATGTAATCTAATGGGACGTGAGACAAACTAAATAATTAAATTTCACTTCAAATATTTTGTTTTCAAACATAGTTTTTGTCATTTGATGTAGATTTTATCACGCTGATGTAAGTTCAAGTGTTCAGTTTTTAAATAAGTTTGGTTTTAGTTAGTTATGTGATGCTATAAAAACTGGAGTGTGACGTCATGATTGACAGCTCAGACTGACAGCTTCAGAGGCGCAAACTGACTTTTTCGGGATTTTCGAAGAGATTGGAGTTGTATTTACCTTATTTCAACACAAGCCTCTTACACGGCAATCAGCAGACAAAAATTGGAGCTCCAATAATGTTAGCAGTCAGGTTAATTTAAGAAAGAGTCAGAGGCGTGTGCTTGCCATAGACCCAGCGGGAGTGTGGGCGGGACGCGGCTCCACTTTGCTCGCTACTGCGCAGACTCGGTCCCAAGGTCCCAAGGGGGGGGGGGGGGGGGGGGGGGGGGGGGGGTTACATATATATACATTTAGTCATTTAGCAGACACTTTTATCCAAAGCGACTTATAAATGAGGACAACAGAAACAATCAGTTGTAGTATTAAAACAACTAAAACTGATCCAAAACTAAAAGCTAAAACTTTATAAATACTATATATACACGCACATAAAAAAAAAAAATATATATATATATATATATATATATATATAATTAAATAAAAATGACAAATGCATACAACAATTTCTAAACTTAACATTTAAATGAAAACAAAATAAAGCTACAAACAATTCAAAATATTAAGAGAACAAAAGTTATGAGTATAATAATGATTCTAACATAACACTAAGCCAAACACCAAAAACAACTACGTGTGTATGTATACACACACACACACACACACACACACACACTGTAATGACTGGTCAGAAGCATGTGGATCCATTTGCAGTATAATTTAATAGACAGAATCAAACAGGCAGATGGTCAGCAGGCAAAAAAAGGAATATCAGAGGCAGGGCAGAGACGTAAACAATACCAGGCGGGAGTCGGGGCAACAAGCAAAGGTACAGAGTTCCAAGGCAAGGTTCACAAAGATCGAGAGCAGTTCGGGTTCATACACAGGAGTAACAATCAAAGGAAGGATAAACTCTCAGTAATGTCAGCAAGGCCAAAAACAAGACTTCGCTGTGATTGTAACTGAGGACGCTGGTTAAATAGGCAAGGTGATGAGCCACACCTGGGCAGGTGATCAGCAGCCAAGCGGGGTATGGGAAATGGAGTCCATGGAGAGAGTCAGTATTCCGGTGAGGGTGCCCTCCAGTGGCCATCGGAGAGAGCCACAGAGGTCTGATTTATGACAGAGCCCTTCCCCTGCGAGCGGCTCCGGACGCGAGGGGCAACCCGGCGCCGAGGTCTTCCTCGGGGACGAGGTGCAGGTCGATTCGGGTGAGTTTGGTGAAAGTCTGTGGTAAGTGAAGGATCCAGGATGTCCTAGGCGTTGACCCATGACCTTTCCTCGGGGCTGTAGCCCTCCCAGTCGACCAAATACTGCAACACACGTCCTCTGCGTCGGGAGTCCAGAATCTCTCTGACCTGGTACGCCTCCTCGCCATCCACGATTAGGGGAGGTGTGCTCTCGTCTGCGACCTCATCATGGTCCCTCTCTCCTCCGGATCCACCGGCGGGCTTAAGCAGAGAGACATGGAAAGTGGGTGAGATACGGTAATTGGCTGGTAAGGCTAAGCGATATGACACTGGGGTGATTTGTCTGATGATTTGAAACGGACCCACGTACCTGGGGCTTAGTTTTTTGCAGGGTAGTCGAAGTCGGACATCCCTGGAGGAGAGCCAAACCCACTGCCCGAGGGTATTCTCAGGTCCTTCCCTTCTCCGACGATCGGCCTGTTCTCTGGTTCGGCGAACTGCTCGCTGCAGGTGGACATGGGCTGCATTCCAAGTCTCCTCAACCAGTCATTGACAGCGGGCAGTTCTGATGGCTTTCCTGACCAGGGAAACAGAGGAGGCTGGAAGCCGAGGACACACTGAAAGGGGGTGAGACCGGTTGATGGCTTGCGGAGTGAATTCTGCGCATATTCCGCCCAGAGTAGGAAACGACTCCAGTCGTCTTGATTATGGTGGCAATAGGAGCGTAGGAACCGGGTTATTTCTTGGATCAGTCTTTCGACCTGACCGTTGGCTTGTGGATGGTAGCTGGAGGTGAGACTGATATTGATGTTCAGCTGTTGGTAGAAGGCCTTCCAGACTCGAGAGGTGAACTGGGGACCCCGGTCTGAAACTATATCCTCTGGCAAACCGTAGAAATGGAAGACCTGTTCCAACAAGGCCTTGGCTGTCTCGAATGCCGTGGGGAGTTTGGGTAATGGTATGAGTCGGCAAGCCTTGGAGAATCGGTCGATGACTGTTAGGATGGTGGTGTAATTTCAAGAATTAGGCAGGTCCGTGACAAAAATCGATGCCTATGTGAGACTAGGGCTGTTGTGGAACAGGTAGTGGTTGCAGTATCCCTGCTGGACGTTGGTGAGAGGATTTGGACATGTTACAAACTGGGCATTGTTGTACGAATGTGATGGTGTCTGCTTGGAGAGATGGCCACCAGAAGCGATCGGATACCAACTGGAGCGGTGGTGAAGCGATCTTTGAGTTGGAGAAAAGCGTGCTGAGCTGATGGTGACCAGTCTAGTCGTTGTCTCCCCCCCTGAGCAGCGAAGTAAACGGAGCCGCTATGGTGCTGAAGTTCCATATAAAACATCTGTAGAAATTGGCAAAGTCCAAAAAGCGCTGTAGCTCCTTCACGGTCTTGGGCTGTGGCCAGTTTAGAACGGACTGAACCTTCTTGTCATCCATGGCGACCCCCTCGGAGCTGATGACGTAACCCAGGAAGGAGACTTGTGTTTGGTGGAACTCACACTTTTCCTTCTTAGCATATAACTGGTGTTCGATGAGGCGTTGCAGGACTGCTTGGACATGTTGAATGTGGTTTTCAAGGGAATCGGAGTACACCAATATGTCGTCGATGTAGACAATGACCCATCTGTTGAACATATCGCGGAAGACGTCGTTGATGTAAGCCTGAAAGACTGACGGACTGAAAGCCCGAACGGCATAACCAAATATTCATAGTGCCCGGATGTGGTTGAAAAAGCTGTCTTCCACTCATCGCCCTCCCGGATGCGAATTAGGTTGTAGGCGCTGCGAAGATCAAGCTTGGTGAAATATCTGGCTGAGCGTAGTTGTTCGAGAGCAGGAGGCACTAGCGGTAGCGGATAACGGACACACACACACACATACACACACACATATCCATAAATTCAATATTATTTCATTTCCATTTAGTTTGTTGAAGTACTAAAATAACTAAAATTAAATAAAACTAAAACTTAATAAATAACATATACAGACATAATAAAAAACTAATAAAATGATAAACATTACTACAACTGTAACTGAAATTAAAATAGATAACATATACAAATCAAACTACATTAGTTTAACAGTAATCCTAAAAAAATAACACTGAGCCAAACATGAAAGTAAGAAATGGTTATAAAAACTAAAACAGAAGTGAAACAAGTAATAGGAAAGAGGATAAATAAAAAGCGATACTTATCCCTTGCCAGTGTCCCTGTCCGATGGAGTCGCACGGTAGAGTCAATGGTCTTTACACTCTTTGGTTTTCACACGACGAGGGTTTCACATGAGGGCTGCCGCGGTATAATAACCTTTTTTTATACCCGTCTAACAAATCACTAATTGAATTCAGCTGGACATACTTTCCTGTTAATCACAATAAATGGCCAAGCAAGCGCAGACACTAACAAGGTACGCGATACAGTACGAGACCAAATGCGATTTCAGCACGTCTCCACACAGTAAACAAAACAAGCCTATAATTAATATGTTATTAAATATATATATATATATATATATATATATATATATATATATATATATATATATATATATATATATATGTATATATATATATATATATATATATATATATATATATATATGTATATATATATATATATATATATATGTATTATAAATGTTTTTTTGTTTTTGTTTTTTGCAAATATAATTTATTCCGAAGCAATATTCTCGTCAGTGTTCTATCAGCTGTGACATATAAATCTGTATGTTTTTATATTTAATCCAATGGCTTTTTTAACATTTAGAGGGCATTTTCCCCCTAACCTCATTAATATTTCATTTTTCATTTCAAATTTTTACATTTAATCTATAAATTCAATTATAATAGTGTGATTATTGTTATCTATACGTTCTCAAATTGAATCATTTACAATGAAAAAATACAACTGCATTGAACAATGTTATGATATTGTTTTAATATTGAATATACAAACAAGAAATGATGGTGGAAATTATACTTTTAAACAAAATGAAAACGCCAGTAGTGAGTGTTTAATGAGTGAGTCATTGAGTTGTTCATTCAAGCGATTTGTTCAAATGGCAGATTCATCAGTTTATGAATGGGCTAATGAAACTTTGACAGCCGATTCGTTCAAAACACTGAATCATTCAGCAATGAATCGGCTGGTTGCTGTGAGATGCGCTGTGGTTCTGCCTAAAATGTAAGTGACCTAATGTTATTGTACTTGCTTATTGAACTGTTTATTGAACTATTAAACAGTCGTAATGATGAAAATGTTGTGCGATGTTGCCTAACTTACTGTATTTTAAATATAAAAACTTTTCATTTTGAATTTTTACCTCAACATGCTGACTTTCGTTGTGTTGCACGTTTTGATTTCTCTTGGAGAGGCAGCATGAGCCTCGCTTCAGCAGCGCAGCTTTATACCGTACATGCATTATATACAGTAGCTATATCCACTATTCGCCACTTACTCTAAATGTAATAAAATCAGAATGATACTTGCATTTTGGTGATTGCCTAGTTATTTTTGGTTATTGATGTTTTAATCAAGGTAGTTGTCTGGCGTTAATGAAGCGTTAATGTTGAGCCCTGGAGTCTATGTGCCGGGGCTCAAACCCCGGACGGACCCGGCCCAATTTAAATCCTGGTCTTACCACACTATTTCATTTCATCTCTGTGTCTGATTTGAAGCTGGCAGAATGCTAGCGCTAACGTGCTGTAATTGACTAAAATAACTGTCATTTTTACCCATTCGTTCAAATATTGCGCTGCAAAGAGCAAGACAAGTTTTAACTTGTCTATTCCTTGGCAAATGACCATGGAATAAGCGGGATAATCAACGGCTAGCCGTGCATTGAAGGATTTTAATGTTTAAGGTTTTTTGTTTGCCTCCACGTCGTGCATTAAAATCCTTTAATGCACGGCTAGCCATTGATTATCCCTTACATATTCCTTTTTTATGTGTGACATTTGCACACTATGAGCAGATGCCACCATAATAGACCAATTTTCAAGTAAAATTCTATATTCAAGTGTTATTAATTTAAAACCTGACAACACAAATTACCCCTTTGTCACAAGAGTAAGTGACTCTTCAGCTGAAGTGAAAGATTAGAGTGTATGCGTGTATGTGTGTGTGTGTGTGTGTGAGAGAGAGAGAGAGAGAGAGAGATACACTGCAGTCCCTGAACATCTGGCAGCATGTCATAGGGATGTTCGGTGGCTGTCATTGATTGTGATAAAATAATTTAAAAGCATCATGATTAAATAAGCCTGTTAAGAGGCAATCACCCATTACATTTGCTGGGTGACAAGGAATTTTGGTTTCAAGACTGTGTATTTTTTGACAGCTGTAAAACAATGAAAATAAAACAGTATAAGCATGATATAACAGTGTGAGCATGATACTTTTGCGTTCTCACATCTTAAACAGGCTGTTATTCAAATGTGAGGAACATTATCTAGGTATTCAGCTCTAGAGAACTGTCAGAAAACAGGGTCAAGAAAGCAGCAAAGTAAATTGAATTGGCAAATTGTGAAATTTTAGCTCAGCAATATTTTTCTCTTTCCTCCAAATCCTGTCAGATGATTCCTTTTTGATGCAGTGCAGGACATGTGAGGCATTAAGAAATGTCATGTTAAACATTAATTCTGTCTGTTTCCTGCACTGCTGTCTTTTTAAGCATACAACTGTTTGTATGATCCATGTGAAACAGCATTGCAAGCAAAGAGAATTAGAGGTAACAACAATATAAAGTCTATTTAAAAATCATGTGTCAAAAAAGTGTTAAATTAAATTAAATACATGTGATCCTTAGTAATATCTGATTAAAAAGCTCTAATTCTCATTTTCAATTTATTTCTTAAGGAGACTTATTCCTTTCTTGGTAAAACAGACATCATTAAATTGACATCTGACAAAAACAAACAAAGTCTTTTGCACTATTGTAAGATGAAACTAAACTCATCTTTCTCACTTTATATTAACAAAACTTCTAGTGGCCCATACTGTGTGGCCTGTACGGTGCAGGAAATAAGGAGGTGTTTCTCTGAAAAGGGCAAAAATGCAAGCAAGGCCACCTCAGAGTTCTGAGTGTATGTTTAGGTGTGTGTGTGTGTGTGTGTTTGTGTGTGTGTGTTTTACTGAGAGAATGTGTGTGTTGGAGAGGGGAGGAGGGTAAAAGTCCCTTTGAGCTGAAGATTATTGGTACGCCACAATTTACAAGAGATATGCCGTCATTAGAGCTATAGTTGGTGAAGGACCAAACCACTGGGTAAATCTGCCATGAAATACTAAACTGAGGCAATAAAACCTGAGCATTTGCAAGAAAATGGAAACAGATGAGGGGCCGTAAAGGATACTTGATGAATGTATATGTGTGCGTATGAGAAAAAGAGAATGGAATGTGAACTGCTAGAAAGAGAATATGAATTTGAATGTATTTGTGTGAGTGTGCAAGCTTGTGTGTGTGTTTGTGTGTGTGTGTGTATGTGTGTGTTTGTGTGTAAACACTATGGTCTTTACGAGTACCACAAAGCCACATGGAAATGCTTGCCAAAAACAGCTAAATCTTTGGCAGAGAGACACTAGTAAAGGGTGGGCATGGTATTGTGGAGGACACCCACAAGACAGCCCTAACACCAGAACATCTTATACAACATATGAATGCAAAACAAAAGCCTTATTAATTTATTATATTGTCAGTTCTCAAACATACACAAGTGTGCTATAGTGTATTTATTGCAGCATTTTCTTGAGGTTCTGGTGTCTTGTTTCCGCTCCTCTGAAATGGACGAGTATTTTTTCTTCTTCTCAGTGAAACCACTTATTTCCAGTTGGTGGTTCTTGTAACATGTCATTTAATAATTTCTGAGTAGGTTTAGTTCCTGTATAGTGTCCTCAGTTTGAGCACACTCACACTGCTACAAGATTCTGCTGCAGAGTGTAAATGTAAATCAAACTTATACAATATAATATTTACACCTGTTTTCAGGTTTTCCATTATTAACTGCCCAAAGAAAATAACTGACACTGACAAGAAAATTCAGAAAACTGATTTATCTGATGAATTAAATGAATGGATATTGTCATCTCATAACTCACAATACATAATTCATATTTCTTAATTCAAGTAGTGTACATGAATAGCAGAACTTGAATGAATGAATGAATGAATAAATGAATGAATAAATAAATTCATACATGCATAAATTTAACCAAAGAGACCAAATTTTAAAAATCAAGACACATCTCTGTCATTAAAGGGAACATAACACACTGTTTCTGCCAATCTCATGTTAATCTTGAGTACCTATAGAGTAGTATTGCATCCTTCATATCTCCAAAGAATCTTTAGTTTTATCATATTTATAAAAGACAGATACAGCTTTATGCTTCTCTCCAATAAGTCGAGCTTCTGGAGCATTTTGTGGGTGGAGCTGAAGAGTCACAAGCATGCAAAGCTTTTGGCGTAGCAATTGTCTCCAAGCTGTGACATCAAGATAAATAAAACAGGAACAAAAACTTTATTGACTTATTTAATTTGTTTATAAAACATTCGTCACTGAAAATGCCGGGAACAAACAAACACACTTGCACAACTCCTTTGCTGCCCCGGAGAAAGAAACAGCATCCACTGTTCCCTTAACGCTGGGCTCTTTGGGAAGCTGAGCAAAGTTATCTTTCCCTCACAACCAAAAATACACTTCTTTGGTGACATTGTTGATTTCGTGGTCTAAAAACAAAATGAAAAATCCTTCTTGAGCAAGTCCTGTGCAGTGCTGCCGATGACTTCCGTAACTTCCGCGTGTGTCCATACAAGGTATTACACCCTTTATGACATCATACAGAGCCATACTCAAAAAAAAAAAAAAAAAAAAATACAAAATAAAAAACAGCCAAAAAACACCCTTTCCCAAAATTATACAAACCCTGAAGGAGTATATTTGGCACAGAAATACTCCATCATACATCCAACTCAATTTTTGAAACGTTTGTTCATGTTTAGCATAAGAATCCAACTCTTTAACAGTGTAAATAAGCCAGAATGTATGAAATAGCATTAGACCTCCCCTTTAAGCATTATTTATTTGTTTAAACCCTTGCTGTTTGTTTAAGCAACATATGTGTGGCTCCATTAAGCTTTTGTTTAAGAGGCTGATAGTGAAGGGAAGGTGGGTTACAAAATACAAATCCAATTAAGGCTGGGCTCCACCAGTGTCAGAGTCCTTGGCAAACTTCTGTTTCCAAAGTGAAGGCTTCTGAATTCATTATTGAAACCATACTTGAGGAAATGTTTTGCTGCTTAGTATAGCAAAGACTAACTATGGTTAATAGACAGGCAGTTTAAGGGTTAACCTCACAGAGTGATTTTTAATGTCCCTGTTGGATTTAAGAGCCTAGGCTAGAAAAGCCCAGGTTACAGTCTCATTGTGTCCTATGCTGACTTAAGTGAATTTGAATTTTTTAATGAATGGTTCAATATCCAATTCATTAAAGTGGCTGTTTTATTTGATGCATTTTCTGTAGGCAACTGGAGAGAAATGAATTGCAAGCTTAATGTTTATTGGAAGGGATGAGAGTCTGACCCTTTCTTGATAGGATCATAGTCACAGAAGCGCTACTCAGCGTGTCCCTAAGCAATAGACGTTTTAGTCGATTCTTGGCTTACCCCTCTGCAGGGGAAAGAAAACGATAGAAAAAGAGAGTGCCATTGCAGTATTTCATCTTTAGAGGAAGTTGACAAGTTGGATTGACTCTTACTTTGGGATAGGATTCCTTGTCTTTTTCTCCTCATGTTTTCTTAGGTCTTCTGTCTTGTTTTCTACTAGCAGTGCAGATAGCAACATGGTTGTACTGTAGCTTTGTCTACTTCTGCTTCTTTTCTTTTTTGTTGTATGACATAAGATTAATACACCAATTGAATGGATAGCTGCTATCTCACTCACACTCACTCACATATGCAGACAAAATGTGTTTTACATCCACTAATTTTTATCAATCCAAATGAATCCAGTCCATTTGTAATTCTGAAAGTTCTGTTTATATAAACCCAAATGCAATCTGATATCTGATTCACATATTTGTTTACATGTGCATTACATGTATTCTGAACAAAACTTCAGCGGCATGAGCAGTTCCCAGTCACCACATTCAGAACTGGAGAAAGCCAATGCAATAATGTCACAAAATCTACCAAGGATATGAGTTATTTATTTATTTATTTTTTTAATAATGTCTATAAAGAAAGCTGGCATATATGTCAGAAGAGTTTTGTAAACAGACATTTAGTAAATATTCAAATATTCATCCACTGATCAGTTTGTAAGTAGTAGGCTTAGATGTAAATAAACATACGCACGTTTGGAAGATGTCATTGCATATGTGCAAAAAGTATTTTTGAATCCGACTGAGAACATAGTCGGATTCAAATGTTTACAGGCCTATTTTTTTTTTCTTATTGATCAGACTATTTCAGGTCTACACCACCACTTACAATCCAATTAGAATTTCATTCTAGATCAAGCTCAGTTGGATCAATTATGGTGTGAAGGATTTTCTATCCAATTGAGCCATCAATCCGATTACTAATGGATTATTTGTTTGCATGTAAACATAGCAAGTCTAACACATAACACATTTTTGTGTTCTCCATATGCGGAGCACAAATTTAACAAAAATTGAGGGATATGAGACTTGAGTCAGAGATAATAGGCAAAAGAGGAAGGAAGAGAGATAGTTTCTCCTGAATGTGTGTCAGATAGAGTTTTGAAGGCCTGACATTGGCTGGAGACATGCCAGATGTCAAGGAATGGTGTTGTTGTACACTGAGGGCACAGCCACAGTCCGAAAGTATTGATTTCCCTGCTTGTAGGAAGCCAGTAACTGTCATGTGGAGAGGCCTGACCTTGGAACAGCCAAGACAACTATTCCCCAGTTCCCAGCAGCCTGACTGAAGCTCAGAGCAATGTAGTCAAGACAACAACACAGCTCTGCTTTATGGCAAAGAACGTGGGCTCATCTCACAACAGAGAAAGAATGAAGAAAAGGAGAAAGAGAGAGAAAAAAACAGTCCACGCTATCCAGTTCCCCTGAGCTCTTCATGGGCAGCCTTGAGTCTAGTTATCACAGTGTTTGAAATGACAATAGCTTGACTTAGATTTCCCTCTAGAGACTCAAATCTGGACTGTGACTCTGAGATGGACAGGACGAGAGAATGAAATGGACGAAAGAGAGGTGTGTGAGAGAGAGCTAGGTTAGGAGGAAGAGCATGTACTACAGAAACGATTCACGTGGGAATGTGATGCTGAATAAGACACACCTGTCATCTGCAGCCGTTCCTACAGACTCATCAAGAAGACACAAACTCTTCCTTCAGATCTTTAGAATACTGTTATTTTCACTGTGATAATACTAAGTATACTCAGGCATTAATCCTTTTACTTCAGTTATTTCAGCACAGCATCACCAACCAACTAAGGCATTTGCAATGAGCCTGTCTGCCACTTCAGATGGCACTCCCTGTATGCTTCGATTCACCAATATAGTGTCTTAAATTGTACAATGGTCTTAAATTGTACAAGTCACTGCACCTACAATGTTTCCTTCTCTTATCTCCACCACTGCCCTCCTCACATTTTCTACCATTGCAAGCTTATAAAAGCAATTTTACAACTACTCCTGGTCTTTTGGTGATGGACAGCAGCTGGTAAGTATATGTCTTTCTATTTATTGTGGGTCATTGCATTTTCCTACTGCTTCACAAGTGGCAGAAGTAATTGAATTACCACTTGTTCTGCAGTGCTGGTTCCGTTTTTTTCAGCATTACACAACCTGATTCTTCATCTTCTGCTCCTCCCCTTTGTTACTCCTTGGCCATCAAATGGAACTGTTTTTCCATTCACTTTGGAGGAGTTTCTAAGGGCTATCCATGCCCATCTTGCTAATGAATATTAATTAAATCTTACTGTTTATTGTTCCACATATGTGTTCATGTTATTCAATTTTCTTGACATCATAGGAATGTGTTCCTGTTGCTTCAAGAAGCCCTCATGTCTAGGTTACCTTCTGTCTGTACCACACTATGGTAGCACATAGCTGGAATCAGCTGGAATTTTACACAAGAGTAACCAGAACTTAGTAATGTTTTGATAATTAAGCAAGTTTTACATATCAAGAAATGAAAAATAAATTTCAGTCTTCTAGAAAAAAAGTCTTCAACATGGAGCAGGGCACCATGAGCATTGCCATGTATAATAATAATAATAATAATAATAACAACAAAACAACAATAATAATAATGATTAACTTAATACATAATGTGTCAGTCAGTGGCAAAAACACACAATGTACATAATACAGACATACAATGGAGTCAACAGCATAGTCAAAATGTTCAACAGTCCTTGCTTGAGTGATGAAACAAAATTTGGCGACCCATAGCTCCTACACCACAGAACAAGGATAAATCAAACAGTGGGACATCAGTGCTGAATGCGACCGTTTGACACGCAGACGCTCCAGGGGAGAGAGCTTACGGCAGACCGGTGCAATGCAACAGCCAGCTGCCTACCAGCATGAACTACCAGCGATGAATGAAAATATAGTAATAATGAATCTAGATGAAACAAAGACAAAAAGAAACAAAACAAAAGATAAACAAACAGTTCATGGGTAACAGCAGCAGTTTATAAACAAACTTCATGCATCCACACTGGTAGCTGCTATCTGTATAAAATCAAAGACTACTGGTACTGCTGGTACTATTGGAATGAATAAAAGCCAGCTAAATGTAAAAATAAAAGTGCTGAATTCAAGTTTAAATTCACAAAAATTTTGAATGCTTGGCTGATGAGCAAATTAAGGGTTCTAGGGTCATGTGGAGAGTTACACAGAGTCACTCTCAAATGTTATGTTAATCTGATTACAAAAGCCAAAGACTATTTTTAAATTGCATTTGAAAAGTGTAAAGGTACTTTACTTCAGATTAGAAGACAGCAGAAATATTCTTCCTTCAGAAATGACACATAACCCATTCAGTTTGAAATTTAGTGTAGCATCAAAATATTTCAGGAGAGCTATAGAATAAAAGTGAGACATTAAAAATTTCTTTCAAAAACAGTTTATGTGTGAAAGCATTGCTGTCATCCCAGCCTTGTCTCTGACCTTGTTTACCAACACTGACATAGATCTGCTATCTCAATTTGCACTCCGCACTAGAGCTTGGTCCTGTTGGTCTGAATTATGCATGATGTGCTACAGTAAATGTGTGTCACCAGCTGCCTAAACTATTTCACACATTGATAAATTTGTTAAGCATCAGGAGTACTGGTGTCTGTGACACTACTGCTTCCCCTGGGGACTGGAAGGAAGGCAAGCCGTCGCATGTTGGCAAAGTACACTCCAGCGGGCTGGCAGACAGAAATGGGTCATTTGCATGGTTCCTGCCCCACCATTTGTCTTTAAATGAGTGCACTTCACACACTAATGATTCCACAACAGAGCTACCCGTGTCTCTGTAGACCAGAACTCTAAATTCCACTTAGAACAGATTATTAGGCTGTGGCACAGCCTTAAAAGCCTTGAGGAAAAAAAAAAAAAAAATACAAATACTGAAGTCAGTGGAGCATTGCTCTACACATAAACACTCTTCCCATCTCAGCTGAATCTTCCTTTTCCCTGACTTCAGCAGTGTCTTGGGTTTTTTTCGAGGCAGATAAAAGTGTGACTCTGGACTATACTATACACAGATTCAGTTTCTCTGCAACACACAAGTATTTTTGTCTTCTGCCAAATAAAGAAAAGAAAAGAAAAGAAAAGAAAAGAAAAGAAAAGAAAAGAAAAGAAAAGAAAAGAAAAGAAAAGAAAAGTGCTCAGAAACAGACAGGGGATGCTGAATTCTTTTTTGATAAACAGGCTGAGCTGGGAACAGTCTATAGAAAGTCCAGTAACATGCCCTGCCCTGCACCTCACACTCATCTACATGCCATTGCATCTTCTATTGCATCTTCTGCAGCAGTTGGTGATTTCACTACCAGGAAATTGTGCTGTTAGTGTCTTCAAAGGGCTGGAGATTGAGTATTGTCTGCACATATACATTTATCTCAAGGAGTTTGCAACTTAAAACTATGTCTAGGTGGTTTGGTTTTCTGCCTTGCTTTCATCCCCTAAGTCTAATGTATTTCAGTCCAGTATTACAATTAGAATAAAATTTTCATTCTCAATATGCCTTATTATTTTTGCCACTTGACCAGTATTTTACATGTTATGGATTTCCGTCAATTTGACATGGTCAATAGTTATGAAGTCTTTATGAATAAGAAAACACATTTTTTCTATAAGTGTTTATAATAATAATAATAATAATAATAATAATAATAATATACCTAAAAATAGCAGCTGTGTTCCTTATGGAGGGCTTGATAGAATAACTAGAAACACTAGAAACAATTAACTGCTGTTCGTAAATATCATTGTAAAATAAATACGCATTGTCAGGTACTTTGCAGGCAAAGCAATAAGGTGTAAATATGTTGAAATAACCATATCCAAATTTTAAGTCTCCTAGCTCATTGGGAAGACTACTCCAGAAAGTTAAAGCATACTCTATGTTCTTGCTTACATAATTATATGACACTGGTGAAATTTTGCAAGTATGAAAACCCATCTTTTCAATTATGAAGTGTTTTCCAAGGCACCACAAAACTAAATATGCATAAACAATATATACATAACAATTGTATAATCAGTGGCTTCCTACAAACACTTATATGGGGACCAAAAGAAAATACTTTATCAATATCATTGCCAGGGGTTCTGCAAATTAAATGTAACACTTATCAGTTAAACTATTCAACCTCTCTTAGAACCATTCTTATATATTACTACTTTATATATGTATTATTACTACTCTAATATTTATTGAATAACAAAAATAAGTTTTTTTATATATTTATTTATTTATTTTTATTCCCCCTTTAAATGTGAGAACATTTAGGAGTTTAACCAAAAAAAAAAAAAACATTCTGAAACCAAAACTTTTTAGTGCAGACTTTTTTTTTTTTTTAATTGATTTCTGCATAATTCTGATTTTGAGGGAGATTATAATATTAATATAATGTTTGATTAAAAACAGGAATGTTCCAAGCATTGGGTGGGCAAAACATCCTAAATATGTAGAAGAATAATACCACTTTTTATTTCAGTTGACAAACATTCTTCTGCCGCTGTCTTAATATGAAAATGTAGAAATCTGGAAAATATTTTCAGACATGCACACACAAAATGTTTGGCAGTTTATTCTATTTCTTTTTCCCCAGTAGTTTGCTTTCAAATCAGTAACAATATAAATACATGTTTTGACGTACAATAAATTATTTTTCCATATAATAGTGATATTAAATGTTATGCTGACTTCAAATAATAATTTAGTTCCTCTCAAACTGGAGTTTGGGTTTAGAATAAACATTCCTCAGAGTCTGAAGGGAGAGGTTTTTCAGTTTGAACATAATTTAATGTATGAAATGCAGGTTTTTTTTTTTTTTTTTCAGGGGAAATCAAAATGCACAGGATTACCATCAGGTGTATCACAAGCAATGATTATCATTTTTCAGTCTTTTTTTAAATACAGAGTCTTGATTAAAAATTTCAGCTTCACTGCCTGTCTAATTAATTACTGGGGCCATTCTGAGCAGAGCTGCTGGTCTAATTAGTCTGAAATGGGAGCTGATGCTGATCATTCTGTATGTTACAGCTGTCACTGTGGCTTCTCCCTCAGGTGCTCCATCAGCACATGCACATACTGGCCCTGCATGGCCTGGTACTACCATGAGGTAGAGACGGCCCAATTGTCCAGTGACCTCTTGTTGAAATTCTAATGAAGCACATAGCAGCAATGTGTGGCATGAAACAATTTTATTACTGAACAGAAGCAATAAAATAAGCCCATAAACATAAGCAGACACATTCATACACAGGATCTTACAGATAACACTCTCTGCTAGCCTTCTATGTGCCTCATGTACAGATCCCATGTACAAAACTTTTAAAAAGAGAAAAAGTTGTTTTTTTTTTTGTTTTGTTTTTTTGGTCAACCTACCTATAACTTAAGTACATAATTATGTCATTTCACAATTACTTCTATTAAAATATGGTTAAAGGGTCCTGTAAAATGTACCAACAAGCATTTATGGTAAAGTAAAATATAACTTCATGCCATTTCTATTGAGACTTGTGTATTTAAATATATTTTTAATTACATATTTATAGTTATAAAGTTGCAATTTAGTAGTGTACATTTAAAATATGTTAACTTTAAATGTAATATGGAATAACACAGTACAAATTAAAATTATAATCCAAAACTTTGTATGCAATTTAGTATGTTTGTCAAAACAAAATAAGTGTACTTTTTAATATTTATGCATTTAGCAGACACTTTTATCCAAAGCAAGAAGTAATCTGTAAAGGAAAGTCATACACAGTGCCATTGGACAACTAGGTTAGGAAGCAAGCTAGAGAAGTGATTTTTTTTTTTTTTTTTTTAAATATAATTTTAATATTTGAAGTGTACATTCAGTACATTTTAACATAAACTTTTTCACAAGAACCTTTTAACATTATAAGATATAAAGATTTAAATAAATAAATAAATAACTAAATAAATAGGCTTTAACCAGTGCACAAGCTAGGATTGAAGTCATCCAGTGTGATTAGCTCTGTTTCATCTGCTTCTGTCTAAAGACTTTCAGTCTTTGTACATAGAAAGGACATCCACCAATTTACTATCACAGTCTGTCTGTATACCTACAATGACAGTGATTGTGTTAGTTTCTATCTGTGTGTGGGCATGAGGTTTTGCTGACTTTGTAAGAAAAGACTCGTTACGAGACAAGACCTCATTTCCACTTCAAGGGAATGTCTGAAACCTGATATCAGCAGTCCCTTCCTGTCTCTCTCTGTCATGTCAATGCTAAAAAGAAAAGGTCCATGTCTACATATACAGTAGCTGGGGGAAACAGCATAATGTATAGCAGTTTTCTCACTGAGGCTGAAAATTAATCAATAGCTGTGTGTACTCATCACACCAGTTCCAGTGAACAATGGGTTAAAAGTAACAACAAAAGAGAAACCCATAAGAGACCCAGTTATATTTACCTGAAAGATCTGAGACAAAGCTTGATTTAAGTACGTATTGGCTCTGTTTCAACATCTAGAATGTTCTAGCTCAAAAGTGACAGATATGACACATTCTGCTTAGGCAGTATTAACAGCCATTCAGCCTCTCCTCTGAATATTTGACTGAGGCCCACAGCTAATTGTGAAAAGTAAAAATAATGCATCTTTAATATGTTAAGGAAACCTTTTGAGGTTGAACCTTTTGCAGTGGAAGCATGCTACAAAAATGCTGTCTTTTTAGTTAGTGTGTATGTGTGTGTGTGTGTGTGTGTGTGTGTGTGTACGTGATGTGCACTACACACTAATCGTTGTAAACATTATCTAAGAAATGTTATTTGTTCTATCAACGTTGTTAAAGTCCACTCACATATAAGACTTCCAAAATTAGAAATGTTAAAAACGCAAATGAGACCTTGAGTTATTATTTTCCACTCCGTGTTTCTGACATTTTGTCGACATGAGTAATTAATTTAGTCCCTTTTTTGGGTAAGTCCAAAGAGCCCAATTAACATGCCTAATGTTGCTGCATCGTGTAAAAAACATTGGTTTTTAATACCTGGAGAATAGTTAAATGACTTCCCTTCATTATTCAAATGTCTATGCAAAGTCTCCACATGGGGATGGCACAAACACGATAATCATGCAAAAAACATGAATGGAGAAAATTGAGGGGAAAAAAAATTGACTTCTAGACACCACATATATTTACACGTCCAAGTCATTTCTTCTCTTTCGTCCCTTATACAATAAAAACCCTGTGATCCTATAATGATTAGCCAATAAGCAACAGTTTTTTTTTTCTCTTCCTGTCTGTTTTATTGCAATTTTATCTTGACTGGGTGTTTTAAATTGCATTATAGCAGATATTGTACACCTAGACCTGACACAGCTATGTTGCAGATAAATGTATTTACTAGTTTGAATATTTGCTTGCAGTTTATTAACTACACATGTGCTTAGAGTAAGATTATGATAAAATAGATAATTGGATCAAGCAACTTGCAATTAGCAGGAAATCATTTGGATGTGTTAGAAACAAATGTTACAAGTAAACAATCTCGAGGAGCAGGAACTTGATGCCGGAAGCCAGTAGATGGTGTTGAGGGACAATTTATTGTTTATTGTAATATGATTTGACGAAACAGTTTTGTGTGCCGTTTTTAAGTTTCACAGTTAATATTTGTTTTTAATGATGGTGAGAGGCCCCCATTAAAAGCAGTGAAGCAGCATTTGGCTGTGCTATCCACTTCATATTGCGCTACAAAGTAAATATTACAAAGAGGTAACATATGTTGAGGTATGCTCAAAATTCAGCACATGCTGAGGTCTTGGATTTGAGGCAGACCCACAGCGTCAAAAGAATGTGTCCTTCCCCAAATCATTGTGGCTAAGTGAAACCTTTTCACCAAGGGAAATTTCTTCTTCCAAGATTTTTAAGAGCTATAAGTAAACACATAAATAAGGAGAGAGTGGAGCCTAATGATTGCTTGTGTTAATTCACTTGCGTGCACAAAAATGAGGGATTGTGAATGCGCTAAGCCATATATGTGTGCACACAAGAAAAAAACAAGTTTGTTTTGTTTTTCCCTTACCTCAGCACATCTGAGAGAGGTTTTTGGAACTGTAGAGCCCTGTCAAAACAAAGATGGCCAAGAGAGACTGGAGAAGGACAGGGGCCTGAGAAAGAAAAAGCCACTGAGAAGGCAGCTGGAAACATAGAGCGTGTGGTTTCCCCCTGAGTACAGCTGCATTCACATGTGTCTGACTTTCTTACCTTCTCTCTCAGTCTCAGTCTTTCTTGCTCTCTTTTTCTCCTGTTCTCTTGTTCGCTCTCAGAGGAGACTGTCACAGCTGGTTGTACTTACAGCCTTTTGTGGTAACGCGTGTGTTTCATTATCCTTGGACGTGTGTTTTGCACCAGTTCTAGTTGTGTTATTGTTAGGATGTGGTAAAATTATAAATATGGGATGCAGATTGGGGGAGGGTGTAGGTTGGAGTTGATGCTGGGTTGGTGGGGGAGATATGTGACTCGTTAAGTCTGGGCCACTGCTTGTTCTCATGACTGTGTGGCAATAAAAGGTCTGCCACAATTTGTAGTGCTAATGACTTAATACTGCACAGCCTAGAAGACGTACAAACATCCGTCAATAGCTGTATAATTGCATTGGGCCATCTTAGTCAAATGAAGTAGACCATTGTAGGATCCATGGGAGTAGGGTGGTAATTTTGTTGGGTCGATTGCAGGATGGCAATCAAATCCATGGCAAACATTCCCTGTTGCATATGTGCAAAGAACCTTTAACTACTAAAGAACAGTTCCAATGGGTTGGACAATGTCAAAATTAGCCAAAAATAATTGATCCTTTAAAAAAAAAAAAATCTATGTATGTATTTGTGGATATATATATATATATATATATATATATATATATATATATATATATATATATATATATATATATATTAGGGTTGTCAATCGATTAAAATATTTAACCGTGATTAATCGCATGATTGTCATGAGTTAACTCACGATTAATCGCAATGTAATCACACATTTTTATCTGTTCTAAATGTACCTTAAATTAATACTTTTCATGTTTTAAATACTCTAATCAACATGGGCAATGACAAATATGGATTCTTTATGCAATATATGTTTATTATTTGTGAAACCATAGTTAACAGAGCCTGAAGACTAGACATGTTTCTAAGATCATAGATGTTTTTCAAAGAACTTGTTCATGTTAGACACATGAAAAAAGAAATACCAGGTTCCCATTACTTCTCTTTCTTTGCACTGAGCAATTTACTTACACAAACCTGTTTACATTTCCGCATGACAGGGCATCTCACTTCTTCTGAACATGCAAAATGTACATTTAATATTTATTATTACATTTGTTTGCCTCTCTGTGCCCACGTACTGTATTTTGATGCAGCTAAATTCTTAATAAAACTGTTTCCATTTATATATTTTACTGTTTCTGTTATCAGACAAAGGATTGAATATGAAATAGTGACTGAAACGCGACCCATAGAACTAAATAACCAGCTCTCCCTTCCAAGATGTTAATCTGCACAAAAATCCTGATTTATAATCCAGCCATCGTCTGATAAAATCAAATAGGCTATACATAAGATAAAGACAATAGCTGTGCTGTGATTTCGGCTATACTTGTATGTTAAATTAGAGAAGCAACATAATATCTGTTTTAACTGAAAGCGCTGTTCCTCTCATCCGCGCGCTGAACAGAGCAGAAGCGGAGGGAGAGAGAGAGAGATGTGTGCGCAGCGGGAGAGAGAGACCTCGCAGCACCGGCGAGTCTCAGAAACTAAATAAGGTTTGGGCAAGCCCTATAAAGTTTGGTCGCTAGGCGCTTTTTGAAAAAAAAAAATAAATAAAAAAATAAAGAAAAAAAAAGGTGCTAAAGTGGTCTGAAAAGTCGCTAAGTTGACAACACTGTCAGCATCTCCATCCATTTCCATTTCTCCAACTATAGTACGGGCTAGGCCACGGGTCAAACAGAAAATGCGTTTTGCGTTAATCGCGCGTTAATAAAATTAGTGTCGTTAAAATGAATTTGTGTTAACGCGTTATTAACATATATATATATATATATATATATATATATATATATATATATATATATATATATATATATATATATATATATATGTGTGTGTGTGTGTGTGTGTGTGTGTGTGTGTGTGTGTAATGCACTCCCGATTTATATATATATAATGCACTCCCGATTTATATATACATACATACATACATATATATATATATATATATATATATATATATATATATATATATATATATATATATATATATATATATATATATATATGTATGTATGTATGTATGTATGTATGCAAGGAATAATTGATGACAGACCATTGAATTATTAGAAAAATAATGCACACCCGAGGAGGTGATGCGGCCACGGCACAAAGTGGAGTGTGCATTATTTTTCTAATAATTCACTGTCCAGGAGTAAACCCAGCAGGCACAAAACAG
>CM077225.1:18163499-18450999 GCA_039654775.1 Spinibarbus caldwelli
GCTCATAGTTAGTTAATACATTAACAAATATAATTAATGAGACCTTATTGTACAGTGTTACCAGTAATTAAACAAATGTTTGAGAACATCAGTATGATATTAATGAGAAATCACCCAGCGATTCAGCTGAAATTGTACAGTATCTATTACAGCTGTAACCTAAGGCTTGTATATAGCCTGTGTGATAATAATAGTATTCAGGCCTCAGGTCAATAGCACACTGTTTCTCTACAATAATAACACAGTTGGCTATGCAATCCCATTGAGTAAACATAGAAGGGCCAAAGCCTGGAGAAAATTTAGACTTTAAAAATATATATATATATATTAACCCTCCTTATGCATCATATGTATAAAATGACACAACAATGATGACCATCGACATTTTTATTTTATTTTATTTTATTTTATTTTATTTTATTTTATTTTATTTTATTTTATTTTATTTTTTATTTTCGAAAATTATAGTTAGGCATTGTTAAAAATGTAAAGTACTTATGGGAAAGAGTGTAAGTCAAGGAGTTGCATGAAAACAAATTAATGAGGGAAATAAGAGGGAAAAGAGTAGCAGTCTTGCCTAACGTGATCTTTGTAGTATTTTGAATTGACATTGATTCATATAGTGTCATCATATGAACTGTAAACCCTTTTACATATGAAAATCATTCAAATATTTACCAGTCCTTTTATGCTGATAGAATATTTAATAAAATATATTTATAATAAATTATATTAAGGGAATCTTTTTTTAATGCCATCACATTTTAATTTGTTATTTAAACATCGCCATTCTGCTCTGCTCTGCAAGTGTTAAACGATTTGTAAATCTCTAAAGCTGCATGTGCCTAAAAGGGTTCACATTTTAGATGCTGTCAGTATTTTGATATTGTATTTTTCAGTGTCAATCCAAATGCACAAAATTCATGTGTGCACTTTACAAATGAATATCCACTTTACACAAGGATACACATTATATGCTGGTCTTGAATGCGTGCAGCATAATCTCAATAAAATCATCTCCAAGAGATTTTTTTTTATTCATTTAGAAAGTTAGAAAGTCTAAGTTAGAAAGTTCAGTAATGCCTTTAATGGTGTACTGCCTGTCTTTATTAGTCACATTTTTTCCTGCATACCTGTACATTTATGGCAGGATATTGACAGCATTTTGGAAGCTAAGCCTTGAATAAGATAAAATGTTGTGGGTGGTAGAGAGGACGAGATGCTTTTAGTGTTTGCCTGTGACCTGATGTCAGCAAAGTTGGTCTGTGAGGCATGTGTGTGTGTGCTATTGTGTAAATGTAACAGACACAGGAATCAATAGAGAAGGCTGGAATAATGCTTTAGGATCTCAGCTACAGGTTCAGCCTATAATCACACAGTAGTTTTGGATCCATCCTATTCCATACTGTTGTGCATTAGTACCCTAAAAGAACATGCCATGTGATCTGTAGCTCCAATTGTTTTCAGCATCTGTCATTAAAGTAAATATACAATATGAAAAGTGCAATACTGACACTGCTGATCTGTTAATTGACCTCCTATATGAGCTCTTAACTATTTAATTAAACAACATTAACTATCACATTAGTTGTCAGATCCCACATTTGATGTTTCCATTTTCCTTAGTGATTTTGCTTTGTTTTTTGTCTCTCTCTCCCCCTCTCTCTCTCTCTCTCTCTCTCTCTCTCTCTCTCTCTCTCTCATTTATCATGGCTTTTGTGATAAATGACTGTGATACAATAAGCCTCATTCTTCAATGAATCATACATGTTTAGACCAAATGCCCATAAGTCAGCCTGGCTTGTAAACTGATGTCATAGCAGCAGCGATTTTGTTTAAATGATTAATTCAAAGTAATTTTTCAGGTTTATCAGGGTTTTGTTTCAATAAAAAAGAATTTTAAATAAACAATTTTAAAAACCCCAACCGAATAATACTTGACATTAAATAAACATATCAGGCAGCTACCAAACAGAATTCAGTCTCTGTGCTACCTAAGTACATAAAAACACCACTTGTGTGATATGCTGTTGCACTTGTTGCTCATGTGAAAATCTTTTGTAATAAAACATTATAAATGATCAAAAAGTTATTTATAAAAAAAAAATAAAGAAAGAAAGAAAAAAGAAAGTGAGTACATTTCAACTGCTCAACCTTCAACATTACTGTCACATGACCAAAATAAATAGAGGAGGGAAATGTTCTGGGGTGCAGAAACAAAAAAGCGAAAATTAAAACAATGCATTTAAACAAGGACAGTTAAAACAGACTGGTAAGCTTATCATGTTTTTTTAAATTTTTTTTATTGTAAGTCATAAAGTTAGTGAACATTTAACATTGTTGCCTGAGAGTGCAAGTGATTGACGTTACTGTTCATTTCCGAGTATCGCGGTGTGTTTATGAATGAGCATTCTACTTACATTGGAGAGAAACTTAGGAGATTGTTAACAGAGATACAAACTAGTCACTTTTCACCATAAATCACCGCTTTGAAATCAAAATAGGTCATTTGTGTGATTTATGTAGAAAATGGGTTTTTGAAACTCTTGCTACTTCATACTTCAGTACCAACAGTGCTGAACTTTGACAAAAAAAGTCAAGCAGTGAAAAGTGATTTTTAAATGTTATAATATAATAGTGATTATCTTATGTCTAAATATAATTCCAAAAGCAAACATTTGAAAATAACTATATTAGGGAGTAGAAACAGCAAATGAGCCAGTGATCCTCTGCAGCCTTCTGTTGGTTATAGTGGGAATATCATGTCATGTCATTTCAGAAATCTTCCACTTAAGCATGGCACATTTTCCATGACTTATCTGCACGAATAAAAACAGAAAAAAAAAAAAAATGCAGATCATCTTTAAAGTGAATTTTAAATATAATGATCTCATTTTATATAAAAATGTACAAAAAAGGCAAATCAATCAATCAATCAATCAATCAATCAATCAAACAATTAATCAATCAATCAATCAATCAATCAATCAATCAATCAATCAATCCCTCCAAAACTGCTTAACTAAAATGTGAGCAATATTACATGTGTTGATTAAAAAAATAAATAAATAAAATGTTCGACTGTCTGCGGTCGAACAGCCATCAGGGAGTTAAAACTAGTTATTGGGCTTTAGGCCTCATCTTCTGTTAATGCAGATGAGCATGTTATGTCTTGCAGCATGCAGTCAAACCTGATATCAAAAACTACTAAATGTGGGAGTAAATTAACTTATTCAGATATAATTGAATAATTACAGAAGCTTAGTATTGACTAGCAGAAATTTTTCTGTGAGGGTTAGTGTTAGGGGATAGAATTCAAAGGGGCATAATCTTGCATACCCCTCACTATACGTGCAGTTGCGCGCCTGATCTGTAACATGAACTACTTACTCAGGGCGTGAAAAATCTCATAAAAATGCAGTTATGTAATGTTGAAAAAGATAACAATCAGGAAGACAGAAAGTTTTTTTTAAATTTTTTTTTATTTATTTATTTTTTTTAAAAATTCATCCTTTGAGAGACCTTGACAGCAGAGGTGTGAGAGAACATGGACAGCGTGGCCTCCCCACCTTTCCTCTCTTCCAGCCAGAGTCTTTTCAGTGGCAGAGTGATTAAGGAGACGTCTTATCACACAATGCCATTGTGTTGTCCTGCCAGGCTGGCTGTCTCATTGGGACACTTAACCCCTCATCGCTAAAAGCTTTTGGGGTCAGCTCCGGTTCAGTCTCCACATCGAGTAATGGCGGCTTTTGTCAAAACAAAGGAAATTCAAATGGGGCAAAAGCAGGCCAGGTTTCAGGTGAGAGGAAGGAAGAGCTCATCTAAATGCCCCTACATGAATATGGCACAAGACAGAGAGCAGATGCCTTGTTAGCACAATGTCAGTCAGCTTGACAGCGAGACATAAGCATGACTGCATTAGTTTGAGACATAATTCACATTAATAAATGATGACGTTTGAGTGAAAACCTTTTTTTGGGGGGGGGGGGGGGGGGGGGGTAATAGTAGTACTACTACATATACATATAAAGACTGGTAATCACAGCTATTGTTATCATTTATGTATAACAGTTTATGAATCTTTCAGTGGTGATTATTTTCTTGTGCATTTTCAGGCCATCCGCTGTACTCTGGTAAACTGCACATGTGAGTGTTTCCAGCCTGGAAAAATCCACCTCCGGACATGTGATCAGTGCAAGCATGGATGGGTCGCTCATGGTGAGTATCCCTTTTGTTTATGAAACTTTATTATTTTATATACATGAAAACAAATACCTAACCTGTAACAAGAGCTATATCAGTGAGAAGAATGAGTCAATTAGTTGTATTCTACTGACATCTAGTGGTTTTAAAGGCAATTCCAGACATTTTGTCATTTAGATGTACTGTTTTTCACCTTTTTAACTGTTTTAGAGGCAACTAATGTCTGAGCCCTATAAATTATGCATTTTGCACGCTTGTCTACAGTCATATGACACATGTGCTCAGCTTTCATGAAGTTTGGAGCTTTGATTTAGGATTAATAGAGTTTTGGATACACTATATCAAGACCATATTTAAATATGACCCTTGTATAGCTGTCCAAATACAAACTGTCAACATTTTTTTGATAATTACAAGGTAGCAGTTAAAGTCACATATGTACAGTAGCACTTAATATCTGAAAGGCAAAGAAAGCATGGCATCATTGGCTGAAAGGATTGGTTAAATAAAATGAGAGCTATGCGAGCAAATAAACTCTTGATTCTGCTTTTGGTGGTCTTGCTGGCTAGTATGTTTGCGTGTGTGTGTAGGCGGGGGAGCATGGGTTTAACCTGATCCGTCTTTATCTGTCCTTTTATCTGGTCCCCTTCTTTCTCCTCTGAGCCCAGTGAAGTTATTGCTTCTCATAAAACTGCCTCTTTAGCTAGTCGATATGCTGTGACTCGCATATCCATCCTTATTCCCTCACTCTTCTCTGCACGCTTCTGTGTCTTCATTCGTGTAGCTTTTAATTCACTAATAACAGTCTTTTCACTTATTTTATTATACTGAAAATAAAAAGCATAGAAAGGTCAAAAAGTAGCTGAAGTGCTCGTGAAAACATCAAATGAAAAGAGATGACACTCAAAAAGCATAGAGTTAAGTAAGAAAAGAGAGAGGGAGAAACAGACAGTTGGTTTCATAGAGAGACAAAAGAAAACACCTGTTGGGTTGGGATGAAAGGAAAAGAGACAGGCCTAAAGGGACCATCACAGGGGCCCTTCGCCTAGTTTTAATTTCACTGTGAACTGTCAGCCGCTATCCTTCCTCCCTTCCTCTTTTTCTCACTCTTCTCTGCCATAGAGTTCTCATTTTGTCTGTAGTGTTGGCAGCCATTCTGACAAGTAGTTCTTCATTTTTTATTATGTTCGTGTCTAGCAGGGTCTGTTGTCAGGCAAAAACCTAGTCAGCACAAAAATCAGTCCTGAACTGAGGGGAAAAAACAGGTGTCGCATGCACAGACAGAGTCAGAGAGGGAGAGTTCAGAGAAGAAAGAAAAAGAGATAATATTGATGCCACTCTCATTTCTTCATAGAAGTGTAATTAACTAAGTGTGCATTTCATTCACACAGAAAATCAGTAAAATGAAGACTGTGTGTGTGTTGACACAGTTCATAGTTCAATAATATGCTTCAAATAAAAGACAATACACCATATTTATCTTATATTGAGGGTGTCTTGTTACAACCAGCTTTGTTTTGGATATTTAAAGCCTGTTAAAAAAAAAGTTATTTCACTGCCCTTTGATCATGATCTTATGCACTTAAGATTTCTCTCTGATGTGTTTTTAGAGAAGATAGTTGTTCACATTTTATTGTACACTTTACATGCTAATGTAATTATAATAGTTCATAATAATTTAAAAGGAGTGACGCTAAAGTACACATTATGTAAGTACAAGTAATGCAGTGTAATGCAAAATATGATCACATATTTAAATATAATCCTTTTGATGAAAGGTTACTAAATAGTTTGGTTAGAAAATCTTATATAGTATGTGTTAAGCAATAATAATAATTGTGTGTTGTTGTTTTTGTGATTATAGCTCTAGACAAGCTGAGCACACAGCATCTCTACCACCCGACACAGGTGGAGATTGTACAGTCCAATGTGGTGTTTGACATTAGCAGTCTGATGCTGTATGGGACTCAGGCAGTACCTGTGAGGTTGAAGATCCTGCTGGACCGTCTGTTTAGCGTTCTCAAACAGGAAGAGGTTCTGCACATCCTTCATGGCCTGGGCTGGACCCTTAGAGACTATGTTAGAGGCTACATACTACAGGTAAATTAAAAACTAAAAGACAATTAAACATAAAAAAATGTATTTAGTATTAGGTGGATAACATACCTGACAATAAAAAAAAAAATAAAAAAAACTTTAATATATTAATACATAATCTTTAATATATAATATATAATAAGGTAAGCATTTTTCATGTCTAAACAAGAATGTTAAAAGCTATGCATAAAATAACCCCTGAACAATGGATTTTCAGTTCTGTGAATTTCTTTGTTTCATTGTTCCATTTTCAATAATGTTCCCTCTTTTTCTGCCAGGGAAAAGAGAAAAGAGAAATGAATGAATGAATGAATGAATGAATGAATAAATACAGACAGACAGAGAAGAAAATGTTAGAGATAAGAAAACTGTCATGACTGCAGCCAATAGCAGAATATAGAACCACCATGATACTTTCGCTCCCTCTCACTCCTTTAATTGGAATCAGACACATTTCTTAATCAAAGGTACAGGGCTTTTGGGTTCACAACAAAACCAAAGTGTTCCTGTATGAATTAGTTAAGAGCAACTGAACATGTGCTTGTGGTTAGCCTTGTGTGTCCAACGCCAATAGCAGAGCGAGGTGGATGGCTTTGGTTTGGAGACCATGCCTAAGTGGAACAGCATGCTGAGCTTGAAGGCGGTTTTGAGGCCTTGTACGAGGAAATGGCTTCTGTGAGTAAATCTCTCCCTCTCGCACACTTTTTCTCTCATCATTTGACTGGAAGGAATTGTGGAAGGCTGCAGTTTTTTTTACAATTCTACAGTCATTTGTTGTGTGCGCAATGTCTGTTTGTGTTTCTCATTGCTATAACCCTGATGGCTTATCGGAAAATCCCCCAGACATTAAATATGACATGGCAAAATACTGACCACTGTATCTGATGTAGTCTGAAATTTGAGAATTAAATAATGTCTCTCTGCACAGTCCAGAATTTTTGTGGGTTTGCAGTCAAGTAAGGACACTCTGTTGTCGTGTTTAGTTCATAATTGTTCCAAATGTTAGCTAGTAGGTGTAAAACTTTAGGCTTTCAGGCTCTTAGCATTGATATTAGTATCACTTTTGGAAAATAATTCAATTTGTATGTGATACTACTCTAATATAACTATAATTCATTAACTACTGCCCTTAGTCTATAAAAGATTGCTGAATTCATAGCTTTTGAATCTTGGCATCTACCCCATTTACCTTAATGAATTACTAAAAAATGCTTACTAAAGTAAATGGTGCAAAATATTCATCTTTTTTAAAAAACAAAATTCTGCCATTGGCCAGATAAATTTAGCATTTTTCTTGTTTGTTCCAGCATCTGTTCTTTACAAAATGCAGGTAAGAGGCTTGATTCAGGACTGACAAAGGAAAAAAAAGAATGCAACACTTCAACTCTTAATGAATGTTCTCTTCTCTTCTCTTCTCTTCTCTTCTCTTCTCTTCTCTTCTCTTCTCTTCTCTTCTCTTCTGTCTGTTCTATGCCTGTTCTTCTTTTCTGAGTTGTTTTCTTGTTATTTACTTGCTCACTCTCCTCTCGACCTCATCTGTCTGTCAGTTTAGAGGCAGAGTGTTGAGCACTGTTAATCAGAGCCTTGACACATGATGTCACAACCCACGGAAGGTGCCAGCAGGAGCATGTGCACAAGAATCTTAATTCTAAACTCATAAATATTTCATGCAAAAAAGACAAGAAAGAGGTGTGGAAGACAGAAGAATGAGAATGTGAAAAGACACAAAGTGATTGTTTATGTATGCATGCGTACACTAGTGCATTTAAGTGTATTTTCAGGACACATTAATAATGGATCAGATGCCATTTACTTTAATGTTATCTTACCCCCCCCCCCCCCCCCATATATATATATATATATATATATATATATATATATATATATATATACTGAAAAAAACTAGAAGTTAAATTTAATTAATTTTTATTTTGCAAGTTTTTGCATGCATATTTTTTAAGTAAAATTTAAATACAGAATTAAGTAAAATCTACTTAAACGGTTAGTTCACCCCAAAATGAAAATTATGTCATTAATTACTCACCCTCATGTCGTTCCAAACCCGTAAGACCTTCGTTCATCTTCGGAACACAAATTAAGATATTTTTGATTAAATCGGAGAGCTATCTGACCCTCCATAGACAGCAACGTACCTGAAATGTTCCCAGGTCCAGAAACGTAGTAAATACATCAGTAAAACAGTCCATGTGACATCAGTGGCTCAGCTTCAGTTTTGCAACGCTACGAGAGTACTTTTTTTGTGCAAAGAAAACAAAAGTAACATAATTTACTCAACAATTCTTCTCCCCCGAGTTACGTCTTCTGCCATTTTGGAGAGTACCCAAGAACGTATTTGATGTAATTAGCATTATTTACGCTTGGGGGAAAGCGTGCATGAACATATAATCTGCGTAATAAGCGTTGTTTACGCTTAGGAGAAAGCATGCGTATGTATTGTGATACTCTCTAAAATGGCGGAAGATGTAACTCGGTGGAGAAGAATGGTTGAGTAAATTATGTTATTTTTGTTTTCTTTGCACAAAAAAAAGTATTCTTGTAGCGTCGCAAAACTGAAGCTGAGCCACTGATGTCACACGGACCTGTTTTACCGATGTATTTACTACTTTTCTGGACCTGGGAACATTTCAGTTGCGTTGCTGTCTATGGAGGGTTAGATAGCTCTCCGATTTAATCAAAAATATCTTAATTTGTGTTCTGAAGATGAACGAAGGTCTTACGGGTTTGGTACGACATGAGGGTGAGTAATTAATGACATAATTTTAATTTTGGGGTGAACTAACCCTTTAACTAAGTTATGTAAAATTAGCAAAGGAAATAAGTAAATTTAACGTGGCCAGGTAGAGTTTGATGAGTAATTTCTACTTGATTATTTATAAGTTTACCCTGCAATTCTCAAGTGCATTTCACTCAGTCACGGTTTGTAAACTTCACGCAAACAACATAGAACTGAAAAAAAAAAAAATGCCGATAAAGCATGTGGTTAAGTTACAATCATGTATGTAAGCAAGTAGACAGCTCTTTATTCTTTTTAAGGTAATATGTTGACTCAGTATAGTTATTAACTGAATGAACACAGAGACTTGAATACTTGGCACATGACACACAATGACGGTGACAATCAGTGAATAGTGTTTGAGTATGAATGGGTCATTTTGAGTAAAAAATGACCTCCAGATGTCACAAAACAACAAGTTACTTAACCTAACAACAAAAGCAACCATAAAACAGTTTAAATACATCTCAAAAACAGCAAAAAAAAAAAAAAAAAAAAAAATACCTTATTAATTATTCACACCCAAGTGCATGATGGGAACAATGGGATCATGATGTAGATATTTACTTAAACAATCTTTGTAAAAATAACAAACAATTCTAAGTAAAATATACTTATAAGTTCAAACTTTAAATTCTACAAGCTTAAATTGAGTACTAATATTGGATTTACTCTTTTTTTTTTTTTTTTCAAATTCTTGCCTGAACTAAATTATTTCATGTAGAAATTACATTTGTTTTTCTGTAGTAATTACTTCACCACAAAATCATTTTTATCAGTGTGTGTGTGTGTGTATATATATATATATATATATATATATATATATGTGTGTGTGTGTGTGTGTGTGTGTGTGTGTGTGTACATTTCCCCCCCACATATAAATACATAAGTAGTTATTTTGGTCTAGTTTTGAGTATTTTGTGTCTGGCAGTCACATATGTACAGTGCCACAATGGCAGTGTGATGTGTTCTGTTGTTTATTGAGTCAGAGTGTTCATGGGTCATTGTTAAACTCTGTGGTTTATGAATAATCCCTTTCTGCTCTTCGCTCTCTCCATTTCTTTCCATCTGCTGTCAGGTTGTCTCCTAGATAGCATACCTGTCACCACTAATAAGTCAACAACGCTTTCTCTCAGAAGTCAAACCCGTTGCTTGTCATACTTTTCTCTGGTGCCGTTATCAACTGCTAGTTCTCTCTCTTTCTCACACACACACACGCATAAAATGGGGATTTCCTCCTTGAGAGATTTTGTTGCAGAATCTTGATGCACTACACATCAGATACACTACCATTGTACCTTTCCGCTCTTTTTCTCTCTTCTTTTTGTTCTCTCAGACCAAAATGTTTTGCTCTTGTTCTTAACACTTTATTGAACATCTTGAGATATCTGAGATATCATTCCAAAATGCTCAAATATAGTATCAGTCTTATAGACATTCTTCCCATTCCCTTTAATGCAGTGTCAATTATTTATTTATTGCTATATCAATCAAATCATGCTATATCAGTAATAACTTTTTCAATTATAAAATATATATTTTTTATTATATTATTTTTAATTATGAAATATGCATAGGCATATGCTTTGCTTACCCTGCAACTTTAACCACACAACAAACAAACAAACAAATACATACATACATACATGCATACATACATACATACTGAAAGAAAGGCATAAATATTATTTCAAAATAAACAAAAACTCACTTATACTATAACAGATCTGATAGAAAATAAAATTAACCTGAATGGCCACAATTTAATTATTTCAGAAAACACAAACACTGTGTAAAACCTGTCTGGAAACATAGATGTGTGAATCTACTTCTATATTCATAGCAATAAAATATACTATTAACTAGATAACTATTTAGTTGTGATTCTGATTATTCAGCCAGTATCAGTCTGAACCATTCAAACAAACACAAATGCTTTAAAAAATTAGAAGAAATGAATTAATTTTAGGGGAAAACATTAAATTAAAATGAAGTTTACATGTATTACGGAATACTGTGAGTATTGGAAAGTAGCATAGCAATTATTTGTAAGTACATTAAGTGTTTATCGTGTAATATTGTGTTGATAAGTGTTAATTATAAGTAAAACTGATAACTACAATAAATACATACACAACTTTTTAAATGTGTTCACCTAGAAGGTTGTAGCAACAGCAAGCTCTCTCTCTCTCTCTCTCTCTCTCTCTCTGTATATGTATACATATATATATATATATATATATATATATATATATATATATATATAATATATATATATATACATACATATCAGTATACAAATCATGTATCGTAACAAGATTAATGTAATTCAAGTCTAAATGATCCATAGAGTGAATATGATCAGTAGAGAATACTTTGGAGTATACTCTCAAATGGGAGTAGAAGAGCATGCACATGTGCATGTTTGAGCGTTTGCTGGCTGCCAAAGTCTTGCCTGCTGGCTTCAGATGCTCCTTTGTTCTTTTGCTTTTGTTCTGATCTGTTGTCCGAGTCTTGACTGCTGATAACTGTGTGCTCTTCTTGGGCCCTTCAGAAGAGAGCTTGTGTGTGTGCGTGTGTGGGGGGGAGGGTGTGCATCTTTCTAGACATCTCCTGTTAGGATGTGGGGTGATGTGTGAAAAATGGACAAGAAGCCTGAGAGTGCCAGCACACTCCCTCTTTCTAGTCCCTTGCCAGCACCCTCTCCTTTCCCTCATCCTCTCCCAGCTGTAAGATGTAAGCTGGAACACCAGCCTGACAGAAATGGAGACCAGATGCCTGTATTTCTCCACTGTCACTTGGCCATTCCCCAACAGATGGAATTCAGATCAGTCTGGGCTGTCTCTTGTTCTTTTGGAAAGAGGGAGTGAGGAGGAGGAGTACGGAAAGTGGAGGAAGGGGACATGGCAGCCAACTTGTGGATTCGCCCCAGGCTAAGCGACATTCCCAGTAATGTTCTTGTCCTTGTAGAACATTCGGCTTCCGCTGGCTTCCTTTAGCTCTTTTATGAGAAGCAGTTTCTCTGACTCTGACATAGATTCTAGGAGAGCCAGATGGAACTGCTAAGCTAAGTGAACTCCTTCCTTACCCCGTCCTCTTCTCGCCACTTTCCTTCAGCGCTAAAACCCCCCACAGCATTCATTTACCCAGCCTCCCCCTTTTCTCCCTCAGGGACAGACCAGGGTGTCCACACAATGAGCCTATTTTATTCAAATAAACCTGACATCTGGGTGCAGTATGCTTGGCTCATCTTGCATAGCGCAAAGGAATTTGTAGGGGGCACAACCCATCGTGCTTCAGTGAGGCACAATATGCTCCCTTCCTGATACATTTAATGAAGGATGTCCTCTAGCCAAAAGACATGATTTGATTAAGAGAGGAGGTAACAGACCCCAGAAAACAGCAACCACAAGCTGCCTGACAGTCATTACACAGACAAAAACACATCACACAGTAGCCATTCAGTGCCATGAGTTTGCTTTTCGCTGAAAAGGACACACTGAAAATCCCTATACTTTTTAAAAAATATATTTTTTATACTTACAATTCTTATATGTATTACTGAATAAACCGACAATTATATTCACATAAATGTTTAGGGGAGTCATTGCAAAAATACATCTTTTTCCCCTGAACACACACACACACATATATATATATATATATATATATATATATATATATATATATAGGTTTTACACAAGGTTTTCAAATGTTTTAATGACAATAAAAGTGAAATTACAAGAGAATCAGAGCACACATTTCAACTCTCTCCAAATACATTGTCATTGTATATTATAAAAGTGTTATAGACAACTGGCATTTAGTTAACTGAGTATAGAATTTGCAGTGCATAAGACGAACATGAGACAAACCTCAACAGTCTGTGCTCTGAAAGTCAAGTATTTTAGTACAAGCATTTTCAGTCAGTTTAATTCAAACCTTTCAGTCTCACAAATTTTTTCTTTTTCTACATTTCGCTCCACTCTACTTCTAATCACTCCTGAGAAACTTCCATTTTAGGTAGTCTAGCACTGTTCAGAAATTTTGGAATTGATCCTTAACCAAACCTTTTATGCACTACACCTCCTGACACCCCCTCCCCGTTTCGTGCTATGTCCCATCCCTTTACCTCCATCTCCTCCTCAGACTCCCACCGTCATCTAACCTGCTCTTTGTTATCGCTGGCTAATGCTTCGTCCACGGGCTCTGTGGAGCCACAGTGTTTCTGAAGTTGAAATTCTTGCATATGGTTATGATTTCAGTACGTCAAGCTGGATTTGAGTTTTTAAGGCATATGCTTTGCTCAGGGCTAGCCAAGTCAGCTTCAGGCACATCAAAGGTTCACTGCACTGAATCAAGGTGATTTCACCAACCCAATCTCCCCTTCAACCCCCTGCCTGAAGCATCTTCCCACCCACCCAAATATGTGGCCAGCTGCAGCAGAAATCACACATCAGTTATCACAATCGTCTTTACTTTTCTTTTGTCTAATCACACCTTTACTAAAATAAGGCTTTTAATTCATTTTTTTGTGTCTCTAGTTCCATCTAGTTCTAGTACCAGCATCAGCATGTCTTTTGAGAACTAACTTCATATGCTACTGTTTAGAAAGCTAATTTAATAAAAGCTAGTTTTGAGGCTACTCATAATTTAAAGTAGTTAAATTATAGTCAAGTTACACTTTCTAAAAAACCACTGATAAGTTACACCTCAATATTCTAAGAAAAAAAAAGGTAACTACATTGAAGCTAATAAAGGTGCAGTATCTTTTCTAAAATATGTATTTATCAATTATTTTATTCATTTCTGCACAGAATTTAACAGTCAAAAAACAATAAAGTTAATGATTGTGACAGCATTAAACATGAACAGATAAATTTACACTAAATACATTATTTGATGACTATTTGATGGAAAAAAATTGTTTGTTGCAAGAAAAGCTATGCTGCTTTATAAACCGCTGATACTGTAAGCTACCACGAAAAGTTAGCAGCTTTGCTGATTTTAGTTTGCTATTCCACAACATTGTGGAGTAAAAGATTACATTCTCACCACAATTAAATTAATTTCAGTTTTCTGCCATTTTAGCCGCCTTTAATCACTATCCACCATTCGTTCCAGGTTGTTTATGTAATTGAACACATTTCTCTTAGTGCCAAAAACAGATGAGTGGATGTTTTTGAAGTAGAGGGTTACATGCAGGTTACAATGTACAAGGGAATTTGGAAGTAATGCTTCTTATATTGAATATGCACACAGCTCCATTCTGCCTTATCCATGATAGTTTGCATAAGTCCACATTGATTCAGGGAGACTACTGGAAACAGGAAGCAGAAAGAAGTATTAGAAAAAACAGGAAGCAGAAAGAAGTATTAGAAAAAACAGGAAGCAGAAAGAAGTATTAGAAAAAACAGGAAGCAGAAAGAAGTATTAGAAAATCAGAGGACAAAAGAGCCTTACATTTGCTCCACTGTGGGAAAGAGAAAACATTAGGGATCAGAGTTCTAAATGTGTTAACAATGTGATAATTCCATTTAATTAAATTGGAGCATCAGATACACTTGACCACAGATGACACAAAATCTCATCTCAACACATCTGATGAATAGCTATGGGCTTCTTAATTTTGTCATTTAATCTGAAAGATTAATTTCATCATTTCATCTAAAAAATTGTAAGATTTGGTCAGCTGAAACAATTTTGAGATTAACCGATCTTATAAAACTTTACACATTCTTCCCCATGTAGGGGGCCATCTTACCCCAGTAGTCATTATTTCTATAAATGTGTGTAAATTTATTTCTAAATAGTTTGTGTTTGTAGTTTGTATCTTTAAGGAGGTTAATGTGCAGGTTCATGCATTGTCAAGTGCATATCCCTGCAGAGTGTGTGTCTCGCAGTTTGGGAGAGCACTGGTCCCTAGCAGCATCACACAGTCAAGCTTTGGATCTGGCCTTCATTAGTAAGCTCTGAGTCTGAGCAGTGCCTGCTGGACCCCTGTCATTGATAATCTTTGGTAGCAGTGAGCTCATTCAGGTCACGTCACAGTCCCCTCTGCTCTAAGGAGCAGCATTTCATATGTCAATGACAGTTTTTTTGTTTTGTTTTGTTTTATTTGTTCACAAGTTATTTGTTACCTCTTACTTTGCAGTATCACACATGAAAACACATGTTATGTGAGGGCAATGGCTGTCTGTCTCTGTACCCCTGTATTTGGTCTAATGAAGTTCAGTTCTGCGTGTTCAGAGTTTTGTTGTGTTCTGGGTCTCCACAATGCTAAGAGACCTTTTATGTATCATGATAACACAATATTTACAAGTCAAAGTGTATAGGGCCTTCCTTCATAAATTCTGTCTGATATAGGGAAATTATTTTCATGAGTCTGTTGACAGTAAATCCACTCAGTGAAAGTAATGGCACAACTTCATGGTTTCTGCATTTCTAACCTTGGGGGACCCTCTCTGCAACCATCAATCATGTATCATCAATACAGAGCTCAAGCTATCACAATAAAGTGTTTTTATCTATAGCTCGACCACTCTCACTGAAAGGCTTTGTATTTGAAATGAGACACTCTAAGCTAGGCTGAACAAGTGCATTAATGTTTTTGTGGCCTACTTCTGGTTACAGTAAAGTACGGTTGACTTCCCTGAAGGGAAGCGTTTTATGATGTCACTTGCTGTTAGATGCTGCAATATGAAGTGAATATGAATAACAGAGTGCCATAAATGAACAAGTTTGGTGGCAGCAGTCTGGCATTCATTCTTCTGTGGAACACAAAAGAAGATATTTAGAAGAATGCTGGTACAGTAACTGAACGGTTTTGGTTAACATTGACTTCGATTTTATGAAACAACAACAACAACAAGAGTGAGATAGTTATTAAAATATCTAAAATTATGCTCCACAGAAGAAAAGTAACACTAATAAATAAATAAAGGTTCCAAATAAAGGTTTGGAACGATATGAGGACGAGTGACAGAATTTTTTTTTTTTTTTTTTTTGGGGTGAACTTTACCTAATTTAACCTAGTTTCATTTAAACTGATGAATAACTTGCCAAAATCATGAAAGCAGCTGCTGTTGTGCTTCCTTTTATCTGTTAATGATAAAAAGCTACTTAGGATAAGTTATTTAGTAAATGAAACCAAGTTTGGACTTTTAACAAAAGTAAAGTCATTGTAAAGTCTCCCTGGTGCAGTTTCATCATTATCTCCTAGGCCTGAGTCTGAACCAGGGATTTTGGCTCCTGTCTCTAGTGTTGCTGCATAACTAATGGTGGTCAGGGTAGTGGGGACTGGCAGTGATATTCACTACTGTTCAAAGGGGAGTGAGACGTTTTAATTAGCATTTCATATTTTGTTTAATCCTCATATTTCTCTTTTTTTCCATTTGTGGATGCAATTTTGTGCTTGTATTCAGAAAGGAAGAAAATGGCTGGCGGGGCAGAAATGACTGTCATTGTTGATGGGAAGGAAAACTGAATTTTCTTCAGGGTCAGCAACATTAAGGATAGTGGGAATTCAAAGATCTTTCCTTAAAGTTGCTGGGTAGGACTAGTTATTGATTGGTCAGCAGCATGGTGGGGGTCTGACACAGGCTCATCAGCCCGAGGGAGACAAAGGACCTCTTAACTGTTCACGGTAAATGTATTGTATGTAATGTAATTCTGTGTAGTAATAATTAATATGTAATATGATTAGTTAGGAAATATACCATTATATGCCAAATATACCAATTGTACCATACCCTATATATACAACAGTTCTTTCTGGTCCTCGAATCTGAATGGCTGATAAGAGTGCGATATTAGCGTTATAACAGAGGTCCTCCAAACTTTTCACTGTTTGTATCACTCCGCTTGCTGAAATTGCCGTATTTCCCACAGCAAGTGTAATGGCGGACGCCCAAATCCACTATAATTTTAAAAAATTTAGTTTAAAATTTTAGTTTTGTGTCACGGAATGTAGTTTTAGGAGTTTTTTTTATGCGAGAATGTACTTGTTTGGACTTCAAATATCTGGTTTGTTAATAAAGATAACATCTATTTAAAAATTTGCTTCAATGTTTTCGGAAATGTGAGCTCCAGCGCGTCAACAGCCTTTCAGCGTTTATCACCCTGCCGAGAGTGCATCACCTCAGCCAGATCTTCTGGAATTTGCCGCTGGCTCTGATGTCTCTATAGTGGTTAAACATGAGATATAATTCATTTTGGGTAAATCTAAAGGGCAGTCTTTGGTCTCATTAATCTGTTATTAGTTCCAGAGCAAATAGTTTTGGCAAAATCTCATCATATTTATATAACTTCAATGCTGTATATCAGAGTGCTGCCTTTGTACTTTTTGACTGAATTTCCTAGCAAGGATAGTACGAGCCAAACGGACATTCAAACTAATGTTTTATTGTGTGAATATGAAATTGATCTGAAGAATGAATGCTGGATCAGATGCAGGTAATCACGATCGCTGTCAGTCAGTCTCTCTCTCATATACATAATACACTGCTTTTACTACAGTAATACAATAAGCTTTTAATGAAACAACTCAGTGTTCCTTCGTTACTAGTTCTAAAGTAATGTTTTGGAATTAGTAATGGAGGCTTGGGATCAGCTGTTAAACTGTCAACTTTAGATTTGAATCCGTGGTGGAAGGAAGTAGTTCTGCACAAAAGAGGGCTTTTAAAAACACGCCTGTCAGACTTCTGTCCCTGTGTCTTGTGTTTCCACGTGCTCCCAGTATTTTCATGTCCTTATTTGGGGTTTCCTGTCCTTGTTATGTTTAATTAGTTTCAGGTGTTCCTCGTTTTCCCTCGTTAGGTCTGTCTATTTATAATGTGTTTTGCCCCATGTTTCCCATCCGCTGTTGATTGCCTTCCTTGCCCGTGCTCTGTGTTTCCCTGTTGGAAATTAAAGACTCTCGTTTTGTGAATTCCTCGTCTCCACGTCTCCTCGTTTCCTCGTCTCCCCGTTCCACGGGGTTTGTGACAGAACAGCGGACCGAACAAAGTAAGCTGCGCCCCTTCTCCCCTTTTGTTTCCGTTTTTGAAAAGTTTTTTGTTTTCCTGTTTTTTCCCCTCCGTGGCATGGAAGCTGCCGCTCGTATCCTTGCCCTAACCCAGAAGGATCTCCCCTTCTACAAGTACACCGGAGAATACTGCGGGCTTGCCGCGGCAACGGCGCTGGACGCTGCCGCCATTAACTGTCTGTTCTGGCTCAGGGCCAATTTTCATCGCCCCGTGGACCTCCCCGACACAATGGGACTTAGTTGGAGGGCAGGAGTCTTCCGGTGTCTGGGGAGTGTCCGGGGCTGAGCTAGAACCAGCTCGCCGTCCAGTCCGTCCGCCGTTCTCCTCTCAGGCCCGCCGTCCACGGGGAGATTAACGCCGCCGTCCGCGGCTCCCTCAAGCACGCCGCCATTCGCATCTCACACAAGCCTGCCGTCTGCGGGGAAGTCAAGCCCGCCATTCGCGGCTCACACAGGCCCGCTGTTCGTGGCTCACACAGGCCCGCCGTTCGCGGCTCACACAGGCCTGCCGTTCGCGGATCACACAAGCCCGCCGCCATCCGTGGCTGACCCAAGCCCGCAGTCCGCAGCGAAGTCAAACACCCCGGTGCCAGCTCCACGAAAGCACTCTGCTGTGCCTGCTCCTCCAGAGCACCCTCCGTTGCCGGCTCCACGAAAGCGCTCTGCTGTGCCTGCTCCTCAAGAGCGTCTTCCAGTGGCAGCTCCACGTAAGCGCATCCCTGTTCCCGAGTCACGCACAGGATGGGCTCCTGTTCCTGAGTCAAGCCCAGGATGGGCTTCTGCTCCAGAGTCACGCCCAAGATGGGCTCCTGCTTCAGAGTCACGCCCAGGATGGGATCCTGTTCTCGAGTTAAGCCCAGTGAGGGCTCCTGATCCCCAGTTCAGTCCAGGAAGGGCTCCTGTTCCCGAGGTAAGCCCAGTGAGGGCTCCTGATCCCCGGCTCAGCCCAGTGAGAGCTCCAGATCTCCAGTTCAGCCCAATGAGGGCTCCTGATCCCCAGTTCAGCCCAGGGAGGGCTCTTAATCCTCAGTTCAGCCCAGGACAGGCTCCTGATCCCCAGTTCTGCCCAAGGTGGGCTCCTGATCCCCCGTTAAGCCCTGTAAGCTCCCCCAAGTATTTTTTTTTTGGGGTGGGGGGTCTCCTAATCTGCCAAGTCTCCTAATCCGCCATGGCCTCCCGAACTCCCTGCTCCACCATGGGTCCCGGAACGGGCACCGCCCTGGAGGCCATCCGTCCCCGAACTCTGCCCCTTGAGGCCTCCAGAGTGCCTAACCCCCCTCCCTGTTGGATGTTGTATGGCGCGGGACGCGCCTTTGGGGAGGGGGGAGTAACTGTCAGACTTCTATCCCTGTGTCTTGTGTTTCCACGTGCTCCCATTGTTTCCATGTCCTTATTTGGGGTTTCCTGTCCTTGTTATGTGTAATTAGTTCCAGATGTTCCTCGTTTTCCCCTCGTTAGGTCTGTCTATTTATAGTGTGTTCTGCCCCATGTTTCCCGTTCGCTGTTGAATGTCTTCCTTTCCCGTGCTCTGTGTTTCCCTGTTGGAAATTAAAGACTCTTGTTTTGTGAATTCCTCATCTCCACGTCTCCTCATTTCCTCATCTCCTCGTTCCATGGGGTTTGTGACAACTCCTTTGATGTTTATAATTTATTTACACACTCGTGCCATCATACTGTTGTATAAATGCAATATTACAACAGTAGACATGAGATATGGCTGTATATTGGCACACTGTGATTACCTATGCCACACCAAATTACCGAATCACAGCCATGCTATATATATATATATATATATATAAAGAAAATATATAAGTGCCATAAGAAACGATGGCAGATTTCAAATCACATATTTTTAGCATGAATAGGAATGTGGAAAGCACTCTCCAGGTATTATAAAGCTCTGTGGTGTTTACAAATCACTTAAGTGTGTGGTCTTATAGAGGATCCTTATACGATACTACACAACAACATTAAACCTTTATTAGGACAGAATTTGTTTTGAATTATTTTACATACAGAAATAACAGTATTATAGCTGTAATAGATATTTTTAACTACTTTCAAAAGTTAAAAATACCTTATAAAGTTATAACAATCTTTATACCGCTATGTACAGGAATTTGAAGAAAATTCTGTCCTAATAGAGGTTTCCTGTTGTTGTACAGTATAGTATAAAAATAATATAAAAATGGTAATATTACTGACCTCTGTAAAGACCAGAAAAATTGTCTATATAGTGACACTTACAGTGGCATGACTTTAACTTCAGTACTGCAATCTCAATGCTTGCCTTGTATGTTAATTAACTATGTATTTCTGCTTATTTTACTGGCCATTTAAACAATAAAATCTCTTCTAAGAAACCTCTGGGGTATGATAACTGACCGTTAGGGTTCATTTATATAATATTACAGATGTAGAAAATCTATTGTGCTCAATCCCCTGGTGACAAAAGTGTAAGAGTTAACTTAAGCAGCTTAGTTGCCAACAGTTAATCAGTGACTATTATGTGAGGAGGCAAATTGGAATCAATTCATTCAGATTTGCAGGATGAATGTGCAAAATGAGCCATGAAGCACAACACTCAATGATTCTCTCTCTCTCTCTCTCTCTCTCTCTCTCTCTCTCTCTCTCTCTCTCTCTCTCTCTCTGTTTGGAGTAGATAATTGAGCCTCCATTATGGGCCGCCTCAGCATGGTGCATTCTTGATTGTTAGAGTATCATTTAGAGGGCTACAGGCAGTGTAATGCTCTGCTGCTCATGAGGGCTAGGCCTATGCAAATAGTGGGCCAATGTGAAAAGTACAGCATAGTGCTTCATTGGTCACGAATGAAAGGTTACTGTGGTATTAAGCCTGGTAAATGTTGACCATGAAAGGAGATACTTATGATACTTACACAAGTATACACAAGTACTTACACAAGTAATTTACACAAATGTTTTGGAAGAAGGATGCTTGCCACACCCCAGTAAAAATTGCTCTGGCATCTCGCACCAACTCATAATGTGTTCAATAGTCTGAAATTTTATTAACTTTAATTTAGGCGGATCATTCTTACTTGAAAAGAATAGTACATTTCACATTGACAAAAAAGTACAAAAACAATATAGTTTATCAACAAAATTACTTAGTTTCAATTTATATATTTCAGTGTAACATATATGCTAGTTGCCAAGCTTAAAGCCAAAATGAATGGTTGTGAAGAGAATCCGTGATCACAAATAACAAATTCACAAAGTGTATATGAAATATCTGTATTTGCATGTTGATTTTGCGCCCCTGGCAAAAATGAAGAAATTACTGTAAGTGTGATTGTGTTTTTTTATTTCTATTGATCCATTAAATTAAGAAATCTGATAATTATGAAGAGGCTTCAAAGGTTCTTAGAGATGCCTGTCTTCCAGGATTTATGATGATGCACAGACAGATCATTCAGTGCATCTACATAATATTAAGTGATCATAAGTGCATTCCATTCTGGATGGCAAAACATCCATGTTCGGTCTCTGAACCAACATAACCAACATATAGAAATGTTTCTACAGATGAAACACATAGCAAATAAATATATGATTATGACATTATATGGTTCAAATGTGTTTAACATGTGATTTGGGATATTTTTATGACAATAAAGCATGTTTACATGAGAAATGATAACAAGTGTAGCAATTCAACTATTATTAATAACTTTCTGCCTCATTATAAGAAAAAAGTAAATAGCAAGTTATTACAAATACTCAGTAGTGGTTTAGTACAGTATTAACCTCATAAATTGTAATGTGTATCTTTATGCTCATTGTGTTTTTTTCTAGAAAGACTTTTTAGGTGGGTAAATGTATATTGGAATCAAAGCGACTGGGCAAGCCATGTAATGCCAGAATAAAGACAAATATGAAAAAACAAAACAAAAGAATAATGATAAAAGAATAATGTTAACATCTCAGAGGTGCATATTCTTATATGCTGATTTGCTGCTCAAGAAACATTTCTTAATATTATCAAGGTGAAAACTGTTTTTTTTATACTAAACCATTAAAAATGTAAAGTAAGAAATATTAAAACAGAAAGAAAAAAGAAAAGAAAATGAAAAAGAAATTAATATTTTATTTAATAATGACATTAAATTGATCAAAAGTTTGCAGTAAAGAGCTTTATAAATATTTATATTTCAAATAAATGCTGTTCATCAAAAAATACTAAAAAATATCATGGTTTCCACATAAACATAAAGCAGTTTTCAACTGCTGAGCTGGATGCTTCAACTGTTTGAAATATGTAGATATAGTGAATATAAAATATACTCTGAAAGGATATGAGAAGCAGCCTTCTAGTTATTTAAAATGTAAAATAAGGCTGACTAAACACATTGTTATTTATTGCATTCATTGTTACCTCATGCACACACACACACACACACTCACACACACACACACACACACACACACACACACACACACACACACACTCACTCACTCACTCATTCACTCATTCAGTCTCCTATGACACATAGATTATATATTTTAATTCAAATCATCATATTGCAACCCGTAACAATGAAGCAAAAATAGTTGATTGCTAGTTGGTATACTCTTTGACTATACGTTATTGTACATCAAATATTTAAAAACATGAGAGGACACTTACAATAATGTGTTCAAAATGTCCACCACAGAAGAAAATAACACCATGATGCTGGTCACAGGGTGTTGTGATAAATCATTTTTTCAGTTGCAGAGGTTCTGTTAGTAACATAGTTGACAAAACTTTTTGTAGACATAGACATAAATTTGTAGACATTTGTAGACATTTCATGAATTTAATAATTGTAATATTATATTACAGTTTTGTACAATCATTTTGTCACCAATTTCAGAACCTTGATGTCATTTTTCAAAACTCTAGACACAAAAGTCAAAACAGTCATTATTTGTAACACAGGCTGTCCAATGTTCAAAACTTTGCATATTGCGTTCATATCTTTAAAGAAACCTTGCATTTGCAGAAGCATTGGTACAAAAACTCATTTGATATGAAATATCATAGGAACATTACTTTAGATCACCCACACACAAGATACCCATAGTTTCACTGGGTAGTTTTTAGTACAATCATTAAATATAGTTGTTCAAAATACATGATGCAGCTTTCATTATGCTTTTACACATTCATACATCATTGTAATAGACTAGAGAGAAAAGTACAGACACTGGAATCATTAAACAAAATTTGAAAATTATTGATGAAATAATCAACTCACAACAGGTTAAAATAGATTAGAAAAAAAAAAGATAAGAAAAAACAACAGTAGGCCTACAGTAAAATGTCAACTGGAGTGTTCCTCACTGCTCTTCTATGTTTTTATACACCCTGTCTTGTGAATTTGGCCACAGGTTTCTGGCCACATCATAATGGATGTTTTCATTAGCTAAACATCTTGGAAAAAATCTTCTGGCATGGCAAAAATAGGCCTGACATTGGTCTCCTCCTGTGATGTCATTGCACGCATCATCTATGGCCTGGAGAAGAGTGACTTGTTTGTGAGGGTGTCTATTGTAAACCTTCCACCTCCATGTGGTGAAAAACTCTTCAGTCGGGTTAGAGTAAGGAAAGAGGAGCATGGGGGTAAATACAAGGTGATAAACTGTAGATGGGGCTGAAACCATGATTGCTCTCAGTGCCGTCACTAGGAATTCTGAGCCCATTGCACTGATTTTGCTATGGGGCCCCTCAAAATCACATTCAGTGGGGGGTGGTCAGGCCCCCAGAAACATCGTTCTGGGCCCCTCTCAACCGCTGGGCTCTCAACCTCTCCTCCATGTCATGGCCAGGGTAAAGCCTGCCTCATCCAAAAATATGAATTTCATCAGCTTTCACCTCTATCACCCTCTAAAAAGACATTCATTGTAGGAAAAACAAATACTGATAACAATGATATAGACTTTTGGGGATTTTTTTTTTTCTCTCCCAACAACAAGCATCTTGAAACTGATCATACCTGAGCATACTCTGTCCTTAGTTGCTTCACTTTCATAATCTAAACATTTAATCATTTTACAAAAAAAAACTATGCTTAAAGAGTAATGGAACAGTTACTTAGCATTTTGAGCAGTTGTATCAACTGATAGTTAGATCATTGTAATGAAATGAATAGACACTCAATTCAGATGTAATGTGTGAGTTGTATTTTGAAATAGTAATACTTTGATGATAAGTTGTGTCATTTTGAACCGGTGATTTTAGTTCAATGAACAAAAGATCTTTGGTTCATGTGTATTGTATCCAAACATTTGGAAAAAGTGTTAAGTGTTTTGAAAAATGTGCATTTTGATCATCAGTTGTGAATTATGTGTCCAGAGTTTTGAAAAATGACATTAAGGTTCTGTTATTAGTGCAAAAATTATTGTAAAAAAACTGTATAACATTGACTTTAAAATTTTGTTATACATTATTTTGAACTCAATACTTATTCACTTCATTGCAAAATACTGTAATTTTAAGTTGTATCAAGGCAATTTCAAACAATCTAAAACATGAACTATTTGGGTGAAATTATAATATACTTTTCCTTAATGGATAAAATATGATTTTTCTGAAGAAAATTGTTGGGAAAAATATATAATTGTCACCAATGTACAAGAAATGTACCCTAAGTTGTACAATGACAAAGTCAGCAAGCCAACAGTCAAAGCCAAAAGCGAGCCAAATATTATATCAATGATTATGCAACAATGTGAACTCATGAAATGAATTTCATGAAGGACACATCTGTGACACAAAAGTGAAATTACATTGAGAGCAAATGGAAACTTTTTATGAAGTCTCTTGCTAGATCCCCCCCCCCCCCCAAATTATTCAAATTACTGTCCATCATGCTTTTCACTCTCTAAGGGAAGAAAAACAAGATTACAAGTGTAATCCAGTAAAATAATTAGCTAAATAATAAGATATTGTTGATCAAATTGAATGTGCAAATTGCTTTGTGAGAGCAGAATGAAAAGAAAAAAAGTCACTAAAAATATTACCACATTTGATTTATTTCAGTACCATGTGCTGCTCTTATCGAAAAAGATCTTCAAGACATTATGCTAGGCTGTGCTCCATCTCCTCTGAGGAACGCACTTCCCCTCACATGATTTAGAGATTAAAGCAAAAATGTCCACTGCTTGGCCCCTAGTGGCACTTTGCTCATTAGTGGTAAATCATAGTCGCGTGTCAGGACAGGACCATGGGTCAGACTGCACACGCAGGAACTGAGCGGAGAGAACCTGATATGTGCCTGTCACTAACAAAGTGTTAATGTGTGAAAGTGCTAATGTTATCTGTTAAAAGATCATTAACAAGAGGACCTGAAACTAAGTTTAACTTACTGCCAACATTCCAAGAAAAACTAAGAACTAATTCAAAAAAGGCAAATGGATTTGAATAAGCACAAACTACTTATATATTATAGGATACAAGAGGCTAAGCTATCATATTTTTCGTTTACTCTGCTTTAGGTATAGATTATCATCATAACAGCTAGTTGAGTAACAATGCAAAAAAGTACCACTATAGAGATGGAGTGGACTTACAGTGAAAGGAAGAGTGTGTGAATGCTGTATTCAGCCCGTAGAGGGCCTCTTATGTACTCCAATGTACTTGTGTGCCATTTAGAAACATGTTTCTGAGATTGTGTGTGAGAACATTCTGGTCATCTATAATAGTGGCATAAGGGAGGAATTCATCTCTTGCATACATACTGTCGCTCGCAGTTTCCATATCTGACAATGTGAAAGTTAATTTTAAGGCAGAGACTGTGCATGAACCAAGGTGTTGTCATCTCTCTTTCGTAGATCTCCTTCATACAATATGACATACAATGTCACCTCTTTAGAGATATGTTCAACTTATCTCCACTATCACAAACTTAGTCTAAACAGAGGGAGACTAAATAAACGCGCAACCAAAATAAGAAGGAGAAAGAATATAATAGCAATAAGAATTGTAAGGGCCCTATTTTAACGATCTAAGCACATGGTCTAAAGCGCAAGGCGCAGGTGCACATAGGGCGTGTCCAAATCCACTTTTGCTAGTTTATCGACGGGAAAAACAGTTGGTGCTCCCGGTGCGTGGTCTAAAAGGGTTGTCCCTATTCTCTTAATGAGTAATGGTGTGTTTTTGGGCATAACGTGCAATAAACCAATCAGAGTCTCATCTTCCATTCCCTTTAAGAGTGAGTTGCGCTTGCACCATGGTGGATTCACTATTTAAACTGCGGAATTTTAAGGTGCACAGACTGAACACGTCTCCAGAGAGCAAACGGATCTGCTCATGCGCGAGCAAATAGGTAGGCTAATTCTGATACACGCAATGACTATCCATTGTAACATTTATTTATTTATGTAGCCTACAGAATAATATTCTTTTACACTGTAATCCTTAAATATTTTAATATTTGGCATGTTTGTGTGCTGCTGTGCGTAATAATGGTGTGTAAGAACAGCAAAGTGAACACGCGTTGTGGACCCACCCAGTGGCGCATTTTCTACTAACGCGCTCTTTAAATAACAAAAATAATATTGCGCCATTGACTTTAGACTAGGTTTGAGTTGGTCTATGGCACAGTCTATTTTCAGTTCCTCAAAATACACTATATTGCCAAAAGTATTGGGTCACCCCCTTCTAATGACTAACTTGACTGGTCTGCAGAAAGCCAAGTCCTAATCCAAGCTGAACACCTCTGGTGTGACTTTAAATGCAGACCTTGAGCCAAAAACTCATCACCAAACACCAATGACTTGTACATATGGGTACAGTCATTTTAGACATTTCCAAAACTGTTGCAACAGAGATGGAAATACAATTTTTAAATACATGCATTATGTTTCCATCTTTGTTGCCACAGTTTTGGAAGTGCCTTTTTCTGTTCTAAAGAAGGGGGTGTCCCAATATGTTTGTCCATATAGTGTATGTACAAGTCATTGGAGTTTGGTAAAGAGTTTTTGGCTCTTTTTTTTTTTAAATCAATCATTTCTTTTTGAACCTTGCCTTATACACAGAGGCATTGTCATGTTAGAATAGAAAAGGGTCCTTTCCAAACTGTTGCTTTAAAATTAGAAGCACACAATTCCCTAGAATAGCATTATATGCTTAAACATTAAGATTTGTACTCATGGAAATTACTAAAGTAGTCAAACCTGTTCATTAGAAGGGGGTGACCCAATACTTTTGGCAATATAGTGTAGCAACGCGCTAACAGTGCGCCTGAACACACCTCTTTTTTAGACCAGCACGTCCATGGGCGCACAAATGGGTGCAAATGCATTTGCTATTTAAACAATGTGGCACAGGACAGAAAAATGAGAACTGTGTTGGGCTGAAACTAGCAAAAACACTTGCACCGCGCCTTGCGCTGCATTGCGCCGAGTGTATATAGGGCCCTAAGAGTCTAAAGGCTTGTTCACACCAAGGATAACTATAAAGATAACTATATTAGTGTCTACGGTAATGCACAATAACATCTGTTTATTCTAAGTGCACACTTACGTAGTCTGGCGTTTTAAATGCTCAAGCTCTTTAAAGCAGTATGGATTTTGATTGTCAATGTTTTATCAACTGGGAAAAGAATTGTTCTGAAATTGATTCCAGTGATATTGTTCCTCTGTTCCATTATCATTATAGTCGAGGCATGGACTTTACTATTCTTTTCAAGTAAGAATGATTTGTAAAATTAGACCTTTTATTGTTAAAGTTATCATATAATGTGCCTTTATATAATGGGCCTTTACTTTCACAAGCTCTATATACTGTGCCATTTTGTGAAATCTTTGTGAAACAGTAGAATTTCATTGGAAAGCAGTGTTACAAACTTTCCGTGTCTGATCATCCATTATATTTTGGTGAAAGTTTTGAGAAAGATATTACAAATCATAATTAACTCCTTCGGAGTGTCTATTTACACTAAGTGCAAATAGCCCGCCTTGTTGGCAGAGGCTGTTTGGCTTTGACAGGTTTCCAAATGAAATACAAAACTTGCTCTCATCTGAAAAGAGGACTTTGGACCACTGGGCAACAGTCCAGTTCTTCTTCTCCTTAGCCCAGGTAAGATGCCTCTGACGTTGTCTGTGATTCAGGAGTGGCTTAACAAGAGGAATACGACAACTGTAGCCAAATTCCTTGACACGTCTGTGTGTGGTGGCTCTTGATGCCTTGACCCCAGCCTCAGTCCATTCCTTGTGAAGTTCACCCAAATTCTTGAATCGATTTTGTTTGACAATCCTCATAAGGCTGCGGTTCTCTTGGTTGGTTGTGCATCTTTTTCTTCCACACTTTTTTCTTCCGCTCAATGTTCTGTTAACATGCTTGGATACAGCACTCTGTGAACAGCCAGCTTCTTTGGCAATGAATGTTTGTGGCTTACCCTCCTTGTGAAGGGTGTCAATAATTGTCTTCTGGACAACTGTCAGATCGGCAGTCTTCCCCATGATTGTGTAGCCTAGTGAACCAAACTGAGAGACCATTTTAAAGGCTCAGGAAACCTTTGCAGGTGTTTTGAGTTGATTAGCTGATTGGCATGTCACCATATTCTAATTTGTTGAGATGTGAATCTCATTACAGAACTTGTAAGATTGGTGTAATCTCATTACAATTCACCATTGAGTGAATTGGTGGGTTTTTGTTAAATGTGAGCCAAAATCATCACAATTAAAAGAACCAAAGACTTAAACTACTTCAGTATGTGTGCATTGAATTTATTTAATATACGAGTTTCACAATTTGAGTTGAATTACTGAAATAAATGAACTTTTCCACGACATTCTAATTTATTGAGATGCACCTGTAGTGTAGCAAAACCATTGTTGATTTGTTGTTACTATGGTTTAACTATAGTAACCATGGTTTTTGGTTTTGTTTTTAGTCAAACCACCTTAATTTTCGTAAGGGTTGTGTTGTTGTCTGCCTTAGCTCCCTCTAAACCTGTTATAAAACGATGTGAATATGTGTCTGTTAAATTCCTATTCTTTCCAATAGTAACAATGTCCTTTTGTTAATTTTGCAGTAAACTGCTAACATTTGCTAGCAGTTTAATGTTTAAGTAAACAAAGACAAAACTACAATAGTCTATTTACAGATGTAACTGACCTGCACTTGAAGTCCTGAACAGGACATTTTGTTTCTCTGCTCCACCTGGGCACTTCTACTCCATTCTCGAGTCTCGCATCCTTTTTGGCGGACGCGCGGAGCACGCGTGAGGCAAATCGCGTTGCCGGTCAAGACTAACCGATTCGTGATTTATTAGAGTTTTATTATTGAAAAGCAAATTCGGAAATAATCACTTTAGTGTGTTCAGCAAGCAAAAAAAAAAAAAAAAAAAAAAAAAAAACAATATTGAAAAATAAATTAAAAAAAAAAAAAATAAAGATGTAGGGCAGCGGGCCAAATTGGCTGCCAGGCCACCGGGAATTCTCCCGGTGCTCCCGATGGCCAGTCCGCCCCTGTTTTACCCCTATAGCTAATTAATTTTTTAAACCAATCACAAACAAACAAACAAACAACAAACAAACAAACAAACAAACAAACAAACAAACAAACAAACAAATAAATAAATAAATAAAGGATGGATGGATGTTATTTTTTTAGCCAATTTAGCCATGATGCAAATAAATTTTATTCTTGAGAAGTAACTGAGCTTGTTTTGTTTAATGAGATATGAAATGTCTTCTGATCTAATCAAACCAGTAAAGCCTTTTAACAAGCCCACTAATTGTGGCTGAATAAAAAATATATGGTAAAAACAAGAATTTTAAGCATGTATTGTAGATTATACAGTGATCTATAAAGATGGATAAATATCTAATGGGAATGTCTTAAGCATGTGACAGCAAAATTAGCTACCTCTAAACGCAGATGAGTGCATGTCATGGGAAAAAGTTCTGATTCACAGTTATTATAACAAACTAAAACTAAAACTATTAATATATACTTTAAATAAAATAAATGTTAAAAATAAAATGATGTACTAAAATACCTAAAACTAAAACTGCAATAGAAATGAAAAACTATAGACATAATAATAAAAAAAACAATAAAAAATACAAGAACACAACACAAAATTAGTAAAACTGCAACTAAAATTAACATGAAGACAGAAATATAAAAATACAATGCAATTCAAAATATTAACGAAAACTATAATAGTGTCTCAATGATACTAAATTAACACTGTTTTGATAGGTGACAAATACATGCTCATATTTTCTGTATAATTTAGTGATCTTCTGCCACGACCAGCCTTTAGAGAGAAGAAAAACGGTAACACTTTATTTTAAGGTGTCTTTTTTTTTACACGTTGCATGTCCTTACTATTATAATAACAATAAATTATGCATAATTACATGCAAGTAACCCTAAGCCAAACTCTAATCCTAAGCCTAACCATATAGTAAGTACATGTAGTTAATTAATATTACTCAGTACTTAAATGTATTAATACACTGTAACAAGGACAACTTAAAATAAAGTGTAATCAGAAAAACATATTTTATACATAAGCAATATCATGTAACCACGATCACACACACTGTAGAGAAAATACTTTATCAATTATGAATTTACTAATGTATAATGCTTCTTAAAAATTCTCTTTCTTTTTCTTTTTCTTTTTCTTTCTTTCTTTCTTTCTTTCTTTCTTTCTCCCAGATGTGAATGAATGAATGAAACCTTTAGCATTTTACAGAGGGGAGAACAGGCTATCACATTCACATATTGCACACATGACAGGATGAGAAACTGGAAATGAGAGTGGAAGGGATGATGAGGGCGATAAAGAGAGAGATGTGCTGTTGTACGTTGCATTGACTGTTTCCCTCTGATCTTTTATTATGAGAGATAAGGGAAGAGCTTCAGTGCATGTGCAGTGCTCAGGGGAGCTCCCTTTGGGTGACAATCTATGATGAGAGACAGCTCTACACTGCTTCTCGCCAGAGTGTTTCCGGCTGGCTCCAATTAACCTTGTGCTGATTGCCCCAAGGAGCTTTGCACACTAATTAGAGGCAAGAAATATGTCTCTGATTCAAAATGCCACAGAGACATAGAGGCATTGTTATCCTGACAGACAGGCCAAGGTGTGAGAGAGACCTCCTCTATTGTGACTGGGAGCATTCAGTCTTCAATCCAGTTGGTGACAGTTAGCAGCCTTGACATCCTGATGATCACACTGTCTTTTTCACTTCCATCTATATGGATGACATCCTTATCAAATGAGTGCAAGGCTAACTGTACTTTAAAGTATGCCTTTGATAGCCGTTAATTTTGACTTTTATAACTGTGTCATGGCCTTTCTTTCTTTCTTTCTTTCTTTCTTTCTTTCTTTCTTTCTTTCTTTCTTGTAAAAAAAAAGTTTTCTTCATTTAGCTGCACCCCTGAGTATCACACCATCTCTGTCCATCTCTGATCATCTTTAGCAGATAAGTCTAGACATTTAGCATTTATTGCATTCAGGAGGAATATATCATTATTCATACTGTGGACATCCAACCTTCATGAGGAAAATAATTTTTCTTTAGCTTTATTTATTTTTCCGGAATGACTATACAAATGAAGCACATTACATCTAATAATTAAATTTGCTGTTATGGTTTTGGATGTAAATTTAATGGCGAATGCAAAAGATGCAGAATGGGCTGCAAATACACCAAGTTTTGTTAATGGTTAAATATGACTATGAATTTTGCAGAACATGGTCATTTAATACATTATAGAGCACAACAATCGAAATGTAGTGAAAATAATTTAGTTTAGTCCACAAACACTCTTGTCTCAGTAAAGTTTTGAAAATGTATAGGCCTACTACAGTAGGTATTGAGAAAAGCATATAACTAATTGTGAAAAAGTGTAAGGGTCACATGTGGAGTGGGCAGGATGTTCTAATGGCACTCCCATGTCTTTACTTTGCAAACTTACATTTCAGTTGGAGCCATTTGTGATCTTTTTTGTTTTACACGCTGTTAGCGAGGGCAGCAGCTGATACAAACATGTTGTGGGAGTTGTACAGCAAACAGCCATTTGTACCTGCCTTTGCAGGGGGACTCTTGAAAGGGAAACAAGGGAGAGGCAGAGAGAGAATGATTTGTGCTTAATAGCTCTTGAGTACAGTGGCTGGAGCTCAGTGATGTAGTGTGTCAACTCCCTCCAGATATGGGCACTCCCCTTTCTGCACCTTGGCATGACTTTTCACTTTGATTGTCAGACAAGGCTGCGTGCTTCAGTGACTCCATATCCCAAAAACCCCTGGGACATATGTGGTAGCTGAGTGCTGTGCAAATGATTATAGAGGGTGCTCCAGTAGCTTAGGCCAATAAATAACGTTGTGATTGTGTCACATATTGTAAAATTGGTCACATATTGTTTTTATATTTTCCTATATTTATTTCATCAGTCTTTAATTATTTTAGTTTATTATTATTATTATTATTATTATTAATAATAATTTTTTTATTTATTTTTTTTATATAGTTTAGGAACTAGCTTTTGATTGTCAAACTCAATTTAGTGTGTGTGTGTGTGTGTGTGTGCGTGTGTATGGAAAACATGGAAACCGTAGACTAGTAATCAGGCAAAAGGCATAAGAAGACGTCTGTCTAGTTATATAAATTTTCTTTGTTTGACCTCATTAAAATGCTTGGAAAGTGACTTAGTCAACTGTTTTTCACTGTTGAAATTGTAAGCTTACCATCAGATATGTTAAACATCAGTGTTTGTATACAAAGAGAAAATTATTATTGTATAATATATGTAGTAATCATTTGAATATTTGTAACATAAAATGAACACATCATGTGGCTGAAAATATTGTGTGAGCTGCTGTTTTGAAATGTGACAGCCTTCTGGTCAGACAGGGAAACAAAAATTAAAACATAACTGACTGTGATTGTCAGGTGTGTTTTAGTATGGGCCTCCCTGTCAGATTTTAACAAAATCAGTAGCTCATTTTTTGGAAATCAGTGTTTCATTGTTATATGCTAAAGAAATATTTGAAAAGAGGTGGGGATATGAATAGATAGAAATATGAAAGAAGGTTATTGTATGTATGAACAGAAATTCAGAAATTACACAAAGTTGAAGTCAACCGTAACATAGATTGCAAGACATGTTTATTAGTCAGTTATGCTAAAATACATGATTCAGAGTTATCGGAAAATGTTTTATAATCTTTGAAGCAGTGAAGATAAATCTGGCCCACTGTCCATAATGGAAAGCTCCATGAACTTATTTCAATCTCACTGTTATTATTACGGGTTCAAGTGCATACTGCTGAAACCCTAGTATAATTGTTAGAATGGCCAAGGATCAGCAATCTCCACCTAAAACCGATCAGGCAGACCAAACCGTAAGTCACAGAGACTTGAAATTTGGAGGGATGGTAGTACTCACCAAGGCTCGTCCCAATCAGCCTGACGGTGCGCTACAGCTATCAAAAGTTACTAAATCACTCATAACTCCTAAACTGTTAGTCGCAGGCTTGAATGCCTTATGTTGTTGGAATCCTTGTAGGAATGCCTCTGAGAAATTTTTGGATATTTTGAAACCAAACCAGTTCAGAAAGATTCTCTGGAGAGTGAACGTTTGGAAGGGGCAGGGCCACTTTTACTAAAATGGCTATAACTTTTGAACAGAATGAGATATCTTCACCAAACCCAGAACACTTATGTCAGAGCTCAATCCGAGGTAACTTGAAAAAATTAAAATAAAAAAAATCACAGAGCTTGGCCACTTGTTGGTGCTATAAGAGGAAAAAAATGTAGAAGACAAGGTTAACAGAGGTTGATCAGAACAAAACTTAGTGGGCTTATTTGACTCATGGCCTTAAAGGTCTGTGAGATATTTGAAAGAAATCAGCCACTGGGGGACGATATTGCAATTTTCAAGGCTGTAAATGATTGTATATTGTGTGGTTTTTCACACATACCCACAATATTCATATTATATGACAGACCGCGTCATTCCGAACAAATCTGCCTCAAGAACCACTGCTGTCAATTAAATTGTTTGTTAAATAATTTAGAATATGTTTAAAAAAAATACTTTTGTGAAATAGTCCTAGGTTTTTCGCTCAATTAAAAACAAAACAAAACAAAAAACACTGCAGTACAATTCTCTGGACTCTCTAGGTCAATAATTGTGACCCACACCGGCAAAATGAGTCAGAATGCGAATGGACTGATTTTGAGCTACAGGCAAAAGAAGTGAAAAATGTCAGTTTTGGTCGAATTTGAGGTTTTCACAAAAAATGATTCATTAAGCCCTATTCTAGCAATCCCAATGCTCCAAATAGTAATCAAACATCTAAAATGATCTTTATTTGTACGTTTTCTGAGAGGAGTACCTTTTCTCTCCTCACTTCTGGATGAATGCTGCTGCTTCTCACCACAAGTTGTAGGTCTATTGTTGCAAAGTGCAGCATTCCAGCTTTGTGAATATTCAAATCGAATTCTCGATGACATGAGTCCAAACCAGTGAAATATGATTTTTAAATCCATGCTGATGAAAACAAAATGATCTCGCAAAGCGTGTACATAAGACACGCCTTTCCGCGAGCGGACAATCTCCCTTATAAAGTACATTATTGCAAAATATGTCTTGGCGAGATTCACACAATCATAATCTGTTATGTCTTACATGAACATTTAGTTAATGGTTGGGGGAAAATCTCATGTGTAACATTATATTTGATCCATGCATTACAGTAGGTCTTAATATAGATATGTCTCAATGTTAATCATACATTAAAAGAAAAGATGGAATCACTCGCTGCTCTTGATTAAACTATTGTTTATTTGCATCTTTGTTCTTATTTTTAATAACAAAGATAAAATAAAAAAATAGCTATATTGTGATAATATAGGAATTATTATTAAGAAAAGGATTGGAGGAAAATATGCAACGTTGTTTGATGATTTTGCTTTGGAATCTTTAACTCGATTTTTCTCGAAATCAGATCTGCTGCCTCTATTGCCTTTAAACGGCTATAGCTCAGTCATTTTTTGTCCGATTCCAACAAGTCATATATAATTTTGAAGGTATTTTAATGGAGAATGTGAAAATAAAACTCATTTTGCCAGCACGGGTCACAATTATCAAAAAAAAAAAAAAAAAATTTAACTTTACCCTTTGAATAGCAAAGGAATGTGTCCAAATATACTCAAAAGCCTATAAATCCTAAATGAAAACTCAAAACTTCACAAAACTAGGTGAGTGCATGCGACCAGTGATTCTAAACAAGCATGCAAAGATTTATGGAGGTCGGACCATAGGTAGTGCTATAACAGTTAAAAAGGCTTCAAAAACACAACTATATATCTATGGTAAATAACCTCAAATTGCAGAAAATGTTCATATACTCACGCGTACACTAGATCTTCACATAGAAAGATCAGTCTTCTCATTCTGAAAAACTTTACCTGACTACTTCTGTCAATCAAATTGTTCTTTAAATATTTGACATTAAAACTAGGTGAGCAAATGTGGCACAAAATATTTACATACAGATGCATGCAAAATTTTATGGTGATCGCTACAAAAAAATGAAAAAATAAATAAACAAATAAAAATAAAAGGGCACTATAATAATTATAAAGATTAAAAAACACTATATTTCTATGTTAAAACCCCTGAAATTGCATTTATAGGTGGCAGCAGATGACCAGTTATTGGCTCATTCTAGTCACTAATATACTTTTCACAGGTTTTGCTTTTGGATTCATATTTAGACATGAAAAAAATCACTGTTATAATACTTAAAATCACATTTTGTCAAAGTTTAAAACTTCATTTGCATTGAGAAATCCGATTTTACAATTATGCCACATTATGATTACAGTGAAACCTGAAAATTATACATAAAGACATATAAAGAGAAGACTTGCAGTAAGCATTTTGTTACCTGTCATTTATTTCAAATATCTATATCCACAACAAAATGTGTGTGTGTGTGTGTGTGTGTGTGTATGAGAGAGAGAGAGAGAGAGAGAGCATAATCAATTAATTAGTTAACTTTTATTATTAATGATAAAACATAGTAGTTAATTTCTATTAACAATGACAACCCCACAAGTCTGGTCTTTTTCTTGTTTGGTGGTTCACATAGTGGATAGGGTTGAACAACTGCGTTTCTGTGCTGACAGTCACAAGTTATAAACAGACAGACAGATAGATGCAGAAATACCTGATGTTAATTATGTTTATTTTCAGAGGAAGTAATTACAGTATAATATTGTCTGGAAGCAAAAGTAGATAGGCCTGTTTCTAGACCTTTGTCTTCCCAAAAGCCTAATACAACTTCTTGTTAGTCTTTTGATCCCTACCCACACAACACTCATGGTAGTATTCATGCTTCCAGAGATCTGCTCAGCTAAATTACTGACATATACCAAGATCCATGTTTAATGCATCTGTTTAGCTTAACCCCTGCCCCTTCCACATTATTTCCGTTCATTCTCAAATGCATTTGTAAGTTTACATCAGCAGTAAATAATGCTGCTGGTGACAGTCACTATAGCTGTGTTTGCTCTGGGTCTGTGAGCTCTATCTCTAGAGGCCTGCGGACAGGAATAGCTCAAGAGATGCTGCTGAAGCAGACAAGGGAATGGAAAAGCCACCTCTGAGCTAATGGTCTTGCATCTTCCTGGCAGCATGTCAATAATGGCTCTTATCACATTAGGCAAAGAGTCCATTAGCTTATTCTCTTCGCCTGCATGGACCGTGGCAGCACCAGTTTGTACATAACCTCTCTAATGGTTTGTTTGTGTGTGTGTGTGTGTGTGTGTGTGTGTTTGAAAGAGAGAGAGTGCTATAGATTCTTAAGCCACCAAATGTAAAACACTTGGTGTTTTACCTCACAGTCAAATTAGGATCAGAGAGGGGATATAAATTTGTTTTGTTTGACTTGCAACCAAAGAGGCACAGATTTTGTCTAAAGCAAGAAGAAAGGAGAACACATACATATCTTCTCCTCATGTTTTTGTCTGTTCTCCTTCCAGCTGAGCTAATCTTTAGAAGGTTGCTCTCTGACTTATTTTTAATAACAACAATATAATAGCTTTCAAGTAAGAGGTGTAAGCATTACTCTAAATGATAACAGTAATGTAAAACACCTCCCAGTATCACACTGATACAATACACGACAGCCAAGAAGCAAATTGTGAGCATATGTTACTCCTTTTTCAGGCATTAGCAAGCAATCACTGGAGTGAACGAAAGAAGATATGATATAAAAAGAATATAAAAAAGACACTGTTGCACCTAAGACCCTCAGATGGGACATTTCTCATGCACTCCCACTGTTCCCCCTAAGGAACTCCATGTCCACCTAACATCTGCTTCCCAGATCAGCAAATCCATTCCATTCCCTCGCAGAGGGAGATCACAGAAATCCTGTTTAATTAATTGGAACCGATTCTTTTCCCTCAGTCCCTCTGCACCCGAGTGTTGCCCCACATCAGCACTGACTTCTACAGTCAAAATGACAATGATGCATATCACTCAAATTTGAACATAGATTCATTCTAATAACAAAACCACAATTACCAATTTATACTCTTTCTAACGGTAAGAGTATTGACAAGGGTTTAAGCTCACATTCCACAGTTAGATTTTTTTTCCTTACATTTATTTATGTATTTATTTATTTATTTATTTATTTAATTCTTTTAGATGCTATACAGGGAATCTCATACCAAAGAAAGTAATTATCCAGTTTCTTTCATACTTGGCTGCCTTTGTACATAAGATAGACATCTGAGTTTTTTTGTCTTTTGTCAATATCTTCTCTTGCTTTATACTCTGATGAAAAAACATGAGATGAAAAAATGAGATAAACTCATAAGTGATACTTGGTTATGTCACATTTGTTTGAAAAGCACAGTGCTGAATAGTGGCAGAGGTTCAAACAATCAAGGTCATTGTTGCTGAACTTGCAAATGCAAATGGAGCTGTTTGAAAATAACTGTATCCTGGCTGCTCTGATCATGTGAGATACCAAGTGAGTCAGTAAACAATACCTACTTTTGGATTATTGCAGTTAAGCTTGTTCCTTGTACCAATTCCACCCAGCTGAACCAATCACTAGCTATCGTTATGAACTGGGATAGTATTTCAGAAAAAAAAAAAAAAAAAAAACCTTTCCAGTTTTTTTTTTCTTTTCTCTTTTTTGCCTTTGTATATAAGGTAGATGTCTGAGTTTTTTCATTATTATTTAGTTTTTTTTTTTTTTCAATTAAATTTAGCAAAAATGTCTGAAAATTCAAAATCCTCTCAATTATTTTGTATACATGGGATATATTGTTTAACCTGTGTTCTGCACAGAGACAATGCAAGGCAATACAATTAAAGTAGACCTGTTCCAAATTATAGAAAATATGAATGTTCACAGTGGGCCATGTGTGCGCATGTATAATAGGCAAACACTTTATTTGACGCTGAAATTTTCTTTAGCTTGATCAGTGTATACCAATTTTCATGAGCATCATTTTACGATTGTCATTTAGCCAGGAGGTCTGAATGTGTTCTTCTTCCACATTTACTTCATATGTGTCATCCGGCACAATGTCAGAAAAATTATATGTATCACTGGGAGGCTGAGCCGCACACATCACTAATACCATGTGCCTTTACACATTTACGTACAATTGAACACTATGGTTTGCTATAAAAATAATATACCATTGCATGTCCACATTAGCCCTTCTAAGAATAGAGGACTCTATGATAATCATTAGGCACTATTTGACCAATGAGAATTACACAAGACTCTTCTGAGCTCTCCCTCTGATGTCATGGCTCCAGGCACTGGGCTTTGACTGGGCTTTAACTGACCCCCCACCCCCCCACTTTTTGCCACTTCCCTCAATTATTCATTGCTTAAAATAAAAAGGTCAGACAGTAGAATACTGAGCAATTCATGGGCTCAAGACCTTCTAAGATCACAGGGAAACCTCTGCTTAACCTCCCTTGAAGTAGTGAACACAGGGGAAGGAAGAGATTTTTGGTTCTGGGATATGATAGCTACTCCTTGATCAATAGTGAATTTCTGTTGTGTCCACTAGGAGTTGCTGGATCAATGTGGTTCCCAGACCAATTGTCCATTGTGAATTAAATGTTTTAGAAATGTTAGTTCTATATTAGTTAAGAAGAAGCAAATGTTATAAATGCGATACTGAAATATTTTCATCAAAATAATAATAATAAAAAAAGAAAGATATAAATTTTAAAGGATATTAATAAAAACATCAAAGAAAAGGTAGAGTGCCATGCATGGTTCATGATCTGTGTATTTACCTGTTCTTACTCTGTATCCAATGTAGTATATTTCTTAGAGCTTAATGATCCCATGACTATGATAAGTGATGATTGTTACAAGGACTTTGTTTAGTGGCTTAATCTTCAGTTTTTAACACTAGACTGGGGGATGTTAACATAATAACTGCAAAATTGACAGCATTTTTATGCTGACAACATTGGCATTGTGAAAATGTGGCCATCTTTTGCTTGTCCTTAGAGACCATTTACAAAGCTCAAGCCTCCAACATCATTATTGGGTTGCAGTAAGTGACACCAGCAGCAGTGAGATAAATACAGCCATCACAGTTGACACATTTGCAGCATTTGCTGACTGCCCCATGGATAGATGAGACCTGTGACTTAATGCTATAATTATTAACTAATTGTCTTTAACCTCACAAACAGTGTTCAGCCACATTATGTAAAGGAGTCAGGGATGTGTAATGACAGTGTAATCCATCACAGCACTGGGGGTAGTGGTGGGGGGCGTGGGGGATGGTTCTAATGAGATTTCATTTGAGTATGGCAAATCTGCAGAATGCATAGATAGAAGCAACATTAAGCTAATTGGGATATGAGTGCCTTGGTGTAAAAGTGCTTCTAATGGCAGGTTTGTTGCCTGACTAATGCAAGGGAGTTGGCTAAAGACCTGAGGCTGATTTGTGGGCAGACTTAGTAATATTTTATCGTACCAGTCAATCTAAATGTTGCCTCCTCTTCACCTCCTTTAGTTTTAGTTTCGATCCAGTGTAATATTTCTTGAGTCAAGAAATGAATACTTAATAGGATACACTGTAGGTATGGGAAAGAGCTATCACAGCAATTAAAAGTTCTAAAATGTAACCAAAAGCCCATGATGTTTGTCTCCAAGCAGAACTCTAGACAACACCCCCCTTTTCAAACAATCTTGAGTTTTTCTTTGTGTTTGAATGTGGCCTTAGCTTTGGTTTTCTTGGGTCCAGATATCTCTGGAACTGTAGATGGGTGTGTTTGCATAGCCCTTCTTACACTGGCCCTCCAAATGTACCGTCTGTGACCTGTATCATGATAGCTGGCTGGCCCCAGTGTTTCTAACCAACTCCATTTGGTAAACATTACAGTCCAATGTCTTCTCTTGCTTTATACTCTGATCGAAAAATGTGAAAAAATTAGATAAACTCAAAAGTGATACTTGGCCATGTCACATTTGTTTTAAAAGCACAGTGCTGAATAGCGGCAGCAGTCCAAATAGTCAAAGGTCATTCCTGCTGAACTTGCAAATGCAAATGGCACTGTTTGAAAATAACTGCATTCTGGCTGCAATTAGGCTGCTCTGTTCACTTATTGTGAGGTACTGTAACAAGTAAGATAGTAAACATTATGGCAGTATTGCAGTTAAGCTTGTTACATGTATCAACACCACCCAATTGGACCAATCACTAACTATCATTATGAGCTATGATAATATTTCAGAGATGTACCATGTAACATTGTGGGGGATTTAATCTCTCCCTCCAGGCCTAATAGCATACATTGCACTGAAAATGGGGTCCCTGTGTGAGAAGTGATAGAGAACTGTGTTATAAGCATGCCTGTGATCAGTGATTAAGATCAGGCAGTTTTTGGTTTTCACGAGGTAGACACGAGGCCACAGGTGCTGTAGGTAATCACAGCCATGCTGATATAGAGCGATATCACATGACTATGATATTGTGTTTATGCAACAGTTTGATGGTACAAGTGTGTGAATAAATAAGAAACAGCCATGAAGTGTCTTAAAAACATTTTGTATGCAGAATTACTTCTTTCCACCATGGACTTAAAGGGATAGATCACCCAAAAATGAAAATTCTGTCATTAATTACTCACCCTCATGTTGTTCCAAACCCGTAAAACCTTTATTCATCTTTGGAACACAAAATAAGATATTTTTGATGAAATCAGAGAGCTCTCAGATCCTCCATAGACAGCAACATAACTGTAATGTTCCCAGGTCCAGGAACGTAATAAGGACATTGGTAAAACAGTCCATGTGACATCATTGGCGCAACTTCAATTTTGCGAAGCTACGAGAATACTTTTTGTGTGCAAAGAAACAAAAATAGCATAATTTATTGAACAATTCTTCTCCCCCGAGTTACGTCTTCCATCATTTTGGAGAGATTCCTAAGAACGCTTAGGGGAAAGCGTGGGAACATTACAGTTGCGTTACTGTCTATGGAGGATCATCTCTCTGATTTCATCAAAAATATCTTAATTTGTGTTCCAAAGATGAACGAAGGTCTTACAGGTTTGGAACGACATGAGGGCGAGTTATTAATGACAGAATTTTCATTTTGGGGTGAACTAACCCTTTAAGTCCAACAGCTGTGCCCAAGCCTCTGTTACTAATTTGAAAACAGCACTTTAGAACTAGTAACAAAGGAATGTTAAGTTGCTTCATTGAAAGCTTATTGTATTACTGTATTAAAATCTTACTGTAATATGTAGAGTATTATAAGAGAGATGTGAGTTTGTGATTACCTGCATCTGATACAGCATTCATTCTTCAGCTCAAACTCATATTCACAATAAAACAATAGTTTGAATGTCCACTGAGGAAATATCTTTATCATAGTCTTCTTTCATCTGTCAAGGGTGATTTCTGATAACAACATTGCTCAGTGCACTTGTTGATTGCATCTTACAAGGTGTTGTTGGCAGTGCCAGCCTGTAAGGTTGTGGGGCCCTAGGTAAGATAATGAAAATGGGCCCCACTAGTGTAAAAACTGTCACAGCAATTTGACGAGTTAAGAGAAAGCACATAAAATGGCCATTTCAGTATTTAAGCATAAATGTGTATTATGTGTAACACATCCAACATATATATGTAAAAAATAAATAAATATAAAAATAGGAGTACAAGTGAGCTTGAGTAAATAGATGTAAATGAAACAAATAAAATAAAATGTAAATGAACTTTACATAAAACCTACATAAAAATAAACAAAATAAAAATACAAATATGTAAAAATGACAAGAAATGTGGGCTATTCTGCTTGTTTTTAAGGCTTGATTTATGATCACAAAAAACTTTATTGCATTAGACATTGGATCCGGATATGTAATGTGGCTCAATTTCCCCGTATATGACAAGTCTGTCTGTGATCATGGGCATCATTCCATTTATTAAAACAAGTACTAATACTAAAGGAATAAATATTATGTATATAGCAGTCAAAACATCTTTTTTCTTTTTTTTTTTTCGCTCTGGATAGATACCATTTGGATTCCATTTCTACCACAACTTCACTTTATCTATCATTCTTTCATTTCAAATGAATTAAAAATAGCATCAAAACTTCATGATGTTAAGAGAGACTATTCTAAGAGGCAATATCAAGTGAATTCTGAAGTCTTAACAGTAACAACAAAATCTGCACACAAAATCTGAACTGTAACAAGAAAGGTTTTCAGACAAACTTTTTCTTTTTTTGCCAAAAAAAAATTATAAAGAACACTGTGTTTGTTGTGCCTGTTTGGCTGCACAATTTGGCCAAAAATGTTGCTTATATATCACTATGACTAATACACTGGAGAAAATTTTCCTATTTTTTACCGAAAATAAGGTGTTGTGAGTATTGGCAAAGTCCCTTTTAAGGAAAGTCCGTTCACTCGGCCGCCATATTTGCAAAGCCTCTGGGCAACTCAGACAAGACCAAATCCTATCTAAATAAATGGGGGAATCCTGAAATCTCAAAAACGGCTCGCTGAACTCGCGATTAAATTACATATTTCAAATCAGCAACAAAATCTCAAATGAACTGCCCCATGAATGTTGTTTCTTATGCTCAAATAACGTTTAAAAAGCTTATTTTTCAGGCTAGACCAGCCAATGCGCATGCGTGGCTCCAACGCGCTTATGACTGTGCATGCGCAGCTGCTGATCTAGCCCTAGGTTTCTATGGGAACCGGAGCTTCTAACAGACGCTGCAGTGACGCAATGACTTTACCAATCAACGATTGGCTCTTTCATTTAGCAGGTGGGACTATCCTGCCATATTGAGTGTTGCACTTTCTTGCATTCATAAGTATAGGAGTGAACTGTCTTTGTATTTCTATAATCTTTGGCATTAGTAAGTGCACACATGTAAAGCAATGTCTGTTTCATTCATACTGATAGCTGCAGGGCACCCTAGCGCAGTAAATCCATAAGGGAAATCCCTTAATATGGACAAAGGCATAAACTATCACTGTAGCTGAATAAAACGCAGATAGATACATTGTAACTGATGAAACATCAAAACAATAAACATAGGATTGCGACAACATGGTTTATCTCTGTCTTCAAGCCATCTCAGGTAGTCTATTTTATATAAATAAACTATATTTATAGTGCACTGCTAATCAACATAGCATTTATCATTGTATAGAATACTATATAAAATGATGATTTTGCCTCATTGTATGATCTGAAACCATGTCAGATCACAAGTTATTTCAAACACTCGACTGATGTTATTAAATGAATTGGAGCAAAAACATGTGATTAAATGTTCTGTTTGTTGACAACAGGTTTGTAAACAGCCTCAAACCCATTTTCAATTTTCACACGTCAGACATGCCACAGTGTACAGCCCTGGTGCATCATCCGTAGATACAAAGGTGTGTTCTGCTTAAAGCAGCGCTACATAGATCGGATCGGTGTGTGACATCAAAGTACAGCGAGAGCGATTCGAAAGCATGCAGAGCTCTCTGCTCTCTATAGCTCTCTCGGTACTTTGATGTCACACACCGATCTGTCTGTGCAACGCTGCTTCAAGCCGAACACCCCTAGAATTTCAGTTGACAACCTTGTGGCTGCAGTGCCCTCCCCTTAAGGCGGGGCTCTAGGCGACCGCCTGTACTGCCTGTTGGATGGGCAGCACTGGCTGTTGAAAATAAAAATAACTTCCTTGTTTACAACCCTGTTTCAGTCTATTTCAATATAAAAGTCTTTACTACTGACTCACTTATCAAAACAGTCTCTTGTCGCCATCTAATGGCATAACAATGCAACTAAACACAGAACGCTTCTCAATACCAAATGCTGTTATTAAATACTACTATTTAAATAAAATATTACCTATTGAATAATAATTCTTAATAAACAACAACAACAACAGCCATCATGAAAGCTGCTAAGCAATTCAATCAAAAGTACAAAGGCAGCACTCTGATACAACATTAAAGTTATATGAAAATATAAAGTTACGAGACTTTGCCCTCAGCCAAAACTATTGACTTTGAAAAAAAAAAAAAAAAAAAAAATAGAAATGAGACCAAATATTGACCTTTAGATTTACCAAAAGCAAATTATAGCTCATGTTTAACCACTGTAGAGACTTAGCAGCCAGCAGCAAATTCCAGAAGATCTGAATGAAGTAAGACTGTTCTCAGTGGGTTCATGAGCGCTGAACGGCCGATGGCACTCTGGAGCTCACATTTCCAAAAATGTTGAAGTAAATTTTAAAATAGGCATTATCTTTATTAACAAACTGCATATCTGAAGTCTAAACAACTACATCAACTGATGCTCGCTGTATGATGTGGCAAATTGAATGCAGTTAGAATGCCCCTTGAAATTCAAAATATTGAGGCAAAAATTCTGCAATAATTTACTCACCCTCATATCATTACAAACCTGTATGTCTTTATTTCTTTTGCAGAAAAGAAAAGAAGATATTTTTAAGAATGCTGGTAAACTGTTTTGGTTACCATTGACTTCCATTGAATGAATGAATGAATGAATGAATGAATCATTCAAACAATCAATCAAGCTATCGAATTAAATAATATAAAAAAATACTGAGACATATCTCAAGTTATCTTAGTTATGTTTCACAGAAGAAAGAAAGTCATACAGGTTTGAAAAGACATGAGAGTAAGTAAATGATGACAGAAACAAACAAACAAAAATTATAAGAAATTTTAATTGAAAGTCCTAATATATTCTCATTCATGTTCATTCATGTTTGTACAAAGATTATACATCCTGCTCGTGGGAAATATTTCATATGTGATTCAGTAATTAGTACAGATGTAGCACACATACATCATACAGTCATCTTTTTGATGTGTCCGTTTCCTTGAGCATTTACTCATCTGCAATACATCTCTAAAATGCTGAATGTTTTTTTTTTTCAGAATGTATGTAAATCTATTTTTTTTAAAACATGTTTATTAGATGTACACAAATAGATGCTTTCCTGATGAAATGTTCTTTAGCAGACTTGACATGTATTATAGAAATATAAAGACTGAAGGAAGGTAATGAACATCTAGAAGTAAGAAAATAGACAGAAAGAACAGAAGGAGAGAATTGCTTAAACATTCCACAGTATTTATTTTTTTTAAAAGCATTTTTTAGTACTATTTAAAAATTCACTTTGTAATTTGCTTTTTTCCCTTTCACTTACATCAAACTGAAATACAGGAGCTCAAACCACTGTGCCATATAAAATAATATTGTTGAGGCTGAAATTTAAAGTCTTACCTCCAGGCTAAACTCATACTCAAACACAGAATGAAAGTGTAAAATGTTTTTAATGTATATTTAACAACAAATACCCCAGTGACTATTGATGTGCTGTCTCTGAAGAATTTATCTTGCTTAAATTTCTGAGGCCATGCTGTTGTGAAACCATTCTGTATTCCCACCTCTCGTTCTCTCTTACTATCTTCTCTTTTCTTCACTTTCTCTCATTCTCTAACTCTCCCACTCTCTTTAAACATTTATTCTCTGTCTGCGCCTTAAAGGCCCTTTGTGCTTTGTGCTGTTGATTTTTACAGCTCTTAAAATCCAGAGTAACCATTTATCATTCATAGAACCTAGCAGGCTAGGGCAGACAAAGCTTTGCCTTGTGTCATCTCTAATTGTCATCAGAACAACCTTTGCTCCCTTGATGTTGCCTTGTTCTGTGTCAAGGGTAAACTGGATCATGTATGAGAAGAGCAAAATAATCTTCTATTCCCTTAAACTGGAAGGGCCATTCATAAACTCTCATGGTAGGAAGAGCAGAGTGTCACACTTTTGGCATCAAAGCCTGTGGCAAATGACATAAATATAGACATAAATGTTTATAAATAGTATAAGAAAGGTTATGCCTGTTACTCTACATGACTTTAAAAGCCTATTTAGTCACATGAAGATAACTCTAGGTGGTAAGACAATATGTAACAGTTGATTCATTTTCAAACTCATTATTCTCATTTTCACATATTAATAGGATCTAGGAAGCACAGTAATGTCAGGAAACATACTTCAAATAATGCAGGTACCATAGAGAGGAACATTAAGTCAAATTGTATGTATCAAAGTTATAAGCCTGACCACAACACTAAAAGATGCTGCCAAGATTCCACTCTCAGAATCTCTTGCCATGTCTCAGCGTCTGGCAGTAGGCAAGTGTGTAAAGCTCAAACTGTTTTATTTTTCAGTGGTTAATAATACCATGACTTAGAATGCTGGCTGAATACATGCTCCTTGGAAGTGGTGCTTATTTTTGCTCCTGGAGCAATACTGCTCTCTCAAGATGGAAACTTCCCACATCCCATGGTTTCGGCTCTGCAAAATGAATGAATGAATGAATGAATGAATGAATAACAATAATAATATTATATTAAACAAACAAACAAATAAACAAACAAAGGCCAGTTTATGATATGTTGAGATTTACATCATTCCATACTTGTGTGCCCGAAGGCAAATGTTATGTAAGTTAATAAACACATTTTTAGTTGACATCATTTTCTTGATAAAGTATGCCTTCATTAATATTTCATTCAGTTTGAGACGTGTCCTCTAAACTCCAATTAACATAAAGCTCAGGCAATACTGATCTGCATCCTGCCTAATAAATGTAATGCAAGATTGCTGTCACCTCCAAGGCTTCTTCAAAGACATAGTTAAATAAACATGAGCTGCTTATTTTTTATGTCCAATATTTCCTGCCACGAAAATGAAAATTGTTTTAAAACTCATTTATTTGTAAGTTGTGAACTTACCATTTGTTAAATGGACAATATATATATATATATATATATATATATTAATCTTTTCTTCGATATGACCTCTAGGATGCTGCAGGCAAGGTTCTGGACAGATGGACTATAATGTCTCGGGAAGAGGAGATCATCACTCTTCAACAATTTCTGCGCTTTGGTGAAACCAAGTCTATTGTGGAATTGATGGCCATCCAGGAAAAAGAGGGTCAGGCAGTCACAGTGCCCTCATCAAAGACTGACTCTGGAATAAGGACTTTTATTGAAAGCAACAATCGCACACGTAGTCCTGGTCTTCTGTCGCACCTAGAAAACAACAGCCCCTCTAGCATTCACCATTTTGAGAACATCCCAAACAGTCTGGCCTTTTTGCTGCCCTTCCAGTACATCAACCCAGTGTCAGCCCCCATGTTAGGGCTGCCACCAAATGGTCTGACCATTGAGCAATCTGGTCTCAGAATGCGAGAGCCAAATCTGCCTAGTCAGAGCGAGCCAGTGGAGACCAGTGAATCTGAAGTGTCCCTCTCACCATTTCGTAATGGTCAAAGCCCCAGTGGAGGAACAATGGGGACCTTACCTAATGCCATTGAACCTAAGATAGAGCCCAACAGAGCTTCACCCATCTCTCCAACACCATCTGCACAGCAGTCCCAGCAACCGCAGACACCAACACAGCAACCACAGGGGCAGCAACAACAGCAGTCAAGCTCTCTGAACAATCACCAGATCCATCACCATTTTGAAAAGAATGAACAATCGAAAACCATTACACACTCTTCTTTCTCTTCCAAAATGCATCGTATGCGTCGTATGGGTGCAACCTCACGTAAGGGTCGTGTCTGCTGCAACTCCTGTGGCAAGACTTTCTATGATAAGGGTACTCTAAAGATCCACTACAATGCTGTGCATCTGAAGATAAAGCACCGTTGTACTATTGAAGGCTGCAATATGGTCTTCAGCTCATTGAGAAGTCGTAACCGGCATAGCGCTAATCCCAATCCTCGCCTACATATGCCCATGCTAAGGAACAACCGGGACAAGGACCTCATTCGCTCCAGTTCTGGTACAGCAACACCTGTGATATCAAGTGCCAAAAGTAGCTTCAATCTAACTAGCCCTGGGCGACCACCACTAAGCTTTGCCACCCCTCCTCTTGACCCCATGATACAGTCACCCCTGCAGAGTCCTCTTGTTTTCCCTTCCCTGAAGTCTGTTCAGCCAGTGCAACCTGTGCCACCTTTTTATCGCACACTGCTCTCTCCCGCTGACCTAGTTAGTCCCCCAGTTTCTTTGCCCACCAGTCCAATTTTGCCTACCACAACCAACAGCACATCTCTGACAGACCAGCAACAGATGTTAACTGCTAGCTCCCACAACATTCATGTATTGGAAACATCAATGTTTTCTCATCACCTACCCACAACTCCTAGTACCCAAGATTCTGTGACTGTCGACCCTATGCCTAAAAAGAAGCCTCGCAAATCCAGTATGCCAGTAAAGATAGAGAAAGAAGTAATAGATGTGGCAGATGATTATGATGACAAAGATGATGATGATGAAGATAGTTGTCACCATCACCACCATCAGCCATCAAACATCCATAACAATGTCAATGGCAATTGCAACAACAACAATAACAGCAGCCATCACTGTGGGGGTAGTGGACATCAGTCTCCAGCACACGATGAAATGAGTCCCAGTCTAGCACTTAGAGGCATGCTCCATCCTGACCAAGAAGAGTGCAGTGGGAGTCATGGCAGTAGAGGCCATGGCGACCTGCGCTGTATTGACAGCTTTACTTCTGAGGATCAAGATCATGAGCGTGATTTTGAAAATGAGTCAGAGACATCTGAATCCAAGATGCTCTACCGTGATGAGCTGATGGACACTGACGTACATCAGCCTGGTTTAGAGAGAAACCTGGGCAAGGAACACCAGGGGGCAGAAGATGAGGAACACCTACGGAAAGATTTGGAGGAACAAAGCCATTCCCCACCCTCCCAACACCAGCCTGTTATCAAAATCAAGGAGGAGATCAACGATCCTACTTATGACATGTACTGCATGGGTCAATATAGCCTTTACAATGGGGGTATGGCAGCTGCCGCTGCTGCCAGCATGGCTGCCTTACATGAAAGTTTCATCTCCTCTATGAGCTATGGATCAAGCCCACCAAAATTCTCCTCTCAGTCCCCTGACAGTGATCTCTGCTCTAGTCCTGATCCCAAGATTTGCTATGTCTGCAAAAAGAGCTTTAAAAGTTCATACAGTGTCAAACTGCACTACAAGAATGTGCACCTAAAAGAGATGCATGTGTGTACTGTGGCTGGATGCAACGCTGCTTTCCCCTCCCGACGGAGCAGAGACAGGTGAGACAAATATCCCTTGTTTTCTATCAGAATCAAACTGATGTACACTGATGTAAATATGATGATAACTGGTAAACTTATAACAGGCAGTTTAGATGTGAATATATATATATATATATATATATATATATATATATATGTGTGTATATATATATATATATATATATATATATATATATATATATATATATATATATATATTTTTTTTTTTTTTTTTTAAACAATAATGAAACAAAATATATTTAATTCACTACATTACACTATACTATACTATCTTTTTAATAATGCATTATTTGTCCATTTAAAGATCTATCATGACCTCAATCTATCTATCTATCTATCTATCTATCTATCTATCTGTCTATCTATCTGTCTGTCTGTCTGTCTAACTATCTATCATTTTTTTTTTTTTTTTAATTTTATTTTAACGTTTCATAAAGTTGGGATATAACCTCTCTGAGGAACCTGTTTAATCTTCATTCTTTATTGCATGTTTGAAAGGGACAAATTAAAAAAGAAAAAAAAAACAAAACTCATGAATTATGTTTTAACGGGAAGAACGTGTTGATTGTACGTTTATTCAGATGCTTATTTAGTGACTTAATGTGCTGTTTACCTATACTTGCTCACCTGTCACACACAGGTAGACAAGCATACATTAGCAGAGGTTGAAGCTTGTCAAACCACTGCATTCATTAGCACATCAGGAGGTGCAGATTTCACTCACTGCTAGTTAACACATTTACCATAAACAGTCCCAGAATACATTTATTCTAGAGGGCAAGCAACAAACCTATCTTTACTCAAATGTAGATTCTCCAAAGATAATTGTTTTCGCTGTAAGTAAAATGGGTGATACTTTATTTTGATAGTCCACTTTCCAGAGTCACATTAGAGTATTAGACTGTCTGCTTAATATCTGTTAACACTTTATTTTGATGGTCCCCCAACAGACATTCTACTGATTATAATTATCTTTGCAGATAAATGTCAACTTTTTCTTATTCTAACAGTCTAATAATACTCTAATGAGAGTTAGTTGACATGTACTTGCAAATTAATGAGAGTTAGTTGACTTGTAGTTGCAAAGTTACTTATAGTTAGTAGAATGTCTAATGTGGACTACTGTACCATTAGTGACAGAAGTTAGTACTAACATCATTTAGCTGAAAGTTAAACACTAATTAGTATCATTTAGTGGCACTCTTTTACACTTAAATACTGTAGGTCAGTGCATGCAGCCCTTAAAAATTGCTCCACCTCAAGTAAGGCCATTAAGAGTAAGAATCAAGTAAAAAAAAAAAAGAAAAAAAAAATACCGAAATATACAAAGGCTTAATAGACATGCACAATCAGACACTATTTACAAACAAAATTTACTGATGTGGAGTGAGACAAAGGTAGTGTCAGAGCAATGCATGTCAGAGAGAGAGAGAGAGAGAGAGAGAGAGAGAGAGAGAGAGAGCGAGAGACAGAGAGAGAGAGAGCGAGAGAGAGAGAGAAACCTCATCTATCTCATTCACTCCAGAGGAAAGAGAGATACGAGCGTGTCTCTTCTCACCCTCTCTGGTCACAAGTGACAGTTTTATTTAGATAACAAATGACAAAAGTCATGTTCATTTACATTTGTGTGTGTGTGTGTGTGTGTGTGTGTGTGTGTACTGTGTGCCGCGTGCATTCATTTCACTTTACTGGAAATTACAAAAGAAAACCTAAGGAGTAACCACCCCTGATATCTTTCCTTTTCTGTTGTGGGGTGAGTGAAACCTTTTCCTAGCCCTGTTTGTTTATTAGTGGTTACAGTGTAAAAATCATTGGTGACTATGGGACAGAGAAGAGTAGAGTTGAGTAGTGAGATATTTTGTGAGTCACTGTTGTGCAGTTTGTACTCAGGTGCTGCAGTAACTTCCTTCTGCCTGTGGAGGGACGAAAGATTTGTTTTTTTAATGTGAGGCATCCCTGCCAGCAGTAGTGGAGGGTGGGGATGCTCCCCTAAAAGGCTAGACAAACAGAAAGCCAGTGCAGTCTACAAATGAGTATATGGGATATCAGATCAGCTCAAAGAACAGAAATTTATAAAGGGTTTAGGTATTACTTTATTTTATGGTGTGTGTTGTTGCAGTGTATTTATACATACTGAATTAACTACATGTACTTACTATATGGTTAGGATTAGGATGAAGGTTTGGTTTAAAGTTAGTTGCATGCGATTATATATAATTTATTGTTTTTACTATAGTAAGCATATGTAATGTGTAACAAGGACACTGTAAGATGAAGTGTAACCAGAGTTTATATACTGTAAATATCATATGTATAGGAGAAAAAACAAAACAAAACAAAAAAAAAACACAAAACAACTGTGAGTTTAAATATATTTTATATGATATGAACATACTTCAATATGATATTCAGGTCAATGCTGCTGCTGATATATCAGTGTAAATGTGTTTTAAGATGAGAGATCATGCAGTAGGGTTAAGAAGAACATTAATTTTTAGTTATGAAAATGGATTTCATAATACACAGCTATTAGGGGAAAGGGAAGTGGTATGTGGCCAAGTATGGTGACCCATACTTGGAATTTGTGCTCTGCATTTAACCCATCCTAGTGCACATACACTGTAGAGCACCTGGAGCAGTGGGCAGCCAATGCTGCGGCGCCCGGGGAGCAGTTGGGGGTTCGGTGCCTTGCTCAAGGGTCTCACCTCAGTCGTGGTATTGAGGTGCTGGTTATTCACTCCCACCACCTACAATCCCTGTCGGACCTGAGACTCGAACCCATGACCTTCGGGCTACAAGTCCGACTCTCTATCCATTAGGCCACGACTGCCCCCATTCAGAATTTTGGTAGACAACCAAAAATTATCATATATATATATTTTAAAACAAAATGCAACCACTGTAAACTCTCTAATATGTAAATTATGTACATTCCTATGTAAATATATACTCATCAGTACCATCATTGTTTGACATTACCAATATTTGTTCAGTAAAATTCATTCAATAATTTAATGTTTTACAATAATTTAATACAACAATTTAATATGTTGAATACTACTTTACACATTAAACATTTTGGTTGTCTACCAAAATTCTGAATGGGATCCATCACAAACTGAAAGAAAGAAAGAAAGAAAGAAAGAAAGAAAGAAAGAATATCAGATGGCTGAACATAGATGGCTTTAAAATCCAAATAACAAATGCTAATGTGGCAACTAAATTCAGTGTTAACAGACTTCTCCACACCTACTTTTAAATGAGCTCTTGACATCCCTGAGTAGGAAGTTAATTTGATAAACTGCATCCTGTTCAGGTATCTCAAACAAGCATCCATTTCCCCTTTAAAATGAATAAACATTGGCTAGAGGATGCAGTAATAATAATAATAATAATAATAATAATGATAATAATAATAATAATAATAATAATAATACAAGTGTAAGGAAACATCAGGGATGTGGTAGAACATTATTAGTAATTACAGCAAGTACATTTGTTTGTTTGTAGCCAAGAGGGAGAAAGTAGGTCTGTAATGTAATATTGCATAGTGACTACTGGAAAAAAACACACACACACACACACACACACACACACACACACACACACACACCTGTAGTCGCACCCCTTATTATCTTTGTTAATTAAAAACATTATTTCCTAAAGCAAATAGGGAACCTTTGTCCTCCTCTGTTATTCATTTGTTCTTATTTTTTTTATTTTATTTTATTTTTTTATTTTTTTGCCCTCACTGTTGCAAATGACCCTGTGTGTCTGCCTGGCTCCAGCTTCCCATGGTGTGCTAATATTCAGTCTATGGTCCCACACAAGCCAATTGTGGTAAGGGAGAGTGAAGGTTAATTATATCTTCCCATTCCTCTCCTCTCATCCTGTGGCATTGAGACATATGATGTCAGGCTTAGAGAATTCAGCACTTCAGACTATGACTAAACCTTGTCATTTGTGTTTGTTGAATATTCTCAGCTGTTGTGATGATGGTGGCCTTGACATAGAGAAAGTGATCTAATCTTCAGCTGCCCACTACACATTAGAGAAAAAGATAAAGACAAAACAAAGCACCTCATCATTTAATATGGCTCTTTCCCTTTGCAATTGAGTATTGCAACTCATTTTGCAAATGTGCACACTTGGCAGGAACCAAAAGGGCCATCAAATCCTAAAGATGATTAACATTCTCGGGACAAGACACATTAAGAGCCATACCTCTCGCCTCCTCTGCAGAGTAAAAGGAAAAAAAAAAAATAATAAAAGAAAAACAGGATTCTCTGGAGAAGCTGCCTCAAGCTTTGGGCAAATTGGTTTGGCTGCCACATTAGAGGTTGAAAGGGAGGGAGAGAGAGAGCTGAGGGGGCATTGGGGGATGGAGCAGGGGACCGAGGGCAAACCTTAGTGGTGGCCTGAAATGGGGTTGCAGGGGAGAAGGAAATGAGGCAGAAAGGCTTAACCTGATAAATGAAAGGGAAGACTCTCCACCATGCAGTATTAGGGCTTGGGCTTTGTATTTTACCATTTTAAATAAACTAACTGAAATGCGGTGTTTGCTTCATTCTGTTAAATCTTTTTTGTCTCTGTCTGTGTGTTTAGTATTAATGTGACTTTTTTAGACCCTTTAAAGATTAATATCCTATGTATATTAGCTTTGAGATAACAGATATGCTAGTGTATTTCTAAACATTGAAAAAAAAAAAAAGCTTAGAAAAATGCTTAGAAAAAAAAATTGAAAACAATTTAAAACTGGAATTTTACATAGATTAGCAAATGAATAGCCAATTGTGTAGTTTACTTCTCAGTCGGTAAAGATGCACTTGACAGAAGACACTTTTTAACACTGGAGCACTTTTTGGCACCACCTTTACCTATACATCAATTCAAGCCAAGATCTAAAATACAGATTTAAAATTTACAGTCTCAATCTTTTGAGGACAGGTACCCCAAAATGTGTCCTACCAAATGCTTTCTCGAACAAGAAGTCAATTATAAATACCAAATATAGTTGCAAGCAGCAATTAAGGGGCCAAGCACAACAGAGGTAAAATGAAGAGCTAAGGAGCTGTCTTTAATTACTCAATAAAGACCAGAGTTCTCCAACCTTGCTCCTGGAGAGCTACCTTTCTGCAGACTTAAGTTCCAACCCTGCTTTAACACACTGTCTGTAATTACTTAGACCTGAACACATTGATTAGCTGGTTCAGGTGTGTTTGATTAGGGTTAAAACTGAACTCTAAAGTATGGTAGCTCTCCAGGAGCAGGGTTGGAGACCCCTGTTAAAGACATTTGTTAATTCAGAATTTTACTACAAAATGGCCGATGCCCAAAAAGGCCGACATAGGAAAATTAGATATCGTTCAACTCTATATGCTGTTCCGAATCTTAACAAGACCAATCTTATGTTTTTTGGCCAAACTGAAAATATAATTTTCAGCAGAAATATCCTTTTTCATATCTTTTTACCGGTAGGTGGCACTGTGCCGACACTGCTCTTGTGCGCTCAGGTCATGCTTGTTATAACACATTCCAAGTTTGGTTAGAAACTGCTAAAGTATTGCAGACATATAGCCTCATGTCCATTTTTGCACAAACTTTGTCAAATGCGTTTTACGAAAATGGTTTAGTATATCAAAAAACTTTTGATAATTTTTTTTTGCCAGAATGCTCTGAAGATCTGGTGAAAATTGGACAAACTTTCTAGGATGAGTTTGAAAAAAATTGATTTTTCAGAAAATTTGAAATTGCGAAAAATCTTGCAACATAGAATTTTACATTTTGCTATGCATTCGACTCGGTATGAGCCAAGGAATCAGAAGAAAAAAGAATTTTGACCTAATGGTTCAAAAGTTATTAGCAGAAACATGAGTGCAAATTTGGCATGAGATGGAGACTCCAAATTTGCTGTGGTTAATGATGAGACTGTGCTCTATCTGTGTTCCAAACTTCATGACTTTCCCGCAAACGGTTCTATAATTTTCATAAGATTCATAACAATATGCCAAATCATTTGAAAAATACAGCATTTTACTACAAAATTTGAAGAAGTTGTCCATGTTCAAATTGACTGAAATAGGAAAATTTGCTTATCATTTGATTTGGTATGCCGTTCCAAATCTAACCAGATCACTCATTATTTTTGGTCAATCTGTTCAGAAAATATAAACAAAAATGTCATTTTTATATATCTTTTGACCAGTAGGTGGCACTGTGTCGAAACTACTCATGTGCCTACTAAGTCATGCTCGGAAAAACACCAAACCAAATTTGGTCCAAATCAGCTAAAGCGTTGCAAAGATATAGCCTCATGTTAATTTTTCCGTAAATTTTGTCAAATTCGTTAACACACCTTATGAAAATGGTTTGGTATTTCAAAAAGCTTTTGATAACTATTTGCCAGCATTGTCTGAAGATGATCTGAGCCAATTTTGGTGAAAATTGGCCAAACCATCAAGGATGAGTTAGAAAAATTTGATTTTTTACAAAATTCAAAAATCTTGACCTGATTAAATTTAAATATTGGTATGCATTTGACTTGGCATAAGCCAAGGAATCAGAAAAAAGAGAGTTTTGCTTCTAGACCTTATGGTTCAAAGGTTATTAGTAGAAATATGAGTGCAAATTTGGCCTATTGGTGGTGATAGAGACTCTGAAGAAGAAGAAAACTAATGAATACAATAGGTGCCTAAGCACCTTCAGTGCTTGGCCCCTAATTATTTCTGACTAACAGCAATTAGCAAGTAGAAAATCATGAGTTGTCTGTGTGTTTTTGGCTGCTCAAACCTGCATACCTTATTTAATTTTCCAACTGCAAGTTGATTGCGAAGGAAGTGGCTGGAGTTTATTCATTTTAAAAAGTAAGCAAAGGCAATGCAACTGTAACAGTGGTGTGTGCTCGCTATATTTTGATGTACACAGATAAAACAAATTCAATCAAAAGGTTGCCTGTAGATACAGCATACAGTAGTTTATAGATAGAAATATTTTAAAGCATACCACTGAGACATATCAACACTTCTTCATTAGATCTGTCACCTTTAGATCTTGGCTTGAATTGAGGTGTAGGTAAAGGTGGTGGCAAAAAGTCCTCCAGTGTTAAATTAAGTGTCTTCTGTCAAATGCATATTTGCTGGACTGTGATGTAAACACACAATTGGCTATTTATTGGCTAATCTATATAAATTCCTGTTTTAATAGGAAGCAAGTCATCAAGCCACTTCACAGGGACTTAGAATAGCATAAATTTAGCAATCTTATATTTAAGACAACAATAAAATCCTATCGTAATAACATCATATAGCATGCAGGTGGGTTTAGATGCCAATTAGTTATGCCAACCTAGAGCTTATGAGCAGTGTGAGGGTGCAATTTCCAGGGATCGTCACATGCTGCAAAAGGAGCCACCGACTTAAGCATCATCAACAGCATTAAACATTACAGTCACAATGAACTAGTTTTAAATAATTGCTATGTGTTACTCAAAGTACAACTACCTATCCCTTTAGATATATATATATATATATATATATATATATATATATATTTAAAATATCATTGAAAATGATTAATTGTTTCCTATCAGAACCCTCTTAAAACGTTAAACTGGTGTGATATTGTATAAATAAGCAAAATACAATAATGGTCAACTATGTGTACACATGCATATTCTTCATATCAGTTGACCACCACAGCTAGTCAGTATGCTGCTCTCTTGAATGTTGATGATGCTTTGGTGGCCCACTCCTCTATACCTTATATCACCAGAAAGGGTCCCTCTATTGAATTTTTTTTACTTCTTGCAGGAGAATGTCGGATAGGGAACTAAATAATTAAAGAAAAGGGACCCTTTTTGACTGCATCAACCATGGCACTGCTGGTAAGCTCTACAATACATTGTACAATCTATTTATCAGTTACATTTAGGTGATTATTTAAGTTACTTTTAGCCCTTATGCATGGCCTGGGATTCCTGAGGTCTTTTTATTTTGTTTTCTTATATCTACATTAATATTTTAGATTGGAAATATGGTAGGCAATGGTTGTGTGGCACTCACAGAGGCTCAGTGAACACAGATATCTTGGTTGTTTTATTTTGGTTTTGTTACTCCATGTTTTAACCAATTCTACATCAGTATTACTAGTTTCCTTTTGTTTTCTTTGAAAGCACAATATTTATTCAGTTGTTAGCTGCACATCATGAGGACTGACATATTTAATGGTCTCATTTGAGGGAGTTATTAATTAGTTGTCTAGAGGCAGACTTAGTTATAAGCAAATAAGTCAAGGTTTAGATGAATTGATGTAAAGTCACTTTTTCTTGCTATGTGTTATGTGATCCTGGATTGGGGTGAAAGAAAGCTCATCTTTATTAAAGTGAAGCCTAAATGAACAATATGCTTATGGGTCTCTATTAAGCTACCTTCAGGAGTGAGTCAATGTGCTAATGCTGTCCAAGTCTGAGTTAATATGCTATCGAGTTTCCCTCGATTATTACATTACCATGGCTCGAATCAATTGATAAACTCCCATTCAATGTGGTGGAGTATTTAATTGAGTCAGAGTCAATTGCATTTGTGCATGCCTGCAGACATGCTGACAGGAGTAAACACTTTAGCAGGATTTTGTCTAAGCTGTGTTAGAGTTATTGAACTCTTTGCTTTGTCAGAAAGTAGTGTGCTTTAACACACATTCATGCATTCAAAACTCACTCAAATAAAAGCATGAAAGTACAGGAAATGGTTTTTTATTTATTTATTTTTTTTAATGTATGTATGTATGTATGTATGTATGTTTGCAGATCTTTATATGTTTTCAGTTCAAATAAATTCCTACAGGAACCCTATCCTCTCTTCCCTGTAGACATAGCTCCAACATCAACCTGCACCGCAAACTACTGACCAAAGAGCTGGATGACATTGTCCTGGACCCCCAGCTTACAACCTTGCCTAAAGAGCTGCGTGCCGAGTTCCTGTCAACGATCTATGCTGACCACCATCTGGTACTGGAGGGGGTAGGGAATGCTGGACCACCACGAGACAGAAGACATGAGGGAATGAGATCCCCAGTCGCTAAAGAATATTCACGCAACAACGGCTATTGCCATGGCCCCAGTGATGACTACATGGTGCTGGACCTGAGCACCACCTCCAGTGTACAATCAAGTGGCAGTGTGCAGTCCTCACAGGAGTCTGATGAGGGCAGTGATGAGGGCATCCTGCTGGATGACCTGGAGGGTGCTAGTGACAATGAAGACTACACCCCTAGTACTGTGGCTAAGAGACTGGCAAGGGAGGGAAAGGATACAGAGGATGCCAGGAAGGAAGAAAGAGAAGGAGCCACAGAGGAGGGGCTTCTGCACTGTGACCCTTCATTCTCACCATCCGTCTTGGCATCCAGTGGAAGTAATGGCATAGGAGGCATCCTGTGCACCATCTGCCACAAACTGTACAGTAACAAAGGGACCCTTCGGGTGCACTACAAGACTGTCCATCTGCGTGAAATGCACAAATGCAAAATACCTGGCTGTAATGTGATGTTTTCTTCTGTGAGAAGCAGAAACAGACATAGCCAGAACCCCAACCTACACAAAAATGCCCCCTATACCACAATGATTGACTAGACCAGACAACCCTCCACACCACATTGCTTCACGTTCCAAATACTCCACACAATAACCCCCTCTCCATTCCCCAGCAACAAAATGCTATAAAAACATGTTTCTCTCGAAACATCTTTTCAAGTATGAAAAATTAGAGCAGAATTGTGCCCTTTTGACATTTCCGTTTTTGGAAGCAAAAGACATCATAGATCTCTCCATCCCTCACACCAACTTCTCCTCAGTCTTTAATTTGTGATTCTTGCCTGCAGAAATGATCATGAGGAAAGAAAAAAAATGCATTTGTGTAATGATATCTTTTAAAGAATCCCATACAAGAGCATGACTGGCTTAAACATGTAAATATTAATGTTGTGAGGGGCTTTTTGGTGTGAAACAGTTGTATTGATGGTTGATATTTTCAATTTTTTTGTTAATTTTTTATTTTATTTTAGTGTAATACTTTCATTTTAAAAAAGTTAAGCAAGACAAAGTAGCATCTGCCTAGCTTGATTCATTTATATTGGCTTTAAGAATGTTTTAACTTAGAAAAGAAAAAGTAAAAATATGTGACTTGTGACTTGTTTTATCTACCTGTTAGATATACAGATGGAGCTGGCATGCTTTTAGCTCTGACAAAGTACCCTTTTTCTTTTATTTTCTCATGTTTATAGCTTTGGTACAAAAAAATAAAATAAAAAAATAAAAAAATAAAAAAAATAAATATATATATATATATATATTGCACTTTGCAACTATACTAGTGGGACTTGTAACATTATTACAAGGATAACACTTTACAATGATGGTTGTCCAATGTGAAAGTGACATTTTTAAGGATACAGTGCCAAGCGGTAATTACTGTTCCTTTAAAAGAAATGTGCCAGATCTTTATATAAGAGTAATCTCATTTGACATGATTAATCCCAATATTCATGCCATTTAGTAAGTGTTTCAGGTATATTCATTTGAATGCAGTAAATAAGTATTACTGGCTATGATCATATCATTTGAAGAGTATAAGTGTATGGATAAAGATGCTGAATTAGCCCAGAGGTTAGGTAGATAATCTTTCTACTGCATGTAGTATTACTTTAAAAAAGTTAGTAAGTGTTCTGTAATTTATTTTGTTTCTATAAATTTGATCAATTTTATCATTAAAAAATGCCATTGACATTTCAGAGTGCCACACAAGAGAGGCTCTAAACTGTGACCAAAAACAAAGACAATGTTCCAAAACCTCATTAATAAAAATGACACATTGAGAAGAAGTTTAGGTAGTTTCCTATCTCCTCAGATGCTTCCGTTCCTGCTGAAAGGTTCATCTTTATCTTGTTCCTGGCAAACATTGTCTATTGGCCACACAATATCAAGACAAAGAAGAAAGCACTATTAAATCTGATCCAGTTATTGGGTATGTAGATATGACTATTTATTTCTAGTTATCTGTTTATAATAATTAACTGAATGCAAATTAGCCCTTTGATGTCTGTTACTGTCATTTGGAATAAATGAAATTAAAGATAATTATGAATGAATGAAATGTAATTTACATTACTGAAACTCCATTCAGTTCAAAAGTTTATTAATGCTGGACAAAGACTAGATGTATTTGGTCCCTCCTTTATGTGCTATAACAGTAGCAGGCCTTGTGGTATGATGGAAGGTATGAAGATTAAGAGATATTTCCAAGAGGGAATAATAGTGTGTGTCATTCAAAATGTGTTGCTACACAGAACCTGGAGATATTTCCATCACTGATCTGTGTAATAATTGTCAATTCATTAAATTCAGTGATTCAGTAAATATTACTGACAATACTGCATCATGGAGACACGCAAACTCTCCTTCTGGTTTTCTCTTTCATTTCTTCCTCTGTTTTCTCTTGCTCTGCCACCACCCTACCTGCTACCTCTTACCCCCATCACAACTGCTGCCACAGTGGGGGTTCTACAGGGACACGGTCTAATAGTGTACGGTTAACTTCACTGGATGGCACACAGCACAGAAAAAGAGTTGTAATTGCCTGTTTATTCCATATAAGGGAAAAACTGAACACATACAACCAAGTTTCCCCCTAGAGTCAAACAGTGTTTTACTTTCCTGCTCTCGGAAAGGGCTATAAAACAGTGCCACTTCAGAGGCATTTTACTGCTTCAAAAACAATGCCCGAACGTTGTAGTTCTTGCACCAATAACTAATCAGTAAGATGACAGCAACATGAGGACCCGTTAACCTCAAAACAGAATGCACTTTTAGGACTAACAAAGGCAGATGCTTTATTAAAACTTTCATAATAACAACAACAATTATTATTATTATTATTATTATTATTATTATTATTAATAATATATAATGATATTATTATTATAATATATTTATTATTATTATTAACAACAACAACAATAATAATAATAATAATAATAAGAGGACAGATGTATATAGATGGGTAACGTGATATCACAAAGTGAAGGTTATCAACTTCATAGCCTCCATATTTTCCAGACTGTCAAACTAAAGACTGAAAGAGAGGCACACAGTATGGCACAAAGAAAAAGCCTCATATTTCTATCTATCGGGAGAAAGAAAATTACTTCCAAATCTGAATCCCTGATTACTTACACATTATGCCTCTGTTAGCATTGAATGTGTCTGATAGAAGTAAAAAAAAAAAAAAAAAAAAAAGATTGAAAATAATGCAGTCCTTTTAATAGCCATAATATATGACAGGGAAATTGTCTTATAAAGGGTTTTAGTGTCAGTCATTTAACAATAGATATGTATGAGAGGAGGAAAGGACTGAAGAAGCAAATGGAAATAAACCAGAATTTCTCAGGACATTCTGCTATAATGTATTGATCTTCTTTTGGAGAGTAAACTCCTACAACTTGTACTATCCCCTCCTGCTCCTATTTTCCTTTTCCACAGGATATAAATGACCAGCATATGTATTCTTCTCTGAGAGCCCATCAAGATCTATGTTGTCCAGAGTCTGGCAGTCATTACTGTCCTGCATTGTCCCAACAGAGTTAGGCTTTTACCATGAAGCCACTGGCTAAAAGAGTCTGTGAGCCTTAAATATTTCACTGCAGCTCTAAGGATAGGACCATCAGAGACTGTAGTATTACAGAATATAGTATCTTGCAAAGGTGATCTGTAAGCTTGCTGTTAACACTGTTCTTTTGAGGGCATAGAGTGATAAAGCACAAAAATAAGATCAAATGAAAAGGAAATTGCAGAATCGAAGAATTGTGTCAAACAAAAATAGACATTGTAAAATCAAACACAGAGGAACATTCTGATCAGTGTGATCAGTTATATGAAGATGAGTGATACAAAGGAAAGAAAAGGAAAGAAAAACCATAGTCCATGATTTAATACAAGTATAATATATCATGTGTTGTGCAACCACAAACAATAATAAATAAGCCTGAAATATTTGTTAACCTTTTCTTTTGTTCTAATGTGATGTTTGATGTAGCTGTCTTTGTCCTTATTGCCCACTGAAGAAAAGTGCATCCATTTTGATGGGTGATATTAATTGCTTATCAATGTTACTTTAATTCTAAATTGTTTACTTTTCATCCCATGAGACAGTATGATGTCCTCCTTTAACAAATTTACATTTCTTGGAATCTTTTGTATTATAAAATAACTTTTTTTTTTTTTCGCATAAAATGCATATGGCGTGTAAATGGAATTTTTGTACAAATCAGAATTCTTGTACAATTTTATATTAAAGATTTATCAGTCACTCGCACGTTGAAGTACTTTATTCTTTTGGATCAGACAATTACATATATTTAGTTTCTTTGCACAGCTGGAAGTTAGCACTTCATGAAACTCACAACAGAAATGTCCTATTTATGCCATAGAGGATGGCCTTATCAGTAAAGTCAGTGATTAGCTTTTAGGTCTTTTTTTCTTTTCTTTTCTTTTCTTTTTTCTTTTCTTTTCTTTTCTTTTCTTTTCTTTTCTTTTCTTTTCTTTTCTTTTCTTTTTTCTTTTCTTTTCTTTTCTTTTCTGAATGAAATAGGATATATCACATCAATAGATTTACCCTAAATGTTCATTTTTTAAATAAAAATTGGATTTACAAAAAATGTTTTTGAGCATTTTATCTCTGTGAACACGTGAATCATTCTAGTTCATTGAGATTGCTCCAGTGGCGAACCATTGAACTAGCGTTTTTACCTAATCTCGAATCAGTTTTATTAATTTGTAGACATTTTTATGAGACATTTGTGAAAATAAAAGGATAGTTACAGTAATAGTGTCTTACTGGCCTGTTTAGACAAGCTCTCCATAAAACAAACAAAACAAGCCCTTCAAATTAACAATAATTATTAAAAAAAAACAAAAAAACATTTGTACAAAGTGGTATACACAATGTATCGTAAGACAAACTGACAAAACAAGAGGGAAAGAGAGCACAATATAAACAAAGCTGAGGACATGAGGAACAGGTGACAACACTCGACAAACGAGGACTCAACAAGGACAAAACAGGGGGACGTGATAATTGGAAACAAGGAGGCAGGATGAGAGGAGCACATGGCCAATACAAACAAAGACAGAGCCATGTGGTCAAACACAACACAAACAAAGACACATTAAACAAAGACAAGACAGACAGAACTGTCAGAGGAGAACCCTGACATAAACCATGATAATTTCTTGTAATAGTTATTTTCAATTACTCTGGTTAAATATATTACTAAAATCATATTATCTGTTTATTAATAATATCTGTTCTATTAATATATTACGTTCATCTGCTTGCTTTAAAGTGCGCCTATTATGGATTTTTTAAAATTACCTTTCATGCAGTGTGTAACACAGCTCTAAGTGAATGAAAACATCTTGCAAAGTTTTAAATCTGAAAGTGCACCGTGTATAAAGTTATTGTCTGTCAAAAGTAAGAGTCTACTCTGAATCATTGAAACGATTTGATTTTAAAACGAATCCCAAGCCATTTCATGTTGACGTCAACATGAAACATTAGCATATTGCCCGCCCACTTCTTGTGCACCCAGACCTGGGAAAACTTGATTTTCGCGTTAGTCTAAATGAAAATGCAATTCATTCTTGCTGCTTTTGGAGTGGTAAAAATAGCCATTTCACCGGTAACAGCTGTACACAAAGCAGCACTGTGCTCACAAATGCTGCTTTATCAGGCATTACAGGCATGATGAAATGGAAATGAAATTGACCAATCAGACCAATCACTGCAGATTAGCGTCACGCAAAGAAGGGGTTTAGAAAAATTAATCGTTGAGTGAATCGTTTGGGAGTCGTTGAGCAAATTAAGGTAAAAATAAATGCATATTATAAGACAATGAAAGTGTTTTTTGACATTGCATGCATGTCGACCTGTTGTTGAGGACTCCCAAAACCAAAATATGAACCTTTCATAACCCATAATAGGGGCACTTTAATGCAACAGCACATAGTTATTATAATTGAGGAGCATGTAGTAATTGATGTATAGATCATGAAAATGGTCAGGAACATTACACCAGTGTAAATTTGACATTGATGCATAACTAACAGTTTAACAGACATACCTGCACACATATACATGTAACACAAGCAATGTACAAATGCACGCAAATATAACAGTAAAATCATTCTTTCAACAAGAATACTGAAGCCCTGTTGGTTGGTGCAAACTGCAACTCATTGGCTTCAAGTGTGTGCAAATAAGGCAAGTTGCTACTGAACGTTGTTGCTTCAGAATCTTTGTTTTTCAAGATACCTGTCTATGCAAGTCATCGTCTAACCATTGGTCAATGCCTCAACAAATAAATTATTATTTCCCTCTGCATTCTGGTAGAGCCCTGCGCAGGACTGTTTTCTTAATCCCGCTCCCTCTGAATTTCTGACCACTCCCACCCACTCCCGTAAACATTCTAATAATGTATATAATTTTCGTGCATCAGGGAGCCACTATCAATATGCGGGGTATTGAAATCACTTTTGAATGAGCGCTGGCTGTTCAGTTTCACTTTCAATTTCACAATCACTTGTACTCTGTGTAAAGGTAGCACATTTTACAAGATAAAATACTTGTAAATGAGCTCAGGATCCGTTGAGCAGCAAATTCTCTACCCAAGGTCTTGTCAGTCATTTCTTCTTATTCTTGACCCATGATCAGTGAATTCTGACTCTTGCAAATCATGTTGGACGCAAGGGTGTCAAGTCTGCATTTTTTCTATAGAACTGGGATACTTTTAAACTGTTATCATGGGTTGATTTTCCCACGTGGGTTAAAAGTTTGAAATATTGCATAAATCACATTTGACTGAAATGCTTGTGTTGAAATATTTTGCATTCTACCTACGATAAACTGTGCTAGATGTTAGGTTTTGTGAATGAAAGCCACTGGTTGGAAGCCTTTTAGCTTCTGCTTTTAGCAGGATCCCAATCTCAATGCAGCCCTCTACATTCCAGCAAACAGAAGCAGAAAAAAAAAGCGTTGAAGAAGTGTCGGTCCTGTGTGGGACCCATCAAGCACACGGATGGGCACAACTTGTGCACTTCTGCTTGGACCACACCCATGCAGAGGCAGCAATGGAAGGGCCTAACTGTGCACTCTTCACCACAGTCAATGGAGCTGATGTGTGGGGTTACGCCAAGCTTCCTCCTGTTAGGGAAGAAGTGGCAGCACATCTCTCTTCCCCCACAAGAGGCTGGAAGTCCAAGGTGACTGCATATGATGGCTGTATTTTAAGTCTTCCAGATGAATCTGCTAAAGTCTGTGGATGAGAATGGCCCAGACCCAGAAATATTCATAGAGCTTTGCAGCACTACAGCCCTGGCCCTCAAAGTTACAAAAAAGACATGACACTCCATTGGCCACAACATGGGGAGTTTGATTGTCCTGAATTGTCACCTTCTTAATGCTTCTTAATGCTCAGGACAGTGCCTTTCCAGAAATGCCTTTGCCCCTACATCAGCCCCCTCACCTTTTACCTACTACAGCCAAGCAAGAGCAACTCATTCCTAGGAATAAAATTCACTTTCATTTCAGGCCCGTGCTTCCAAGTTCCTCAGTCGCCCCCTTCAAGCTCGGGAAATCACTGCCCCCAAAGTGTTTTCAGAGAACACTCGTACTAATGGCAGATGCTTCGGCAACGTGCCATCTGGGGCTGCTATATATGCGGCTGATCCAGCTCTAGCTAAAAGCCTTTGTTCCACATCATGCATTGTGAGTTGGCAGAATGCACATCAGAGTGACCCACAGCTGCCGAGATGCCCTAAAGCTTTGGTTCAAAGAGATGCTGCACAGTTAGGGTGTGATTATGGGATAAATCATCAGGAGGAAAGCTGTCACTACATATGCATTAAACATGGGCTAAGGTGCCCTGTGCAATGGCAGACTGGCTTTCATCACCTGGATGGACGCAGAGAAGACATGGCATATAAACTGCCTGGAACTAAAAGCAGTTCATCTGGCACTGAATGCATGACCACATTCTTATTTGAATGGACAATACATCGGTGTTGGTACATCAATTACCATGGTGGTGTGCACTCTCGAGCACTGCAACTGGTGAGAAGGCTCCTTTTGTGGTCAGACCAGAACCTCCTCTCTGTTTGGCCGGTGCACGTCCATGGCTGCTTGAATTGCAGAGCAGACCTGCTATCAAGAGGGAAAATGGCCCACGGAGAGTGGAGATTACATCCCCAGATGGTTGAAATGATCTAGGACATGTTCGGGAAAGTGGAGGGAGTTCTGTTTGCGTTAGCAGAGACCACTCACTGTCTGCTATAAAATGAGTGAACACGTTGGCTCATCACTGGCCAAGGGACCACTAATTTTCTCTGGTAAGATGGTTGCCTCTGGTACATAAAAAAAATCAGAGAGGAATGAGAGTCAGTGCTGCTAATGACGCCAAGATGGCCCAACCATCCGTTAAGGAGAGGAATCGTCTTTGTCCCTCCACTATGGCTATCTGGGACCCCCGTTTGAGCCATTAAGGACCGTGGAGTGGCAAGTGGTCTCACTGTAGACAGCGTTCTTACACTCACTTGTCGGAAGTGTACAGGAGATTTGCAAGTGCTGTCAGTCAGTGCTGTGTGTTTGGAATTCGAGTCTATGTCTGTACACTTTTCCTCTATCACTCTGTTCCCTGGAGTTGTGGAGAGAGTTGATGGTTTTCAGCTACTGCTAATAGCCCTGTTCTGGCCAGCCCAAGGATGGTTTTCAGGGTATGATCTATGACCCCGGCCAGAGACGTGGAGGCTGTGGGTTTGGCGCCTAAAGGGGGATCAATTCTTGAACTCTGGTCTCTCAACCAAGGAAAGGAAACCGTATACCTTGGAGAGTATTCACTTTATGGTACAGAGAAAATCAGTTGGATCCAGTTAATCCTCTGAGGTCTGAGGGGGTTTTGGCCATGGAGAAGTTTTGACATGCCCTGACATTTGTGCTTTTTCAGTTTCTTATAAACATATTAATGGCAAAAGCCTGATTATGCTGTATTCAGCACAAACTGTAGTACAATAATATGTAAGCAACATGTATGTGTCAAAATATGGTCAAAGGATGACAAAGAGAAGGAATAAGTTCTAATAGAGATACTTTAAATTACACACAAAAGATGAGTAGCGAAGCAAAAGTTCAAAAATGAACAGAAAGAAGTAAAGGGCTTAAATACACAGGCAAACAAACTCAATACAAAACAGGTGTGCTCTAATTAGTGACAATGAATAACCATGACAACTGATTATAAGCAGGAACATAGCAACAAGGAAACAGGAAACAAAGAGAAACAAACTAAATGTCCATAAAAATAAAACTGATACAACAGAACGTTACAGTACCCTCTTCCTCCAGAAGGCTGCTCCTGACGCCTAAACAGGAACAAAATGTGAGAAATGAGGGTAAGAGGCTGAGTAGAGGGAGTGTCAGGACCAGTGGCAGAAGAGAGTACCAGGGTGGTTCAGATGGTGGGAGAAACATGAGCACAGGTGGTGTGAAGGCCCACAGCAGAGCAGAAAGCCAGGGTGGAGCTGACGGAACCGAAAACTTCTGCGGTGGAGCAGAAGACCACCACAACTGGGCAGACTGAACAGAAGATCCCCACAGCTGATCAGAAGACCACCACCGCAGAGTGGATGCAGCAGAAAACCACCAGTTGGAGCAGACAGGACTGAAAACCCCCTTCAACAGAGCAAAGGACCAACACGGCAGATCATGTGAAGCTGGAGACCACCACAGCACTCCAGACAGGACGGAAGATTCCCAAGGCGGATCGGGTGGATCTGGAGACCACCATGGGGCGCAGGTGGAGCTTGTAGAACAGGATATGCCCATGGAGGAGCTGAAGATCTCCAAGATGAAACTGAAGACCACCACAGCCGAGCAGATGAAATAGACCTCAGGCAGACTGTCTGGCTTGAGACCAGCTGGAGTGTCATCTGGCTTGAGACTGACTGGGATGCCGGTTAGCTTGAGACTGGCGTCTGGAGTGCCAGCTGGATTGAGATTGACTGGAGTGCCGGCTGGCTTGTGCCTGGAATCCTGGCTAAGAGACGGGCATCTGGAGACTGACTGGTAGATTGATTTCTCTTTCGTCATTCTTTGGTTTTTTAGAACTAGAGACACACATCTTTGGTTTTTTAGAACTAGAGACATGCATCCAAACTAATTGAGGATAGTATGAATCTGAGGGCCTTAGATACGGCTTTGGATGCGACTAGCTCAGGGAGTCCTGTACATTGTTCGTATCCGGTTCTAGAGCCCATGCAGCAGGGCAACTGGGTGACAGTGAGGTGGCATAGTCATGGGTCAAAACACCGCTCTTCCATTCCGATCAAAATTTCAAACAGGTTCTCCCCACTCAGTGACACACCCACTGAGAAACATGATGAAAGTGCTCTAGTTATTGGCGATTCTATTGTACGGAACGTGAAAATAGAGACACCAGCCACCATAGTCCAATGTTTACCGAGAGCCAGAGTGTTTGACATCTTGGCAAATTTAAAAGTGCTGGCTAATGCTAAACGAAAATTCAGTAAGATTGTTATTCACGTCGGCACTAATGATGTTCACTAAAAACAATGTTAAAGAGGTGTGTGAACTTCCAAGTATGATGTCAGACACTGTAATATGCTCTGGTCCCCTCCCTGCTTACCATGGTGACGAGATACGTAGCAGACTGACGTCACTCAGTGGCTGGATGTCAAAGTGGTGCCTGCAGAATAACATAGGTTTTATAGACAATTGGACGAGTTTTTGGGGCAGACCTGACCTGCTGAAAAGAGATGGTCTTCATCCCTCCAGGGGTGGTGCCGCTCTTCTCTCTAGAAATATGGCACATAGTCTTAGAGTTTGTACATAACTAACTGGGGCCTAGGTCTGGAAGCAGACAAACTGGCTAAACCGACCATCTGCTAGCCGCCTCATGTCACAGAAGTCAGTTAATTCTCAGCACATAGAGACTCTTTCACCTAGATATCACACTATAGAGACAGTGTCTGTTCCCCGAATTAGAAAATACAAAAAAAACAAAACAAAAAATAACGTCCAAACCAATTTAAGAGTAACAATTTAATTGATGTTCAACAAATACAAAATGTATATATTACAGAGAAACAAATGATAAAGCTTGACTTTTTGAATATCAGGTCCCTTCCTATGAAAGTGCTTTTTGGAAATGATATGATGACTGATCATAACCTAGATCTGCTCTGTTTGACAGAAACCTGGCTAAAACCAGATGATTACATTATTTTAAATGAGTCTACCCCCCAAGATTACTGTTATAAACATGAGCCGCGTCCAAAAGGTAAAGGGGGAGGTGCTGCTACAATTTATAGCAATATTTTCAGTATTTCTCAGAGGGCGGGCTTCAAGTATAACTCATTTAAAGTAATGGTGTTTCATATAACACTATCCAGAGAACCACTGTACTGGCTACTGTATACAGGCCACCAGGGCACCAATACAGACCTTATTAAAGAATTTGCTGATTTTCTATCTGAGTTACCGCTGGCTGCAGATAAAGTCTTAATTGTTGGTGATTTTAATATCCATGTTGATAATGAAAAAGATGCTTTGGGATCAGCATTCATAGACATTCTGAACTCTATTGGGGTTAGACAACATGTTTCAGGACCTACTCATTGTCGAAATCATACTCTACATTTAACCCTCTAAGCGCCAAAGTCGCAAAATTGCGACAAGACGTCATACTTAATAAAATAGACAGTAGTTCCTAATATGGTGTAATATCTCATTTGTATTCCCTACCACTAGCTGGCAGACATGTAGTACTTCGATTCTAGACCAAAATTTCGTCTTGTTCGTATTCAAATTGTTCGAGGAAATTGCAGAGCAAGTGAGCTTTCATGTCATTGATGCGGAAGCAGTTCAGTTCAGAGCGTGCGAGTAAATTGTGAGATTTGTGAGAGAAAATCGCCAAATATCTAATAAAACGTTGTACCGTGAGGATATGTTGCAAATGTTATTTGCCGATTTTGACTCTGAAGGGGAATATTTGCGTTTTGGAAATGACGATCGGCCGTCTAATGATCGCGCTTCTCCTGGTACATCTTTGCTGCTCAATGGTACCGCCGTGCACGGCGAGAGCTTTCATGAAGCGCAAACAAGTGATCATGTCGACCCTTTGCCCAACGGGGATGGGGGTGGCAGGGGTGAATGTGGTCGTAGTGTCCATAGGGAGCTGTTGCTGATCGCGCACGCACTAAGGGCCGCCAGCAGAAAAAAAAAAAGTACAGGTGCAGTCAGTGTGGGGTAGGTGCGCTGTGCCATGCAATGAGAGGTACCATACTCTCAAGAACTATAAACTGTCACCTAGATACCTGATTGGGCAGATAGCTGGTCAACTGATCAAAAAATAGGCACATGCATTTTACTATGGCACAGTAATATAGTAATAATTTACTACTTTCTCCTGTTTTACTGTTGATTTCCTCTTTTCCTGATCATTTGGAATGAGGATAAAAAGAGAAAAAAAAAACATGCAAATAAGTTGAAACATCAATTCAATATCTACTATTTCCTGAATATTATGAAATTTGAGATGGCCGCCCCTTGATGACGTCATAATATGCCAATTAGATGAGTATATTTACACCCCACATAAACTTTTGGTCATGCCCAACATTTTTCTAATTTACAGTAGATATCTATCTTTAAGCCCTTTCACGCCACAAGCTTTTGAAATGATGTCAAAATCCAAAATGTTTTCCAAAAAACCCTGGCGCCTAAAGGGTTAATACTGTCACATGGAATTGATGTTAATGGTGCTGAAATTCTGCAGCAAAGCAATGATATTTCAGACTATTTTTTAGTCTTTACTCCATATAGCTAAAACTGTAAATTCTACTCCTTGTTACAAGTATGGTAGAACCATCACTTCTACCACAAAAGACTGCTTTGTAAGCAATCTTCCTGATTTATCTCAATTCCTCAGCATATCCAATAGCTCAGACAAACTTGATGATGTAACAGAAACTATGGACTCTCTCTTTTCTAGCATTTTAGATACGGTTGCTCCTTTACACTTAAGGAAGATTAAGGAAAACAGTCCGACACCGTGGTATAATGAGCACAGTCGCACCCTAAAGAGAGCAGCCCAGAAAATGGAGTGCAACTGGAGGAAAACAAAACTAGAGGTATTTCGTGTTGCATGGTGGGAAAGTACCCTATCCTACAGAAAAGCATTAAAAACTGCTAGATCTGATTACTTTTCGTCTCTTTTAGAAGAAAACAAACATAATCCCAGGTATTCAATACAGTGGAAAAATTTAAAATAAATAAATAAATAAATAAAGCTTCAACAGGTGTTGACATTTTCCAACAACACAGCAGTAATGACTTTATGAACTACTTTACTTCCAAGATCGATACTATTAGAGATAAAATTGTAACCATGCAGCCGTCCGTTACAGTATCACATCAGATAGTGGTCTATAGATCTCCTGAGGAACAATTCCTCTCATTCACTACTATAGGATAGGAAGACTTGTATAAACTTGTTAAATCATCTAAACCAACATGTATGTTAGACCCTATTCCATCTAAGCTCTTAAAAGAGGTGCTTCCAGAAGTCATAGATCCTCTTCTGACTATTATTAATTTGTCATTGTCATTAGGATATGTCCCCAAAACCTTCAAATTGGGTGTTATTAAGCCTCTCATAAAACAAAACAAAAAAAAAAAACAACAAAAAAAACAAACAAACAAAGAACTAGTTAATTACAGACCGATCTTGAATCTCCCTTTTCTGTCAAAGATACTAGAAAAGGTTGTATCCTCACAATTATGTTCCTTCTTAGAGAAAAATGGTATCTGTGAGGATTTCCAGTCAGGATTTAGACCATATCATAGTACTGAGACTGCTCTTATTAGAGTTACAAACGACCTGCTCTTATCATCCGATCATCTTATCATCCGATCATGGATTTTAGCGCTGCGTTCGACACTATCGACCACAACATTCTTTTGAATAGACTAGAAAACCTTGTTGGCATTAGTGGAAGTGCATTGGCATGGTTCAAATCATACTTATCTGACTGCCAAAATTCATAGCAGTGAATGAAGAGGTATCATATCAATCACAAGTGCAGTATGGAGTACCTCAAGGCTCAGTACTAGGGCCGTTACTTTTCACACTTTACATGTTGCCCTTGGGAGATATCATCAGGAAACATGGTCAAGTCAAGTCAAGTCACCTTTATTTATATAGCGCTTTTAACAATACAGATTGTGTCAAAGCACTTAACAGTATCAAATTGGAGGATAGAGTGTCAGTAATGTATAATAATAAGATTAAACACTCAATTTTCAGTTAAAGGCATTTCATTATTGAATTCAGAGATGTCATTGTCTAGCTCAGTTTAGTTTAAATAGTATCTATGAAATCAAATTGACGATAATCGTTAGAAATTAAGTGTCCCCAACTGAGCAAGCCAGAGGCGACAGTGGCAAGGAACCAAAACTCCCTCTGTGACAGAATGGAGAAAAACACCTTGGGAGAAACCAGGCTCAGTCGGGGGGCCAGTTCTCCTCTGGCCAGGATATTATTATTTATTTTTTTACTTATTTATTATTTATTTTTTACTTATTTTAAATTTTAAATGTATAAATGTATTATATTTCTATTTTTATATTGTTGCAATTTCTAACAATAATAGTATTATGTAGTTAGGTATTTTATTATATTATAGTTATTTTGTTTAATTTTAAGTTTTATTGCATTTAAGTCGAGGTCTTCACTGGGGATATGTCCCCGGGGCTCATCCAGGTGTCCGGCCTCCGCTGACGATCAGGGTCGCAGACATCATCTCCCGGCGCCGATCCACCATCTGATCCGGACACGGACTGAGAAACAGAATAAGAAAGAAACAGACAAATATTAGCGTAGATGCCATTCTTATTACGATGTAACGAGTACATCGTGTGTTATGAGGAATGTTCCCGGTTCCGGTTGATCTAATTAATGCAGCCTAACAATCCTTTAATGGATTTGAATAATAGAAGTGTATTAGTGTGTTACAGTCAGGTCCATAAATATTGGGACATCGACACAATTCTAACATTTTTGGCTCTATACACCACCACAATGGATTTCAAATGAAACGAACAAGATGTGCTTTAACTGCAGACTGTCAGCTTTAATTTGAGGGTATTTACATCCAAATCAGGTGAACGGTGTAGGAATTACAACAGTTTGCATATGTGCCTCCCACTTGTTAAGGGACCAAAAGTAATGGGACAATTGGCTTCTCAGCTGTTCCATGCCCAGGTGTGTGTTATTCCCTCATTATCCCAATTACAATGAGCAGATAAAAGGTCCAGAGTTCATTTCAAGTGTGTTATTTGCATTTGGAATCTGTTGCTGTCAACTGTCAAGAAGAGATCCAAAGAGCTGTCACTATCAGTGAAGCAAGCCATCATTAGGCTGAAAAAACAAAACAAACCCATCAGAGAGATAGCAAAAACATTAGGCGTGGCCAAAACAACTGTTTGGAACATTCTTAAAAAGAAGGAACACACCGGTGAGCTCAGCAACACCAAAAGACCCGGAAGACCACGGAAAACAACTGTGGTGGATGACCGAAGAATTCTTTCCCTGGTGAAGAAAACACCCTTCACAACAGTTGGCCAGATCAAGAACACTCTCCAGGAGGCAGGTGTATGTGTGTCAAAGTCAACAATCAAGAGAAGACTTCACCAGAGTGAATACAGAGGGTTCACCACAAGATGTAAACCATTGGTGAGCCTCAAAAACAGGAAGGCCAGATTAGAGTTTACCAAATGACATCTAAAAAAGCCTTCACAGTTCTGGAACAACATCCTATGGACAGATGAGACCAAGATCAACTTGCACCAGAGTGATGGGAAGAGAAGAGTATGGAGAAGGAAAGGAACTGCTCATGATCCTAAGCATACCACCTCATCAGTGAAGCATTGTGGTGGTAGTGTCATGGCGTGGGCATGTATGGCTGCCAGTGGAACTGGTTCTCTTGTATTTATTGATGATGTGACTCCTGACAAAAGCAGCAGGATGAATTCTGAAGTGTTTCGGGCAATATTGTCTGCTCATATTCAGCCAAATGCTTCAGAACTCATTGGACGGCGCTTCACAGTGCAGATGGACAATGACCCAAAGCATACTGCAAAAGCAACCAAAGAGTTTTTGAAGGGAAAGAAGTGGACTGTTATGCAATGGCCAAGTCAATCACCTGACCTGAATCCGATTGAGCATGCATTTCACTTGCTGAAGACAAAACTGAAGGGAAAATGCCCCAAGAACAAGCAGGAACTGAAGACGGTTGCAGTAGAGGCCTGGCAGAGCATCACCAGGGATGAAACCCAACGTCTGGTGATGTCTATGCGTTCCAGACTTCAGGCTGTAATTGACTGCAAAGGACTTGCAACCAAGTATTAAAAAGTGAAAGTTTGATTTATGATTATTATTCTGTCCCATTACTTTTGGTCCCTTAACAAGTGGGAGGCACATATGCAAACTGTTGTAATTCCTACACCGTTCACCTGATTTGGATGTAAATACCCTCAAATTAAAGCTGACAGTCTGCAGTTAAAGCACATCTTGTTCGTTTCATTTGAAATCCATTGTGGTGGTGTATAGAGCCAAAAATGTTAGAATTGTGTCGATGTCCCAATATTTATGGACCTGACTGTATGTGTAAGCCAGGTTAAAGAAATGTGTCTTTAATCTAGATTTAAACTGACAGAGTGTGTCTGCCTCCCGAACAGTGTTAGGTAGATTGTTCCAGAGTTTGGGCGCTAAATAGAAAAAAGGAACTGCCGCCCGCAGTCAATTTTGATATTCTAGGTATTATCAAATGGCCAGAGTTTTGAGAACGCAGCGGATGTGGAGGACTATAATGTGATAAGAGCTCGCTCAAGTACTGAGGAGCTAAGCCATTCAGGGCTTTATAAGTAATTAACAAGATTTTAAAATCTATCCGATGTTTGATAGGGAGCCAGTGCAGTGTTGACAGAACCGGGCTAATATGGTCATACTTCCTGGTTCTAGTAAGGACTCTAGCTGCTGCATTTTGGACCAACTGTAGTTTATTGATCAAGCGTGCAGAACAACCACCCAGTAAAGCATTACAATAGTCTAACCTTGAGGTCATAAACACATGAATTAGCATTTCTGCATTTGACGTTGAGAGCATAGGTCACAATTTAGATATGTTTTTGAGATGGAAAAACGCAGTTTTACAGATACTAGAAACATGGCTTTCAAATGAAAGATTGCTATCAAACAGCACACCTAGGTTCCTAACTGATGAAGAAGAATTGACAGAGCAGCCGTCAAGTGTTAGATAGTATTCTAGGTTATTACAGAAATATAGAGCTCAGTATCATCAGCATAACAGTGAAAGCTAACACCATGTCTCCTGATAATATCTCCCAAGTGTAACATGTAAAGCGTGAAAAGTAACGGCCCTAGTACTGAGCCTTGAGGTACTCCATACTGCACTTGTGATCGATATGATACCTCTTAATTTACTGCTACGAACTGATGGCGGTCAGATAAGTATGACTTGAACCATGCTAAGGCACTTCCACTAATGCCAACATAGTTTTCTAGTTTATTCAAAAGAATGTTGTGGTCGATAGTGTCGAACGCAGCGCTAAGATCCAGTAGAACTAATAAAGAGATAAAACTACGATCAAATGATAGAAGCAGGTCATTTGTAACTCTAATGAGAGCAGTCTCAGTACTATGATACGGTCTAAATCCTGACTGGAATTCCTCACAGATACCATTTTTCTCTAAGAAGGAATATAATTGTGAGGATACTACCTTTTCTAGTATCTTTGACAGAAAAGGGAGATTTGAGATCGGTCTGTAATTAATTAGATCTTTGGGGTCAAGTTGTGGTTTTTTAATGAGAGGCTTAATAACAGCCAATTTGAAGGTTTGGGGGACATATCCTAATGACAATGATGAATTAATAATAGCCAAAAGAGGATCTATGACTTCTGGAAGCAGCTCTTTTAGTAGTTTAGATGGAATAGGGTCTAACATACATGTTGTTGGTTTAGATGATTTAACAAGTTTATACAATTCTTCCTCTCCTATAATAGAGAATGAGTGGAATTGTTCCTGAGGGGATCTATAGTGCACTATCTGATGCGATACTGTAGCTGACGGCTGCATGTTTACAATTTTATCTCTGATAGTATCGATCTTGGAAGTAAAGTAGTTCATAAAGTCATTACAGCTGTGCTCTTGGGAAATGCCAACACCTGTTGATGCTTTATTGTTCGTTAATTTAGTGACTGTATTGAATAAATACCGGGGGTTATGTTTGTTTTCTTCTAGAAGAGACAAAAAGTAATCAGATCTAGCCGTTTTTAATGCTTTTCTGTAGGATAGGGTACTTTCTCGCCAAGCTATACGAAATACCTCTAGTTTTGTTTTCCTCCAGCTGCGCTCCATTTTCCGGGCTGCTCTCTTTAGGGTGCGAGTGTGCTCATTATACCACGGAGTCAAACTGTTTTCTTTGATCTTCCTTAAGCGTAAAGGAGCAACTGTATCTAAAGTGCTAGAAAAGACAGAGTCCATAGTTTCTGTTACATCATCAAGTTTTTCTGCGCTGTTGGATATGCTGAGGAATTGAGATAAATCAGGAAGATTACTTACAAAGCAGTCTTTTACATGTGGGGTTTTGTGGTAGAAGTGATGATTCTACCATACTTGTAACAAGGAGTAGAATTTACAGTTTTAGCTATATGGAGTTTACACAAGACTAGATAATGATCTGAGATATCATCGCTTTGCTGCAGAATTTCAACACCACTAACATCAATTCCATATGACAGTATTAAATCTAGAGTATGAGTTCGACAATGAGTAGGTCCTGAAACTTGTTGTCTAACCCCAATAGAGTTCAGAATGTCTATGAATGCTGACCCTAATGCATCTTTTTCATTATCGACATGGATATTAAAATCACCAACAATTAAGACTTTATCTGCAGCCAGTACTAACTCAGATAGAAAATCAGAAAATTCTTTAATAAAGTCTGTGTTGTGCCCTGGTGGCCTGTACACAGTAGCCAATACAAACATCACAGGGGATTTATCACTAACACATGTTTCTCTAGATAATGTTATACGCAGCACCATAACTTCAATCGAGTTATACTTAAAGCCTGCCCTCTGAGAAATACTGAGAATATTGCTATAAATTGTAGCAACACCTCCCCCTTTACCTTTTGGACGTGGCTCATTTTTATAGCAGTAATCTTGTGGGGTAGACTCATTTAAAGTAATGTATTCATCTGGTTTTAGCCATGTTTCTGTCAAACAAAGCACATCTAGCTTATGCTCAGTGATTATATCATTTACAAATAGTGCTTTTGTAGAAAGGGACCTGATATTCAGTAAGCCAAGTTTTATCAATTGTTTCTCTGTATTGTAAACATTTTTTATTTGTTGAACATCAATTAAATTGTTACTATTACTTTGGTTTGGACGTTTTCTGTATTTTCTAGTACGGGGAACAGACACAGTCTCTATAGTGTGATATCTAGGTGAAGGAGTCTCTATGTGCTGAGAATTAACTGACTTCTGTGACGTGAGGCAGCTAGCAGACGGTCGGTTTAGCCAGTCTGTCTGCTTCCTGACTTGGGCCCTAGTTAGTCAAGTACGAACACTAAGACTATATCTCTTTTCAACAGGTCAGGTCTGCCCCAAAAACTCTTCCAATTGTCTATGAAACCTACGTTATTCTGCAGGCACCACTTAGACATCCAGCCACTGAGTGACGACAGTCTGCTATGAATCTCATCACCACGGTAAGCAGGGAGGGGACCAGAGCATATTACAGTGTCTGACATCGTACTTGCAAGTTCACACACCTCTTTAACATTATTTTTAGTGATCTCCGCCTGGCGAAGTCGAACATCATTAGCGCCGACGTGGATAACAATCTTACTGAATTTACATTTAGCATTAGCCAGCACTTTTAAATTTGCCAAGATTTCAGGTGCTCTGGCTCCCGGTAAACATTGGACTATGGTGGATGGTGTCTCTATTTTCACGTTCCGTACAATAGAATCGCCAATTACTAGAGCACTTTCATCAGGTTTCTCAGTGGGTGTGTCACCGAGTGGGGAGAACCTGTTTGATGTTTTGATCGGAACGGAAGAGTGGTGTTTTGACCCGCGACTATGCTGCCTCACAGTCACCCAGTTGCCCTGCTGTATGGGCACAACCAGAACCGAACAATGTACAGGACTCCCTGAGCTAGTCGCATCCAAAGCAGTATCTACAGCCCTCACATTCTTACTATCCTCAACTAAAGTTTGAATGCGTGTCTCTAGTTCTAAAATCTTCTCTGTCAGCCTAACTATTTCCCTGCATTTATCACATGTGAATCCCTCGTCGCCGACAGAGAGAGATAAACTGTACATGTGACATGAAGTGCAAACAACAAGAGAAGGAGAAGCCATTACTCACCGTGATTGATGAATGATACCAACTTAACTTACCACTGTTGTTTGATGAACTTGTGAAAAACGGAGCGAGAGAGAAATGAAAACGGAGCGAGAAAAAAGAAAACAATAATAGGCGCGAATAGAAACGTGAATGGAACCGCGAGTAACAAGCTAACGCGCTGCACTCGCGGTTTTAAAAGCGAACGATCAAATTATTTAGATTAGTTTGATAGATAATACCAGAAATATGGTGGAAATTAAGTTATATATTATCAGTTTAAACAACAGAGATTGAAAGTAAGGTAAAGATTCAATAAAAAATTGGAGCTACAATCGCAAACCTCTCAGCAGCACAACAGACAGGAACAGACTGAAGCAATCGATCCCCATGGTGTTAGCTTTCACTGTTATGCTGATGATACTCAGCTCTATATTTCTTCGCGGCCTGGCAAAACATACCAATTTGAAAAACTAACGGAATGCATGGTCGATAAAAAACAACCAAAAAAAAAATAAATAAATAAAAAAAACTGGATGATGAGTAATTTCTTACTGTTAAATTCTGGAAAAAACAGAGGTCATTATAAAAGTGTTTAAAATACCAAATACATTTGCTTGCACATATTTCAGAATCGGAATATCAGATATTTCATAATATAGTGAGTATGTTTTTGAATATTAATAATAAAAAAGGAAAAACGAAATAAAAGCGATCCATGTGTCATACAGCGCTATTGTGGCTGCGTTGTGTCACATGACAAGCATGACGCATCGCCATGGAAACAATGAGGCTATACATTCTAAAATAACGGTCGCCTGAAAAAACTCACCCTGGGGGCTCAGCTAGAATATTTTAAACTCACGTGTGAAAGGGTTAACTCTCTGGGGTCGATTGTCTCGCCGGCGAGACGAACACATTTTTTTTCTCATCAGTGCAAAAGACACTAAAAATACTCGTCGATTTTGGTCATACAGATAAGTGTTATACATCAATTGAAACTTTGAAGTGTCTATTTTTTTTTTCGGGTACACTCACAATGAAAACAAAATGTTGTGGTTTTGGAAAATAAAGAAAACAAACAGGGTGCGCTCTCTGTCTTCTCCGTCTCCGCTAACTGCTTTTAGAAATGCGTCACTAAAATGAACTGTAATTCAGCAAATACTCAGCACAGAGACATGGGAGTTATATCTATAGAAAGCTTGAAGTGTCTACTTTTAAATGATGTAAGTCATATCGAATTTATAACAAATATTCTGTGATCAAATATTCTGTGATCAAGTAATCCGTATGAAACCAACACGATGTTCAGTCTTTCCTGTCTAACTCATTATCTGTAATGCAATCCCGCCCCCTGGCGGCTCGCGCCGTTCATATGTAAACACCCACGTGAGACACGTGCGCATGGAAACGCCTAACATAGGAGATCGTTCATCGCGGCTATTGTTCGTTTCTGCAAGAAGAAGTCTGGATTTGCCTCAAAAGAAGAACAAGATTTCATCCAGTAGAGGAGATCAATCTGACGAGTGAGTAATGTTTCTTTTCCTTTTTTATTTTTTTATTTTTTATTTTTATTTTTATTTATTTTTTTTTATTAGTTAACGTGTTATTGTAACATAAACTTGAACATATTTACGAGTTGGGTTGTTCCCAAACTACAACATGATGAATGCTACGCATCTAAGAATGTTTAGACCATGTTTATTATTATTAATAGCTTATTCTGTTAAAAAAATAGATTTTAATAAAGTGCTAAACAATAATAATTAGTTTCTCAGATATAATATTCTTTTTTTTTTTTTTTTTGGTACGATATACCTACAAAGCATGCGTGAGTCTATGGCTACAGAATCATATCATAGGCTACTATCATACATCAATCATACATACTAGGTTATTGTTACGAATCCTGTGCCTGCCCTTCTGCTCACTCTCCACAAGAGGTCACTCTTTTATCAGATTGACTCTTACACTTACACTGGACTTCAGTTCCCACAATCCATTGCACTCATTACACTCAGCTGCAGCCAATCACACGTTTACACCTGAGTCTGATCATACAGCTGATTCCATTACACCCCTTACTTAAGCCATGGACTTCCTCAGTCAGATCGCCGAGTATTGTATGCACTTATCGCTGCCATAGCTTTAGCTACCTTACAGAGCCTGTTGTAGTTTCCCTAGTTTTGCCTTGCCTTGCCTGTTTTGGATTGTGTTTTCCCCTGCCTGGATTATTGCTGTGTACCTGGATTGTCTCTCTTTGCCTTGCCCTGTTGGATACTGTTCGCCGATCGAAGACCCACGCTTGTTCTAGGAATACTCTTTGTCTTGCCCGTGTTATACCTGTTTGCCCCTGTTTGAACCATGCCTGTTATCACCTCATCTCTGTCTTTGAATAAAAGCTTGGACATTGATCCGCAAGTCTCACGTCTCGTTAGCCCCATAACAGAATACTCGGCCTCACAAGGATCCAGCAGCTTTTCAAGTGGACAATGGCCAGGTATGGATATTGCAAAACTGTTATTAGCCCTCGAACAGGGCACATGTTCGTTCGAGGACTATATACAAGAGTATGTGAATGTTGCTTTTTACTCTGATCTACCAGACTGTGTTTTGATAGACTTTTTCTGTGAGGGTGTTAATCAACCACTGAAATCTAAGATAATTCACGAGGGTCCGCGTTTGTCGCTTAGTCAGTTTCTGGATTATGCTTTGATGACTGTTGGTTCAGCCTTCACTGTGGGTGTCGTGGAGGAACGCGACACCGCACTCACTCGTGTAATAGCGGCGACAGTGGAGCTCGATCGCAAAATGGCGGACACAACAGCATCCCATTCTGTCACAACTGTCAATCCTGAATTAAGCCAATACACTGCTGATCATCATGAATCAAGTCAAGTCACAGTCGATCTTCACGAATCAAGGCAAGTCACCGCTGATCTTCACGAATCAAGGCAAGTCACTGCTGATCTTCACGAATCAAGCCAGGTCACCGCTGATCTTCACGAATCAAGCCAAGTCACAGCTGATCTTCATGAATCAAGCCAGGTCACAGTTGATCATCATGAGTCAAGCCAAGTCGCAGTTGATCTTCACGAATCAAGCCAGGTCACCGCTGATCTTCACGGATCAAGCTAAGTCACAGTCGATCTTCACGAATCAAGCCAAGTCACCGCTGATCTTCACGAATCAAGCCAAGTCACCGCTGATCTTCACGAATCAAGCCAAGTCACCGCTGATCATCATGAATCAAGCCAGGTCACCGCTGATCTTCACGAATCAAGCCAGTTCACCGCTGATCTTCACGAATCAAGCCAAGTCACCGCTGATCTTCATGAATCAAGGCAGGTCACCGCTGAGCTTCACGAATCAAGGCAAGTCACAGCTGATCTTCATGAATCAAGCCAGGTCACAGTTGATCATCATGAGTCAAGCCAAGTCTCAGTTGATCGTCATGAGCTAAGTCAAGCTACAGTCGATCTTCATGAGCTAAGTCAAGTCATAGTTGATCGTCATGAGCTAAGTCAAGCTACAGTTGATCTTCATGAGCTAAGTCAAGTCACAGTTGATCATCGTGAATCCAGTCAAGTCACCATTGATCTTCACGAGTCAAGCCACGTCACAGTCGAGCTTCATGACCTAAGTCAAGTCGCAGTTGGTCGTCATGAATCAAGTCAAGTCACAGTTGATCTTCATGAATCAAGTCACGTCTCAGCTGATCATCCAGAGTCACTTGACGTCTCGGCTGATTGTCACAAGTCAAGTTAAGTCTCGGCTGATTGTCACAAGTCAAGTCATGTCTCGGCTGATTATCCAGAGTCACGGCACGTCTCAGCTGATCGTCCAGAGTCACAGCACGTCTCCGCTGACCTTCCAGAGTCTCGTCATGTCACAGCTGCTCGTCCAGAGTCTCATCACGTCTCAGCTGATCTGCCAAAGCCTCGTCACGTCTCCGCGGACATTCCAGAGTCTCGTCACGTCACAGCTGCTCGTCCAGAGTCTCATCACGTCACAGCTGCTCGTCCAGAGTCACGTCGCATCACCGCTGATCATCTAGAGTCCGGTCACTTGCTGTCAACTGCACCCAGGTCAATCCTTCGCTATTCCAATCTGATATCCAGTGTGAGGGATACACCGCTGGTGTCTGCACGCGCCGCTAGTATCCATAAGCCAGTGCTCTCAACCCTTTCTGTTCCTGAACTGATTCCCTTGTCCAAAGTACTTCCCATTATGGGGATTGCCTTAAGTTGCGTTTGGGCTGCGTACACCACCACAAAACTACCCGAGGTGGGGGTCACTGTGATTGTCCCCAGATGTGGCGGCTGATGCTGCAGAACCTTCCGAGGTGGCAGTGCTAACTTCAGCTCCCTGCATGGTGGTGGCGCCCAGCAATGAACTTTCAGCTGGTCATGTCACGGTTGAAAGAACCATTAATGATCTTTCCCTGTGGACTGAGGGTATATCTGTAGAACCTTCGGAGGTGGCGGCAACTGCTGCAGAACCTCTGGAGGTGTCAGAAGTACCCGCTAGTCAACCCTCTTCTTGTTCTATTGTGGCCATGGAGGCCTTTCTGAACTCTCGTCCTGCCCCGTCACGGCTATGGATGTTGTCTGTGGATCCTTGTCCTGCCCGGCCACGGCTATAAAAGCCGCCTCTGAACTCTCATTCTGCCCCATCACGGCTATGGAAGCTGTCTGTGGATCGTTGTCCAGCCCTTCCACGGCTATGAAGGCCGATTATGAACTACTGCCTTGACCCGACCACAGAGGTCGCTCATGAACTCTTCTCCAGTCCAGAACTGGCCATGGAGGCCAATTATGAACTTTTGTTTGGTTCTAACCCAGCTGCAGAAGCTGTCCTTAAACTCTCAGCTCTATTTGTCCCAGCCGAGGAGGCTGTTAGTGACTCTAAATATGTAATAACTACTTGTTCTGTTTCCACAAATGTGTCTGTTACACCATCCATCTCTCCACCTTCTGTCAATGAGTCTGGCTGTGAATTATCCATCAGTTCTGCCTCCCTTAAATAATTTAATGTTGACCCACCCGTCTGTCCAGTTTCCACCCCTGACCCAGTTAACTTATCCATGTTATGCCAGTTACCAATTTTGTTTCAGGCTATGAGCCAGGTCTTGAACTGGCTTTTCACACTATTTTTGCCAACACACCCTGTTTTGAGTTATCTGCTTATTTTGCCTCAGTTAGTGACCCATCTGTCCGTCCAGTTACAGTCAATGTACCCTTGTATGAATTGTCTGCCCATTCAGTTGTCACAAGGAAAGCTATCGATGAACTTTTTGTGGTCCCGGCCTCATCCCCTGATGCTGTAGATGCTCTGTCTGTGTTGTCTGTCTCTGATTTCTCTAGGTCCCAGTCTCTGCCATGGTCTCTTGATCAGTCTGGTTCGCTGTGGTGGTCTTCTGCCCTGGTCTTGTGGTTCTATGCTCCGCCGTGGAGGTCTTCAGTCTCGGGGGGGGGCTGGCTATGTTACGAATCCTGTGCCTGCTCTTCTGCTCACTCTCCACAAGAGGTCGCTCTTTTATCAGATTGAATCTTACACTTACACTGGACTTCAGTTCCCACAATCCATTGCGCTCATTACACTCAGCTGCAGCCAATCACACGTTTACACCTGAGTCTGATCATACAGCTGATTCCATTACACCCCTTACTTAAGCCATGGACTTCCTCAGTCAGATCGCTGAGTATTGTATGCACTTATCGCTGTCATAGCTTTAGCTACCTTACAGAGCCTGTTGTAGTTTCCCTAGTTTTGCCTTGCCTTGCTTGTTTTGGATTATGTTTTCCCCTGCCTGGGTTATTGCTGTGTACCTGGATTATCTCTCTTTGCGTTGCCCTGTTGGATACTGCTTGCCGATCGAAGACCCACACTTGTCCTAGGAATACTTTTTGTCTTGCCCGTGTTATACCTGTTTGCCCCTGTTTGAACCATGCCTGTTATCACCTCATCTCTGTCTTTGAATAAAAGCTTGAACATGGATCCGCAATTCTCACGTCTCGTTAGCCCCATAACAGTTATATGACTACAAAATCATAGTTGGGTTTTTCCCAAACTGACTACAATGTTTGAAATCGAGTAAAACATTTTGAATATGATAGGCAATTCATTGCATTTAAATTTCTTACGGCGCGGTGATGTTTTCATGCTCTATATAAAACAATAAAAGTAATACGAGTGTACACTGTAACATGATGAATACTACCAGTCTAAGTATGTTTAGAAAATGTTTATTATTAATAGCCTACTCTGTTCAAAAATAGATTTTAATAACATGCTAAACAATAATAATTTTCTCAAATATAAAATGTATTTATTTTTTTACGATAGTACAAAGCATGCTTGAGTCTATGGCTACAAAACCTATATACAGTGGGTACGGAAAGTATTCAGACCCCCTTAAATTTTTCACTCTTTGTTATATTGCAGCCATTTGCTAAAATCATTTAAGTTCATTTTTTTTCCTCATTAATGTACACACAGCACCCCATATTGACAGAAAAACACAGAATTGTTGACATTTTTGCAGATTTATTAAAAAAGAAAAACTGAAATATCACATGGTCCTAAGTATTCAGACCCTTTGCTGTGACACTCATATATTTAACTCAGGTGCTGTCCATTTCTTCTGATCATTCTTGAGATGGTTCTACACCTTCATTTGAGTCCAGCTGTGTTTGATTATACTGGTTGGACTTGATTAGGAAAGCCACGCACCTGTCTATATAAGACCTTACAGCTCACAGTGCATGTCAGAGCAAATGAGAATCATGAGGTCAAAGGAACTGCCTGAAGAGCTCAGAGACAGAATTGTGGCAAGGCACAGATCTGGCCAAGGTTACAAAAAAAAATTCTGCTGCACTTAAGGTTCCTAAGAGCACAGTAATCACAGTAATAATCCTTAAATGGAAGACATTTGGGACGACCAGAACCCTTCCTAGAGCTGGCCGTCCGGCCAAACTGAGCTATCGGGGGAGAAGAGCCTTGGTGAGAGAGGTAAAGAAGAACCCAAAGATCACTGTGGCTGAGCTCCAGAGATGCAGTCGGGAGATGGGAGAAAATTGTAGAAAGTCAACCATCACTGCAGCCCTCCACCAGTCGGGGCTTTATGGCAGAGTGGCCCGACGGAAGCCTCTCCTCAGTGCAAGACACATGAAAGCCCGCATGAAGGACTCCAAGATATTGAGAAATAAGATTCTCTGGTCTGATGAGACCAAGATAGAACTTTTTGGCCTTAATTCTAAGCGGTATGTGTGGAGAAAACCAGGCACTGCTCATCACCTGTCCAATACAGTCCCAACAGTGAAGCATGGTGGTGGCAGCATCATACTGTGGGGGTGTTTTTCAGCTGCAGGGACAGGGCGACTGGTTGCAATCGAGGAAAAAATGAATGCGGCCAAGTACAGGGATATCCTGGACGAAAACCTTCTCCAGAGTGCTCAGGACCTCAGACTGGGCCGAAGGTTTACCTTCCAACAAGACAATGACCCTAAGCACACAGCTAAAATAACGAAGGAGTGGCTTCACAACAACTCCGTGACTGTTCTTGAATGGCCCAGCCAGAGCCCTGACTTAAACCCAATTGAGCATCTCTGGAGAGACCTAAAAATGGCTGTCCACAAACGTTTACCATCCAACCTGACAGAACTGGAGAGGATCTGCAAGGAGGAATGGCAGAGGATCCCCAAATCCAGGTGTGAAAAACTTGTTGCATCTTTCCCAAAAAGACTCATGGCTGTATTAGATCAAAAGGGTGTTTCTACTAAATACTGAGCAAAGGGTCTGAATACTTAGGACCATGAGATATTTCAGTTTTTCTTTTTTAATAAATCTGCAAAAATGTCAACAATTCTGTGTTTTTCTGTCAATATGGGGTGCTGTGTGTACATTAATACGGAAAAAAATGAACTTAAATGATTTTAGCAAATGGCTGCAATATAACAAAGAGTGAAAAATTTAAGGGGGTCTGAATACTTTCCGTATTCACTGTGTATGTGTGTATGTGTGTGTGTATGTATATATATATATATATATATATACACACACAGTATCTCACAAATGTGAGTACACCCCTCACATTTTGGCAATCATTTTAGTATATCTTTTCAAGGGACAAATCTATAGAAATTAAACTTGGATATATTTTAGAGTAGTCAATGTGCAACTTGTATAGCAGTACAGATTTACTGTCCTCTGAAAATAACTCAACATACAGCCATTAAAGCCCCAAAATGAGCCCAGAGGGTTAAAGACCCATCTCTTTAACCTGGCTTACACATAATACACTATCACATTTCTATTATTCAAATCCGTTAAAGGATTGTTAGGCTGAATTAATTAGGTCAACCGGAACCGAGAACACTTCCCATAACACCTGATGTACTTGTTACATCGTAAGGAGAATGGCATCTACACTAATATTAGTCTGTTTTATTTCTTATTCCGAGGTCACCGTAGCCACCGGATCCAGACTGTATCCAGATCAGATGGTCACTGCAGTCACCCGGATCCAGTCCGTATCCAGCCCAGATGGTGGATCAGCACCTAGAGACAACCTCTACAGCCCTGAATGTCAGCGGAGATCAGGACAACTAGACGAGCCTCAGAGACAGATCCCCAGTGAAGACCTTTTCACCTAGATGGCCATTGGGACAAGACCACGGGAACCAGTTGCACCTCTGCACAATTTGACTTTGCTTCAGCATGGAACAACCTGCTGGTTCACCTGGCCAGAGGAGAACTAGCCCCCAGACTGAGCCTGGTTTCTCCCAAGGATTTTTTCTCCATTCTGTCACCGATGGAGTTTTGGTTCCTTGCTGCTGTCGCCTCTGGCTTGCTTAGTTGGGGACACTTAATTTCCAGTGATATCGTTGACTTGATTGCAGAAATACCATTTAAACTGAACTGAATTCATTGATGAACTGCCTTTAACTGAAAATTGAGTATTCACTATTGTCCTTTTGTATTATTGACACTATTTAATACTGTAAAATATTTAATACTATATTTTTTCTATTTAATACTGCAAAGTTGCTTTGACACAATCTGCATTGTTAAAAGCGCTAAATAAATAAATGACTCACAGACAGACTCAGAAACTCAGAAATGACCTCCGTGGTCACATTCAGATAAACAGGAAAATCAGGAATGACCTCTTTGGTCGCCTCTAGTCAGACAAGAAACTCGGAGACAGCTTCCATGGCTGCATCAGAACAGACAGGAAACTTGGCAACGACCTTCTTGGTCACCTCTAGACTGACAAGAAACTCGGAAATGGCCTCCAATGTCACATCCTGACAGACAGGAAACTCAGAAATGACTTCCGCTTCGCTATGAGTGGGAGAGCTTTGTGTGGCCCATACACACATTATGGCTACCACCGTAACAGGGAGAGCAATCAGTGGCAGAAGGGACTCTGAATCCTCCAAACTTAAAACGATCTTTTTGGGCACTGGCATGATGGCTATGACATCAGGAGCTGTACTCAGGGACTGGAGCCATCACTGGCCTGTACTCAGGGGCTGGAGCCATCACTGGACTGTGCTCACAAGCTGGATATGCAGAGAATTGTTTCTTCTTCCTCAGCCTTCTCCTTTGGGCTTAAGCTAGTGTGCATCTTTGACTGAGATCAGAGGATTGAATAAGCTTTGGACTGGACTCACAATCTGTAATAGATTCTGGAGTGGTTTTTCTGTAGTGAACTCCAAAAAGAACTCAAGAACATCTTGGAGCAATTCTGAGACAGGTTCTGGAGTGAGAATGGTTGGTGGCAGGAGGGCTGTAATAGGTTGGGGAAGATGTGACAAATAGTTGATGGTATTGTCATCCACCTCACTGACCGTGTAAGGTGAGCCCAAGCACCTCAGCACCGAATTTAGGTATTGCTCTAGGGTCATGTTAACATCTCCCACTGGTATGAATTTCCATAATTCTGTGTCCAGTCCACTCCAAAATAAATCCATTAATTCACCTTCAGTGCACGATGACAAATGGCAGAATTAAATAAATTCTTCCACATACTCCTCCGTCCTCCGGCTGTGTTGATAAATTGAGCACAGCTTCTCTAAAATCAAAGAGGGCATTGCTACTAAATCCTTACTTTTTTCGGTCTGGTGTTCTGTCACAATATTCAATTCAATTCAATTCAAGTTTATTTGTATAGCGCTTTTCATGATACAAATCGTTCCAAAGCGCTGTACAGAAAATTAAGTTTCTACAATATATTTAGTAGTAGCTTATCATTGGTGACTATGTCAGTTAATGTACATATGGCAGAAATGTACGGAAAAATCAATTAAAGATGTAATCAAACAGACGATGAACACTATTAACAGCAATTATTATATGTTGTAATCAAACTTATAGCAAGATTTGGTAGTTCTGTATGTTGTTTCAGGGTTGGCATCATCTGAGGTCCTCTGAGGGGTTGGCATCATCTCTTCTCAGGTGTTCTGGATCCAGACTGAAGCTTGTGTAAATGCTAGTTGATCAATCCTAGTTGATGTCAATCCCGTGGCAGAAACAGAGAAACAAATAGAGACATAATTAGCGTAGCTGCTTTTCCAACCAAGCAAAATTGATTTGTTTAACCCAAGCTAAAGAATAACAATGTGCATTTGATCAGATATAACTGCAGTACAAGATTATGAGATGCATTATTTGAAAGCTTGGCCAAAGAGATGTGTCTTTAACCTAGATTTAAACAGAGAGAGTGTGTCTGAACCCCGAATGTTATCAGGAAGTCTATTCCAGAGTTTGGGAGCCAAATGTGAAAAAGCTCTACCTCTTTTAGTGGACTTTGCTATCCTAGGTACGACCAAAAGTCCAGAGTTTTGCGACCTTAAGGAGCGTGATAGATTGTAGCGTGGTAGAAGACTAGTTAGGTGTGCAGTAGCTAAACCATTAAGGGCCTTATAGGTAAGTAGTAATATTTTGTAACTGATACGGAACTTAATAGGTAGTCAGTGCAGAGACTGTAAAATTGGGGTAATATGATCATATTTTCTTGATCTGGTAAGGACTCTAACCGCTGCATTTTGGACTACCTGTAGCTTGTTTATTGAAGATGTAGGACAACCAGCTAGCAGTGCATTACAATAGTCCAGTCTAGAGGTCATGAATGCATGAGCTTTTCTGCATCAGAAACAGGTAACATGTTTCGTAGCTTGGCAGTGTTTCTAAGGTGGAAGAATGCTGTTTTTGTAACATGGGAAATATGATTTTCAAAAGACAAGTTACTGTCTAATATGACACCCAGATTTTTGACTGTAGAGGAAGTAACAGTACATCCGTCTAGTTGCAAATTGTAATCCAAGAGATTTTGTGTACTGTTTTTTGGTCCAATAAGTAATATCTCTGTCTTATCTGAATTTAATAGGAGAAAATTATTGGTCATCTAATCTTTTACATTTTTAACACACTCTGTTAGCTTAGATAATTTAGAAGTTTCATCTGGGCTTGTTGAGATATATAGTTGAGTATCATCAGTTTAACAGTGAAACTAATCCCGTATTCTCTAATAATATTAGGAAGGGGCAACATGTATATTGAAAATAGCAGAGGACCTAGGACAGATCCTTGTGGTACTCCATACTTTACGGATGATAATTGAGATGACTCTCCATTTAAATAAACAAAGTGGTAGCGATCGGACAGGTAGGATCTAAACCATCTTAAAGCCTGCCCTTGAATACCCATATAGTTTTGTAATCGATCTATGAGTATGTCATGATCTATGGTGTCGAACGCAGTACTAAGATCAAGTAAAACTAGCAATGAGATGCAGCCTTGGTCTGACGCAAGAAGCAAGTAATTTGTAATTTTAACAAGTGCGGTTTCTGTGCTATGATGGGGTCTGAAACCTGACTGAAATTCTTCATAGAGATCATTTTTTTGCAGGAAGGAGCACAATTGAGCAGACACAACTTTTTCTAGAATTTTAGACATAAACGGAAGATTTGAAATGGGTCTGTAATTTGCCAGTTCACTAGGATCTAGTTGTGGTTTCTTAATAAGAGGCTTAATAACCGCCAGCTTGAATGGTTTTGGGACGTGACCTAAAGATAACGACGAGTTAATAATATTGACGTTTTGCGTCAATATTATTTTGGGGCCCGGTGACGTTTTGCTTGACTCCAAAAGAGTTTATCAGGTCAGTAAACGCAAGTCCTAATACATCATTTGTATTGTCAATGTGAATGTTAAAATCTCCGACAATTAGCGCTTTATCAACAGTAACCAATAGGTCTGACAGGAAATCTGTAAATTCTCTTAGGAAATCTGTATACGGCCCTGGCGGTCTATACACAGTAGCCAGAGCAAGAGATAGGAGAGATTTCTTTTGCATATCTGACAGTGTAACATTAAGCAGAAGTATTTCGAATGAGTTAAACCTGTATCCTGTTTTCTGAGTAACATTGAGAATATCACTATATATTGTTGCAACATCGCCGCCACGGCCAGTCTGACGGGGCTCATGCTTATAACAATAGCTTGGTGGAGTAGACTCATTTAGACCAATATAATCATTTGGTTTGAGCCAGGTTTCAGTCAAGCAGAGCACATTAAAACTATTATCTGTGATTATTTCATTTACAATAACTGCTTTGGGTGCGAGTGATCTAATGTTTAGGAGCCCAAACTTTAAAAATAGTTTTTGTTCATTTATTTTGCATTTATCTGTATTAATCACGATCAGATTATTACTAGATACTGCATTAAATCTATATTTTGGCCTCACTGTTCAGGGGAACAGACAGTCTTTATAGATTGGACAGCACAAGTACTTCTATCATTTAAGTGGGTAGAACAAAAGTCATCATAGCAGTTATTTGAGAATTGGCTTACTAGTCATATGGAGCGTAGCGTCCTGGAGATGTCCGACAGCAGTTCTGCTCCGATTCTGCTGGGGTGCAGGCCATCAGCACGGAAAAGCCTAGGATGCTCCCAGAAAAGATTCCAATTATTAACAAAGAGCAGTTTCTGTTCTTTACACCATGACAATAACCACTCATTTAAAGCAAAAAGTCTACTGAACCTTTCGTGTCCTCATCGATACGTGGGAAGCGGTCCTGACATGATTATCATCATCGCGGGCGATGCACTGCTCACCGTCTCGATCAGTCTCCTGAAGTCCCTCTTCAGTGTCTCTGTCTGCCGCAGCCTGGTGTCGTTCACCCTCGCGTGCAGAACGATCGCTCCGATGCTCTCGTCGTCCTTCAGGATCGCGGGTATCTGAGCAGAAACATCGAGAACACTAGGGCCAGGGAAAAAGCGAGTGTGCGCTTTACCTTCAGCTAACGTAGCACGGATGTGCCGGACGATGGAGTCTCCGACGATCACAGCGTCGCGTTCCGTCTCGAGGAGGGGAGCGAAGCGGTCCCGGGTGGAGATCTCGAAGACTGGAAGGGGCAGAGGGGGAGAGGTCCTCGCGCGGGGCCTGGCTCGTGTCTTCCCAGCGCCGGAGTGAAGAACATCTGGGAAGATCGCGTCCTGGGTGCACGAGGCCTGTGCAGAGAAACACACGGAGTAGAGGTGGTGGGAGTGTTAGCGGCGCGCTGTATACTTACCCCGGACTTGTGAGCGTAAGCCTGGGATGTTTCCAGCGCGGCTCTCCGCTCTCTCAGCTGGGCCTGGTTCTCCACCAGCTCGCAGATCTGTTTCTCTACGGCCTCCAGCTCGAGCTGTATTCGGTGCAGCGTGTCCTCGCCTGCACTCAAAGGTAGACACACATCCGCCATTAAAGCAAGTAACAGTGAGTAAAATAATGGTATTGTTTGTGAATAGAGTATTAGCAATGTAAGCAAGATTAGCGGCAACCTTCCTTGGTTGCCGCTATTGCAACCACGCTGGCGATGCTAACACGCTATAAGCTAATAGCGGACTTGGGAAATCTAATTAAAACTAATGAAAGCAAGGTGCTCTGATTGTTTTTGTTGTAGAATACGATAGGGGATATATTCACACGCTATAGAAACAAAAATGATGGTGTATAAAATTGATTTTAACATAAAAAATAGACAATAAAGAATTAACTTGACGGAGCTCAAACTCAAAACACGCGGCAGCAACGAAATGGAATCAACTGGTCCACAACAATATGGTCCACAAAGGATGACAAAGAGAAGGAATAAGGTCCAGTAGTTGAGATACTTTAATTAAACCGCACAAAAGATGAGTAGTGAAGAAACAGTGTGTACTAAAACTAGGGGTGCGCCGATCCGATATCCGATTGGGGTATCAGTCAGACGAGGCCGATCCAAATCCGATATTCTGCATATACTATTCTGTGTTATTGTTAAGCCCCACAAAAGCCACAAACACATTATAAAACACCATAAAGTTTTTGTGCACTATATTTCAAGTGTTCTGAAGCCGTTCCATGGTTTAATGTGAGGTAGGTGAATATTTAAGTCAAGTTGAAACTTTTCTCTCTGCTGCGGCTGTCTGTCATCCTCCATTCAGCGTTCAAACTGTGTGTCGCGTTCGGTTACGAGTCAAGACGATGAAACTCTCTGCAAGATTATTAAATGTTCCTAATATTATACTTGATCTGTAAATAAAGATAAATGGTTTTGCATAAAAGGATTTTATCTTGCAGGAATTTATCTTCGTGCTGTTTTCAAAATCATCCTGGTGTCTGTTAGATCACAACACTGGACTAGAGAGCACTATGTTCTTAACGAGCACAGTAACTGACATTTAAAACTGTTAAACTATCACACAGATTTAATATACTACGCATTAATATCTCTTCACTTTGTGCTTTGAACCTTTCTATGCGGTAGGGGTGGGCGGATCGATCCTAATATCGATAGTATCGATACCAACATTGGTATTGGTATCGGATCGATACTAGCCTGATTAGATCTATACTTTAGGTTAATTTTCTCTCCTCTACACTTAATATATTGCTTAATACATTCAACAAAGAATAGACATGTCTGTGTGTTTATATACCGCTCTTTTCGCGTCTCGTATGCAAACATTACTGCTCCTCCCCTGCTTTAGTGTTTTGTTGTTATGCCATTACGTGACTCAGCGGCAAACGCAAGCAGATATTATTGGCTACAGCGAGAGATGGAACGGTAGAAATTTGCTTCTGTGGCAACAACACCAAACTTATTCACCTTTTTCAATGTGAAAGTAAGCTTTTTTCATAGACTGACTGAATGTGCGAAACTTCCACTTCATTAGGCACAGCAGGGAAATCATGAGGAAAAATCACAGTGCAATAAATGGTAAAATTGTTTGTGTTATCCACTGTGTGTGTTTATAATTAAGACAATACATTAAAATAATATAGTAAGAAACACCGGTTTGCAATACCAAGCAAGCAGCAAAACGAGCTGTATTGTACAGTTAAAAATTGCTGGAAGCGGATGGGACTGGAAGCCAGACCTATTAAATTTACAGAATTTGGCCTTTTTATACAGTATTACTGTCTTCACCCATTAAGCCACGTTGTTTTTTTCTTCTTTATAAAGGTTTTCTATCAGAGGAAAACACTTAACATGCATGCACTTTGCATTCATATCCTGGGCTGCTTGCCTGCATATACAGTTTGCATCATCAGTATACTGAGTTGGCCTTTCAATATTTCTTTCTTAATGTTAAGATAATATTTCTTTCTTAATGGCCACGTTAAGTTTTTTTTTCTTTATAACTCTTTTCTAGGCTATGGGAGGAAAATGCTTAACACGAAACTTTACGCATTGCTTTCATATTCTGGGCTCCTCTGCTTGCAAACTCCTTTCAGAAAGACAAATAATATCCACATAGCTTTAAGGTGAATGTAATATTTTAGTCATATCAACATAAGTTATTGTTAATTTTCAAAGTGTAACTGGTCATTTAAATGTATGTTATTAAAAAGGAAAAAGTATCGGTATCGGTATCAGTATCGGCGATACTGGCCCTGTATTTACTTGGTATCGAATCGATACCAAAATTTGCAGTATCGCACACCCCTACTATGCGGACTTGCGGAGCGCTGTGACACAGTTTTGCATCAAGCGCATCATTCTGCGCACAGAATGCGCATAAGTGCTGTGTGCCTGCGTGCTGAGACTCCGTGTTGCTTCAAGCGCATTATTCTGCGCACGGGATGCGCATAAGCGCTTTGTGCCACTCTGTTTTGGAGCCTTTTGTATCATAATACTTTTGCATAATGAAAGATTATTAATAGCCTTTCTTGTTCATCTTATCTATCATGTTTCTGCCTTATTATTGTGCTATACATTTAAAAGAAATGTCTTTCAATTTTACAGTATATATATTTATATATAAATATATTACTTGTTTTTCATGAATGTATTTTATAACAATACAAAAAGCTATTTATATTTTTTTCATTATCATTTTAGATTTAGTCCTACACTTATTCACTTTCATTTGTTCCCCACTAAATAATGTTTTTCCCACTAATTTTAGATTTTATACAATTGTGCACTCATGATTTTTCTAGAGTAACTTTTGCTACTGAATTATCCACTAACATTGTCACACTTCTCGGGGGAGCAAGGAGCGAGGAGACGAGGAGTACTTCAAAAACAGTCTTTAATAATCCAAACACGTAATAGACACAGGAACACCTGGAAAGACATACAAATGACGTTTAAGGACCGACAAACATGAACTGAATGGACTGGGGTTTATAAGGACAGGACAATCAGGGGAGGAAGACGAGACACACCTGGAAACAAATGAACAATTAACACAAGGGAGAAACACACACAGACAGGTCCATAGTCCTGACATAACACCCCCTCCTGGAAGGTGCGTCCTCGCACCGTAGTAACATCCAAAGGGGAGGGGCGGGTGGGAACTAAGGAGGAGGCTCAGGAGGAGGACGAACCCCCGGGAGGGGGCCGGCTGACAGAGACCAGGGAGGCGACGAAGGAGGGAGGAGCCAGGGAAGAGACAGGAGGGATCCGGAGCAGGAGGAGTCTAGCAGGACCCAGGCCACAGCCATGATGTTGACCCCCGGTGGAGCCGACAGAGAGAGGAGCCATGGAGGAGGAATGGCCGCCGACTCCAGGGGGTCGACCAACGGTGGCGGAGCAGGTGGTGGAGGAGCCCGAGGCGGAGACGGAGAGCCAACGAGCCAGGGGGATGCTGAGGATCCGGAGGGCCAGAGTGGAGCCGAGGGCTCTGGCGACCGAGGTGGAGACGGAGCTCCGGAGATCTGCGGCGGAGCCGGAGCGACTGAGGACCAAGGTGGAGCTGGTGGGAGGAAGGAGCCCAATGGAGCCGGTGGGATGGAGCGACGAGGTGCAGCCATACAAGCGGAGTCCTGAGGAGATGGCGGGTCGACGCCCGACCAAGGCGGAGCCGGAGGGACGAGGGAGCCCGGTGGAGCTGTTGGATCGATGGATGACGGTGGAGTCGAGGGAGCTAGGAGCCGAGGTGGAGCCGCTGGGTCCACGGGCCGAGGCGGAGTCCGGGCCTCGGAGGCTGGAGGTGGAGGTGAGGGGTTCTCCAGCCATGGCGATGGAGGATGGCAGACCCGCGGAGCTCGCACCGCATTGATGGAGGGCTGAGGGCGAGCAGAGGGGCTGCCAGACGACAGCGGTGGAGGAGGCAGGAGTGGGTGGGAGGGTGGGCATTTACGAGGAGCGGGCACTGGAGGGCGCTCTGGCGGCACAGGCTCTGGAGGACGCTTTCGGGGAGCGGGCACTGGAGTGCACTTCCGAGGAGCAGGCATTGGAGGGTGCTCTGGAGGCGCGGGCTCTGGAGGACGCTTTCGGGGAGCGGGCACAGGGGGGCACTCTGGAGGAGCGGGCACAGGAGGGCACTCGGGATGAGCGGAGCTGGCTGGGACCAGTGGAGACGAAGGAAATCCAGGAGACGAAGGAGAGAGGAGAGGGGGAAAGTCGACCTCCAGGTCAGTTGCCCAGTCAATAAGATCCCCCTCCAAGTCCAGCAGCCCCAGATGTCCTATCAGCTCACCCTCAGCCGTGGTGTAGGGGACGGAGCTCCACTCCACGCTCACACCGTCCACGGCTGGCTCCCTCGTGATGGGCACTGTCACCGGCTCTCGCACCTGATCTGACGTGTTGGGCTTAACTTCCGGGATGATCTTCTGCTCAGTCGCTCGGCTTGGCGCTGGCTCGTCGATCTCAGCGGGAAATGGCTCTCCGTCATCGGTGGGCTCAGGCTGATGCTCCGCACTGCGGGGAGTTGGTGGGCTGGGCTCTGGGTCAGGAGTGGATCTCCACGAAGGTGGCGAATTCTGCTCGAGGACCATCTTCGGACGACAGCGCTCTGCACGCGGTGTTCAGGCTGGCATCATAGAAAGAGCAGAGCGCGTCGTCCGGATAGCTGGTGGGGTTAGCTAAACACAGGAACAGTCTTGTATGGTCCTCGAGAGATCTGTTCCCCTGCTCCAGCAGGAGGAGGAGGAGGAATTCGGGCCGGACGAGGGGATCCATAGGGCACAACGGAAAGAAAAAACACTGAGAGAAAACGGTAAACAAAACGGAGGGTAAAACACGGAGGTTACTGTTTTGGTCGATCAGGGGAGGAAGACGAGACACACCTGGAAACAAATTAACAATTAACACGAGGGAGAAACACACACAGACAGGTCCATAGTCCTGACAAACATAGTTTATAATAGTATTTTTTGTCATAGATTATAATTATATATGCATTCAATTGTTGTTTTTCTTTACAATAAAGTTGTCTATATTTAGTAGATTGTGTTTAACACAAAAAAAGTCATGATCAGGTCAACACACATTGAGGTATAAAAATTCAGCACCGATTAAAAAAACTGCACTGGTATCGGATCTATATCGGCAGATACTCAGAATTTTTGGTATCGGATCAGTATTGGTTCTGAAAAAGTGGTATTGAACCACCCCTAACTAAAACACAGAACATTAGGGATGTTCCTAAAATCCTTTTTTGGTTATGAAAGTGATGCAGTTCAAGGTTCCTTATATGACTTTAGGGGGATGTTCCATTTTGGTTATTTATTTATTTATTTATTTATTTATTATATTTATTTATTTAACTATGAAAAGGTTCCTCCGGTGCGAAAACGCCTATATTGAACATACTTTGCCACCAAACCAAAGTCAGTATTAAAGTTTAACAACGTGATCTCATGAGAATTCATATGTATTTTACATAATGTGGTTCTACAAAAGGTACATTTACTTATGTTTGCCTAGACACTGAAACATACATACTGGCGAATTTATAGCATCTAAACATACAGAACTGACCTATTGCAACACCTAAAATGTAAATTATTAACCTGTGAACAACTTTACAGACTTACAAATAAATCCTTATGAATTTTGAAATCGCAGCATTAACATTCTTATTATATTGTATTTGGTTGTCATACTGATGACATTATGTTTTCAACTGCATTTATTAAATGAAGTTTAATCATTTACTTAATATCAGTGCTTGAAGTGGGCCGGTATGGACTGATACGTAGTACTGGCATTTATATATTTTAGTCTTTAGTGTACCGGCACTTTTGACATGTTGCCGATACTCAGAGTCAAAGCGTCAGTGTTTGGATGATTAGAAATGACACTAAATTAATCACACTACCGGGAGGGGTCACCTCTCATCTTGACAATTCACGTGAATGAATGCAAGCGGAGTCGGTCTACCTCAGGGGTTGTCAATGTGTGGGATGCTAGAGCAGGTCAGGAGAGGTATAATAATAATTCATTATTGATTACTAATTTGAATCATTACATTATAACGAAAACAATACCTTAAACATTAAAAGAAGCAGGTTTTTACAATCCCATCATTTTAAACCGGTAAACTTCTGGAAAGTCCAAGGATCCAGTAAGCAAATTCAAACAGTAAGTTCAAAACAGTGCTAATAATAACAGCTACATGCTGAGGTGGTTGCTCTTAAAAACATTGTTGTAAAACTGGAGAAGGATTTTAAGGACTCTGTTGAAAGTAATTTTAACCATGAAATGTATTTTAGAGAGGCTGTAGATTTTAAATTTGAAAAAGTGGAAGAATCTATCAAGTATGTTGTAGCGACACCAGAGAGAGAGCAGGCATTTTGAGGGGCAGTGGCCCAAACCAAAAAAAGGGGCATTAAGGCGGTGGGTGCTTGTTAATACATGGCTATGGCTGCCTCACTCTCCATATAATCCTGTTCTGCTTCTGTCTCTTCCCTCTCTGTCTCATTGTATTGTCTTTCTTTCTCAATCTGAACATTTTCTGTCTCTGGCTCAGTTCCAAGACCTTCAAATTTACATTGTTGAGTTGACTCTGGGGCAGTTTCATCTTAATATTGAGAATGGATAACAAACCTTTTACAATCATATTGTAAATACAATTGTTAGGCTTAGTGCTAAGTCAATTGATGTTGTTGTAAAGTAAATATTCGTTCATTTGAATAATTTAATGTCTATCTTTCTTTTTATCACACTCTAGTTTAACAGTCTTACCTGTACCTGTCTGATTTGGCTGATGCTCAGTGGGCTCTCCCTCACTCTCTGAGCCTGCTTCTTCCTCATCTTCAATGGAAGTATAAATATTAGACATTTAATTTAATATTATACAGCATAAATCTATATTATATACTAACTAGATAGTAAAGTTTGTAGACAAACTTTAAGTTGGCTTGAAACAGCCTAGCCAGAAAGTTTGAAGTAGTTGTAATAGCTTGAAGTTGGAAGGTTTTCAGTTTTAGCTAGTTTGAAGTTTAAAGCAGTTTTAAAGTTTGAAGTTTTAAAGTTTTGAAAACCATACAATTTACCAGAAAAAAAACATAGTCACAGACAGACAGACAGATTAGCAAGTTGCTAGCATGTTTCTAGCATTCTGCAAGCATGACTAGCAAGTGACTAGCATGTTGTTAACATGACTAGCAACTGACTAGCATGTTCCTAGCATGATTAACAAGTGACTAGCCTGTTGTTAGCATGACTAGAAAGTGACTAGCATGTTGTTAGCATGATTAGAATGTCTCTTGCATGATTCTAGCATGATTAGCAAGTTACTAGCCTGTCGCTAGCATGTTGTTAACATTATTAGCATGTTATTAACATGTTTCTATCATGATTAGTATGTTTCTAGCATGACTAGCAAGTGACTAGCATGTTGCTAGCATGACTAGCAAGTGACTAGCATGTTGCTAGCATTACTAGCAAATGACTAGCATGTTGCTAGCATGACTAGCAAGTGACTAGCATGTTGCTAGCATGATTAACGAGTTCCTAGAATGTTGCTATCAGGTTTATAGCATTTTGCTAGCATGATTAGCAAGAGAGTAGCAAGTGAATAGCATGTTGTTAGCATGATTAGTATGTTATTTGCATGATTAGCAAGTTACTAGCATGTTGCTAGCATGTTTCCATCATAATTAGCATGTCACTAGCATGATGAGTCTTGGCTCATCTGAACATTCTGTCAATGTAAGTCTATGGGATTTTTCCCAGATTTTATTGTAATTTTTAGGAAAACCGTAAGCCGGATCAGTTAGAAAAGATATAGCAACCCGAGTCAGACCAGTCTGAAGGTCTGGGCCGAGTTTGGTGGTTGTAGCTTTAAAGGTCTAGGAGGAGATACATTTTAAAATTTGGTCTAAGAAGAAGAAGAAGAAGAAGAACTAGATAGTAAAGTTCATAGACAAACTTTAAGATGGCTTGAAAAAGCCTAGCCAGAAAGTTTGAAGTAGTTTTCAAAGCTTAAAGTTTGAAGGTTTTCAGTTTGAATAGATCAGGATAAAATGATATTCCTAGGCCTGTGCAGACTCCTCAGCTTCATACCTAAAAACAGTAAAGAAAAAAAGAAAAAACAGAGAAAAGGCATTTATTTTAAAATACTACTAAACATTTACAAGAGCATTAAAGGGATAGTTCACCCAAAAATGAAAATTATGTCATTTACTCACCTTCAAGTATTTCCAAACCTGTATGAATGTCTTTGTTCTGCCCGAACACAAAGGAAGATATTTTGAAGAAAGTTTGTAACCAGGCTGTTTTGGGGTACCATTGACTTCCATAGTAGAAAAAAATTACTATGGAAGTCAATGGTGTCCCAGAACTGCTCTGTTTCCCACATTCTTCAGAATATCTTCCATTGTGTTCAGCAGAACAAAGACATTCATACAGGTTTGGAACTACTTGAGGGTGAGTAAATGACAGAATTTTCAGAATGGAATTTAAAGCATCCATTTAGCAAGGATGCTTTAAATTGAACAAAAGTGATTATAAAGACATTTATAATGTTACAAAAGATTTCCATTTCCGATAAATGCTGTTCTTTAACTATTCATCAAAGAAACTGAACAAAAATTCTACTCTGCTGTTTTCACAGGAATAAATGACATTTTAACATATATTCAAATAGAAAGCAGTTATTTTAAAAGGTTAAAAAAAAAAAAAAAAAAAAAATATTACTGTTTTTTCTGTATTTTGGATCAAATAAATGCAGGCTTGGTGAGCAGAAGATAATTCTTTAAAAACATTAAAAATCTTACTGTTCAAAAACTTTTGACTGGTAGTGTATAACCTAAAAGTAAAATCACAGTTAACAACACATTGTGCCAGTGGAAAATAAATGTATCAAATAAGAATAAAAGTTTGAAGAGTTAAAGTACTTAATTAGTAAGAGCATACAACAATCAGAGAACGCATACCATCTGAAAATGTTTAAAACGGTCTTCTTTATGGCCGCCTGCCTCACGATGGTCCGGCCGCTCTCCCAGCGCCGCTGCGGGAGAGAAATGCTGCTTAGCACGGCTTAACTGAGAAATGAGCACCCGATGTCCCGATCCGATGTTCTTAAAACAATACATACAAGACAATGAAGAAAAGTGTATACATGGATTTTAACGTATACCTACCCATTTAACACACTCTTAGGACTTTCGCCTTCACGATGAGTCTCCCTGCCGGTCCGTCAGCCGCGTTGTGTTGAAAAAAATATCCAATTAACGTTAGATAAAAGCAGCAGTAACTTGGCTAATATAAAATTAAATATAAATCTTACTTTGATAGATTAGGCCTAGAGTTTATCCACTGACACGCAGGTGCCCATGTTTAAGTGGTGAGTGGCAAACTGTTTTTTTTTTTTTTTTTAAATGAGAAGGGGCGGGAAGACAAGCACGCCAATCTTCGCATGACGCAATGACTGCATAACACAAGTGATTTTAGATTATAAGGAAAAAAACTTGAGTAGGCCTACTTTTTTGGAGATGCCTATAAATAAATAAAATGAAATTATTCCTAAAGTAAATGGTCTTGGATTGTTGTAGCCTATATGCAGTACATTATGATAATCCTTTAAAAACACATGCAATACTTAAGTTACCCATAATTGCATAAAAATAAACCAACTGCAAAAAACTAAATTTTTGTAACTATAAATATAGCCTAATATAGCCCAAATGTGGCCCATGTGGGACCCACAAATAAACAATAATGGGCAACCTAACTGGGGCCCACAGTTTTATCCAAGCTGGGGCCCATATTCAGCCCATCAAAGTGCCCACTCTGAGCCCATGCCCAGTTGACGCCCATATAGCCCAGATAAATCCCACGTGGGGCCCACATGGACATGTTGGCTGGGAAGTGACTAGCATGTTTTTAGCATGATTAGTAAATGACTAGCATGTTTCTAGCAATTTGCAAGCATGACTAGCAAGTGACTAGCATGTTGTTAGCATGACTAGCATGTTTGTAGCATGACTAGCAAGTGACTGGCATGTTGCAAGCATGATTCTAACATGATTAGCAAGTTACTAGCATGTAACTAGCATGTTTCCAGCATGATTAGCATATCGTTAACGTTGTTTGCATGATTAGCAAAGTTACTAGCATGTCGCTAGCATGTTTCTAGCATGATTAGCAAGTGACTAGCATGTTGCTAGCATGTTTCTAGCAATTTGCTAGCATGACTAGCAAGTGACTAGCATGTTGCTAGGATGACTAGCAAGTGACTAGCATGTTGCTAGCATGACTAGCAAGTGACTAGCATGTTGTTAGCATGATTACCAAGTGACTAGCATGTTTGTTAGCATGACTAGCAAGTGACTAGTATGTTTGCTAGCATGACTAGTAAGTGACTAGCATGTTTTTAGCATGACTAGTAAATGACTAGCATGTTGCTAGCATGACTAGCATGTTGTTAGCATGAGTATCAAGTTGCTAACATGTCGTTAGCAAGTTACTGACATGTAACAAGCATAATTAGCAAGTTGTTAGCATGTCATTAGCAAAATAATAGTATGTTACTAGCATCACTAGAAAGTGACTAGCATGTAACTAGTATGATTAGCAAGTGACTAGCATGTTGTTAACATAACTAGCAAGTGACTAGCATGTTGCTAGCATGACTAGCAAGTGACTAGCATGTTTGCTAGCATGACTAGCAAGTGACTAGCATGTCTAGCAAGTGACTAGCATGTTACTAGCATGATTAGCAAGTATCTAGCATGTCATTAACATGATTAGCTAGATGCTAGCATCTCATTAGCAAGTTATTAGCATGTAACTAGCAAGATTAGCAAGTGACTATCGTGTGGTTAGCATGATTAGCAAGTTGTTAGTATGACTAGCAAGAGACTAGCATGTTGTTAGCATGACTAGCATGTTTTTAACATGACTAGCAAGTGACTAGCATGTTGCTAGGATGACTAGCAAGTGACTAGCATGTTGATAGCTTGATTAGCAACTGTCTAGCATGTTGCTAGCATGACTAGCAAGTGACTAGCATGTTTGATAGCATGACTAGCAAGTGACTAGCATGTTGCTAGCATGACTAGCAAGTGTCTAGCATGTTTGCTAGCATGACTAGCAAGTGACTAGTATGTTTGCTAGCATGACTAGCAAGTGACTAGCATGTTGCTAGCATGACTAGCAAGTGATTAGCATGTTGCTAGCATGACTAGCAAGTGACTAGCATGTTTGCTAGCATGACTAGCAAGTGACAAGCATGTTACTAGCATGATTAGCAAAGTGACTAGCGTGTTGTTAGCATGAATAGGAAGTGACTAGCATGTTGTTAGCATGTCATTAACATGATTAGCTAGTTGCTAGCATCTCATTAGCAAGTTATTAGCATGTCACTAGAAAGATTAGCAAGTGACTAGCATGTTGTTAGCAATATTAGCAAGTTGCTAGTATGTTGTTAACATGTTTCTAGCAATTTGCTAGCATGACTAGCAAGTGACTAGCATCTTTTTAGCATGACTAGCAAGTGACTAGCATGTTTTTAGCATGATTAGCAAGTGACTAGCATGTTGCTAGCATGATTCTAACATGATTAGCAAGTTACTAGCATGTCACTAGCATGTTTCCAGCATGATTAGCATGTCGTTAACATGCTGTTAGCATGATTAGCATGTGGCTAGCATGTTTCCAGCATGATTAGCATGTCGCTAGCAAGTTTTTAGCATTATTAACATGTTATTGGCATGTTTCTAGCATGAGTAGCAAGTTACTATCATGTTACTAGCATGATTAGCAAGTGACTAGCATGTTTGCTAGCATGACTAGCGAGTGACTAGCATATTACTAGCATGATTAGCAAGTGACTAGCATGTTGTTAGCATGATTAGCAAGTGACTAGCATGTTGTTAGCATGATTAGCAAATGACTAGCATGTTTGCTAGCATGAATAACATGTTTTACTAGTTGCTAGCATCTCATTAGCAAGTTATTAGCATGTCACTACCAAGATAAGCAAGTGACTAACATGTTGTTAACATAACTAGCAAATAACTAGCATGTCGCTAGCATGACTAGCAAGTGACTAGCATGTTTGCTAGCATGACTAGCGAGTGACTAGCATATTACTAGCATGATTAGCGAGTGACTAGCATGTTGTTAGCATGATTAGCAAGTGATTAGTATGTTGTTAGCATGATTAGCAAGTGACTAGCATGTTACTAGCATGATTAACGTTTTACTAGTTGCTAGCATCTCATTAGCAAGTTATTAACATGTCACTACCAAGATAAGCAAGTGACTAGCATGTTCTTAGCATAACTAGCAAGTGACTAGCATGTTTGCTAGCATGACGAGCAAGTGACTAGCATGTTTGCTAGCATGACTAGCAAGTGACTAGCATGTTACTAGCATGATTAGCAAATGACTAGCATGTTGTTAGCATAACTAACAAATGACTAGCATGTCGCTAGCATGAGTAGCAAGTGACTAGCATGTTGCTAGGATGACTAGCAAGTGACTAGCATGTTACTAGCATGACTAGCATGTTGTTAGCATGATTAGCAAGTGACTACCATGTTTTTAGCATGACTAGCAAGTGACTAGCATGTTTGCTAGCATGACTAGCAAGTGACTAGCATGTTACTTGCATGATTAGCAAGTGACTAGCATGTTGTTAGCATGACTTACATGTTGCTAGCATGACTAGCAGGTGACTAGCATGTTGTTCACGTGACTAGGAAGTGACTAGCATGTTGCTAAAGTGACTAGCAAGTGACTAGCATGTTGTTAGCATGATTAGCAAGTATCTAGCATGTTGCTAGCATGTCATTAACATGTTTTACTAGTTGCTAGCATCTCATTAGCAAGTTATTAGCATGTCACTACCAAGATAAGCAAGTGGCTAGCATGTTGTTAGCATGACTAGCAAGTGACTCGCATGTCTTTAGCATGACTAGCAAGTGACTAGCATGTTGCTAGCATGACTAGCAAGTTACTAGCATGTTGTTAACGTGACTAGCAAGTGACTAGCATGATGCTAACGTGACTAGCATGTTGTTAGCATAATTAGCAAGTATCTAGCATGTTGCTAGCATGTCATTAAAATGTTTAACTAGCTGCTAGCATCTCATTAGCAAGTTATTAGCATGTCACTAGCAAGATAAGCAAGTGACTAGCATGATGTTAAGATGATTAGCAAGTTGCTAGTATGTTCTTAGCATGTTTCTAGCAATTTGCTAGCATGAATAGCAAGGGACTAGCATGTTGTTAGCATGACTAGCATGTTTTTAGCATGACTTGCAAGTGACTAGCATGTTGCTAGCATGATTCTAACATGATTAGCAAGTTACTAACATGTCACTAAAATTTTTCCAGCATGATTAGCATGTCGTTAACATGTTGTTAACATGATTATCATGTCGCTAGAATGTTTCCAGCATGATTAGCATGTCGCTAGCATGATTCTAGCATGATTATCAAAGTGACTAGCTTGTCGCTGGCATGTTTCTAGCATAATTAGCAAGTTACTAGCATGTTGTTAGCAAGGTACTAGCATCTTACTAGCATGATAAGCAAGTGACTAGCATGCTGTTAGAATGACAGGTAAGTGACCAGAATGTTTGCTTGCATGACTAGCAAGTGACTAGCATGTTGTTAGCATGATTAGCAAGTTGGTAGCATGATTAGCAAGTGACTAGCATGTTGTTAGAATGACAGGTAAGTGACTAGCATGTTTGCTTGCATGACTAGCAAGTGACTAGCATGTTGTTAGCATGATTAGCAAATGACTAGCATGTTGCTAGCATGACTAGCATGTTGTTATCATGAGTAGCAAGTTACTAGCATGTTGTTAGCATGATTAGCAAGTGACTAGCATTTTTGCTAGCATGACTAGCAAGGGACTAGCATGTTGCTAGCATGACTAGCATGTTGTTATCATGATTAGCAAGTGACTAGCATGTTGTTAGCATAACTAGCAAATGACTAGCATGTCGCTAGCATGACTAGCAAGTGACTAGCATGTTACTAGCATAATTAGCAAGTGACTAGCATGTTACTAGCATGATTAGCAAGTGACTAGCATATTGTTAACATTACTAGCAAGTGACTAGCATGTTGCTAGCATGACTAGGAAGTGAGTAGCATTTTTGCTAGCATGACTAGCAAGTGACTAGCATGTTGTTAGCATGATTAGCAAGTATCTAGCATGTTGCTATTATGTCATTAACATTATTAGCTAGTTGCTAGCATGTCATTAACAAGTTACTAGCATGTCAGTAGCATGATTAGCAAGTGACTAGCATGTTGTTAGCATGATTAGCAAGTTGCTAGTATGTTGTTAGCATGTTTCTAGCAATTTGCTAGCATGACTAGCATGTTGTTAGCATGACTAGCATGTTTTAAGCATGACTAGCAAGTGACTAGCATGTTGCTAGCATGATTCTAACATGATTAGCAAGTTTCTAGCATGTCACTAGCATGTTTCCAGCATGATTAGCATGTCGTTAACATGCTGTTAGCATGATTAGCATGTCGCTAGCATGATTCTAGCATGATTAGCAAAGTTACTAGAATGTCGCTAGCATGTTTCTAGCATGATTAGCATGTTGCTAGCATGTTTTTTTAATCATTATTAACATGTTATTAGCATGTTTCTAGCATGATTAGCATGTTACTAGCATGGTGCTAGCATGATTTAGATTAGAAATATTAAATAGAGCGGAAGCTTAAATGAGTTTAAATGGATTAGAAATAGTACTTAGAAGTGAAGCTTAATTGAGTCCAATAGGCTTCAGTGTGTTTACATTTGAAAGTTTGACAGTTGGTGTTTGATGAGTCTTGACTCATCTGAACATTCCATCAATGTAAGTCTAAGGGATTTTTCCCAGTTTTTATCGCAATTTTTGACCAACTCAGACCAGTTTGAAGGTCTGGGCCGAGTCTGGGCCGAGTTTGGTGGTTGTAGCTTTAAACGTCTAGGAGGAGATACATTTTAAAATATGGTCTCAGAAGAAGAAGAAGAAGAAGAAGAAGAAGAAGTTTATATAGGATTTCAGTAAGTTGGCTTTTTCAAGCCAACTTAACTAGATAGTAAAGTTCGTAGACAAAGTTTAAGTTGGCATGAAAAAGTCTAGCCAGAAAGTTTGAAGTATTTTTCAAAGCTTAAAGTTTGAAGGTTTTCAGTTTTAACTATTTTGAAGTTTAAAGTAGTTTTACAGTTTGAAGTTTTAAAGATTTGAAAACCATACAATTTACCAGAAAAACAGATAGTAACAGACAGACAGACAGATAAACAGATATTTCCGGTTTCTAGCAAGTGACTAGCATGTTGTTAGCATTAATAGCAAATGACTAGCATGTTGCTAGCATAACTAGCAAGTTGGTAGCATGTTGTCAGCATGATTAGCAGGTTGCTAGTATGTTGTTAACATGTTTCTAGCATTTTGCTAACGTGACTAGCAAGTGACTAGCATGTTGTTAGCATGTTTCTAGCATGATTAGCAAGTTACTAGCATGTTGTTAACATGATTAGCAAGTGACTAGCATGTTGATAGCATGACTAGCAAGTGACTAGCATGTTTGTTAGCATGACTAGCAAGTGACTAGCATGTTACTAGCATGATTAGCAAGTGACTAGCATGTTGTTAGCATGACTAGCAAGTGACTAGCATGTTGTTAGCATGACTAGCAAGTGACTAGCATGTTGCTAGCATGACTAGCAAGTGACTAGCATGTTGTTAGCATGAATAGCAAGTATCTAGCATGTTGCTACCATGTCACTAACATGATTAGCTAGTTGCTAGCATGTCATTAGCAAGTTACTAGCATGTCACTAGCATGATTAGCAAGTGACTAGCATGTTGTTAGCATGATTAGCATGTTGCTAGAATGTTTCCAACATGATTAGCATGTCGCTAGCATGATTTTAGCATGTTTAGCAAAGTTACTAGCATGTCGGTAGCATGTTTCTAGCATGATTAGCACGTTAATAGCATGTTGTTAGCAAATTTTTAGCATGTTATCAGCATGATTAGCAAGTTGCTAGTATGTTGTTAACATGTTTCTAGCATTTTGCTAACATGACTAGCAAGTGACTAGCATGTTGTTAGCATGTTTCTAGCATGATTAGCAAGTTACTAGCATGTTGTTAACATGATTAGCAAGTGACTAGCATGTTTGTTAGCATGACTAGCAAGTGACTAGCATGTTACTAGCATGATTAGCAAGTGACTAGCATGTTGTTAGCATGACTAGCAAGTGACTTGCATGTTGCTAGCATGACTAGGAAGTGACTAGCATGTTGTTAGCATGATTAGCAAGTATCTAGCATGTTGCTAGCATGTAACTAACATGATTAGCTAGTTGCTAGCATGTCATTAGCAAGTTACTAGCATGTCACTAACATGATTAGCGAGTGACTAGCATGTTGTTAGCATGATTAGCATGTCGCTAGAATGTTTCCAACATGATTAGCATGTCGCTAGCATGATTTTAGCATGTTTACCAAAGTTACCAGCATGTCGCTAGCATGTTTCTAGCATGATTAGCAAGTTAATAACATGTTGTTAGCAAGTTTTTAACATGTTGTCAGCATGATTAGCAAGTTGCTAGTATGTTGTTAACATGTTTCTAGCATTTTGCTGGCATGACTAGCAAGTGACTAGCATGTTGTTAGCATGATTAGCAAGTATCTAGCATGTTGCTAGCATGTAACTAACATGATTAGCTAGTTGCTAGCATGTCATTAGCAAGTTACTAGCATGTGACTAGCATGATTAGCGAGTGACTAGCATGTTGTTAGCATTATTAGCATGTCGCTAGAATGTTTCCAACATGATTAGCATGTCGCTAGCATGATTTTAGCATGTTTACCAAAGTTACCAGCATGTCGCTAGCATGTTTCTAGCATGATTAGCAAGTTAATAGCATGTTGTTAGCAAGTTTTTAGCATGTTGTCAGCATGATTAGCAAGTTGCTAGTATGTTGTTAAGATGTTTCTAGTATTTTGCTGACATGACTAGCAAGTGACTAGCATGTTGTTAACATGTTTCTAGCATGATTAGCAAATTACTAGCATGTTGTTAACATGATTAGCAAGTGACTAGCATGTTGCTAGCATGACTAGCAAGTGACTAGCATGTTTGTTAGCATGACTAGCAAGTGACTAGCATGTTACTAGCATGATTAGCAAGTGACTAGCATGTTGTTAGCATGACTAGCAAGTGACTTGCATGTTGCTACCATGACTAGCAGGTGACTAGCATGTTGTTAGCATGATTAGCAAGTATCTAGCATGTTGCTAGCATGTAACTAACATGATTAGCTAGTTGCTAGCATGTCATTAGCAAGTTACTAGCATGTCACTAGCATGATTAGCGAGTGACTAGCATGTTGTTAGCATGATTAGCATGTCGTTAGAATGTTTCCAACATGATTAGCATGTCGCTAGCATGATTTTAGCATGTTTACCAAAGTTACTAGCATGTCGCTAGCATGTTTCTAGCATGATTAGCAAGTTAATAGCATGTTGTTAGCATGATTAGCAAGTTACTAGCATGTTGCTAACATAATTCTAGCATGATTAGCAAGTTGCTAGCATGTTGTTAGCAAGGTACTAGCATGATTAGCAAGTGACTAGCATTTTGTTAGAATGATTAGCAAGTGACTAGCATGTTGCTAGCATGACTAACTAGTGAATAGCATGTTTGCTAGCATGACTAGCAAGTGACTAGCATGTTGTTAGCATGATTAGCAAGTGACTAGCACTTTGCTAGCATGACTAGCAAGTGACTAGCATGTTTGGTAGCATGACTAACAAGTGACTAGCACGTTGTTAGCATGATTGGCAAGTAACTAGCACGTTGCTAGCATGACTAGCAAGTGACTAGCACGTTACTAGCATGATTAGCAAAGTGACTAGCATGTTGTTAGCATGATTAGCAAGTGACTAGCATGTTGCTACCATGACTAGCAAGTGACTAGCATGTTGCTACCATGACTAGCAAGTGACTAGCATGTTTGATAGCATGACTAGCAAGTGACTAGCACGTTGTTAGCATGATTAACAAGTGACTAGCACGTTGCTAGCATGACTAGCAAGTGACTAGCATGTTACTAGCATGATTAGCAAAGTGACTAGCATGTTGTTAGCACGATTAGGAAGTATCTAGCTTGTTGCTAGCATGTCATTAACATGATTAGCTAGTTGATAGCACGTCATTAGCAAGTTACTAGCAAGTCACTAGCATGATTAGCTAGTGACTAGCATGTTGTTAGCATGATTAGCAAGTTGCTAGTATGTTGTTAGCATGTTTCTAGCAATTTGCTAGCATGTCTAGCAAGTGACTAGCATGTTGCTAGCATGACTACCATGTTTTTAGCATGACTAGCAAGTGACTAGCATGTTGCTGGCATGATTCTAACATGATTAGCAAGTTACTAGCATGTTGCTAACATAATTCTAGCATGATTAGCAAATTGCTAGCATGTTGTTAGTAAGGTACTAACATGATTAGCAAGTGACTAGTATGTTTGCTAGCATGATTAGCAAGTGACTAGCATGTTTGCTAGCATGATTAGCAAGTGACTACCATGTTGTTAGAATGATTAGCAAGTGACTAGCATATTGCTAGCATAACTAGCAAGTGACTAGCACGTTGTTAGCATGATTAGCAAGTGACTAGCACGTTGTTAGCATGATTAGCAAGTGACTAGCACGTTGCATTGCTAGCATGACTAGCAAGTGACTAGCATGTTTGCTAGCATTACTAACAAGTGATTAGCATGTTACTAGCATGATTAGCAATGTGACTAGCATGTTGTTAACATGACTAGCAAGTGACTAGCATGTTGCTAGCATGACTAGCAAGTGACTAGCATGTTTGTTAGCATGACTAGCAAGTTACTAGCATGTTACTAGCATGATTAGCAAGTGACTAGCATGTTGTTAGCATGACTAGCAAGTGACTTGCATGTTGCTAGCATGATTAGCAAGTGACTAGCATGTTGCTAGCATGACTACTCTGTCCACATGAGTTGTGTTGTGTTTTGTGTAGCATGCGGTTCATGTTCGGCCGCATGCTTTTCTTATTTTCTTTTGTTGTTGCACGCTGTTCGTGTTTTTATCGGCTGTGTGCTTTGAACACAGCTTGTGTTCTTCATTGACTGCATGCTTTCATGTTGTCATGTCTTGTGTGAATATGCGGCTCATGAGTATTCTCATTAGCTGCATGCTCTAGGGATGGTAAGATTTACCGATTTGCTCGGTGTATCGGCATAAAAGTTAACGATGCGATGCATCAATTTAAAAAGTGTGCATCGGATACAAGTTGGCATTTGTATCGCAATGCATAGTTTCTAACATATTTGCATCGGGATTCCATAGTACAGTCATTTCATTTCTGATTCGGGCACATCCCTAATCTCTGCCATACTGAATTACATAGCATCATATTTTTTTTCCATTGCATCATATCGCATTGAATCGCAGTGTGTTGAATCAAATTGAAATCAGATCATACTGCATCATAATAGGGGTGAATCGCATCACATCGGTAGCTGCTTCATATCTATCTTGAACGTATCGTATCACTGGTTATGCATCAAGATGCATATTGCATCGGGTTCAGCTATGGAGATGCACATCTGCGTGTTCATGTCTTGTTTTGCACATGGCCCGTGATTTGTTTTGCTGGCTATGTGTTTTTGTTTTGTGTGAGCACATGGCTTTTGTTTTGTTTCCATGTGCCATGTGCTCTCATGTCTATTGTCTTGTCCCTGCTCTTCTTGTTACCTCATTACTGGTTCAGTTACCCCACCTGTTGTCCCTCGTTACCCTCCTCGTTTGTTCTCTATTTATTCTCCTTGTGTTTGCAGTCCTGTGGCAGTTTGTCATCATATGTTCCCTGGTTGTGTTCTGATCCTGCCCTGCCTTGTCCTGCTCAGCCTATCAAATTGTCAGCTGAGTTTCCCCCCACAGGGCAGTTTTCGTTGTTTGTTTTTGTTTTGTTTTATTAATAAAATACCATCTTCTGCACTACTGAGTCCTCGTCTCGTCCCTCACCTGCACTCCTGACAGTTATGGCAATGGTAGCTTGGGATGTTCTTGTAACGTTCACATAACAGAGAAAAACTGTTTCTCAAACATTAAAAAAACTGGACGTTTCAAACGTTTACAAAACATTAAGAAATAACGTTGTCATAAAAGGTATACAAGATCAAAGGGATTGTTTGACCAACGTTTGTATAATCAGTAAAAAAAACTTTCTCATAATATAAAATATGGGTGTTTCAAACATAGAGAGAACATTTAAATATAAGGTTCTCATAACGTTATGACAATGGTAGATTAGAATGTTCCTCAAACATTAAAAAAACTGGACGGTTTGAACGTTTACACAACATTCAGAAATAACATTTTCATAAATTAGTGGGAATGTTAGCAAAACGTTCTTGGAACACATTTTTGTTAGCTGGGGTTCTGGCATATACATACTGCTGAATACAATAAGAAACCCACTTTCATATTTATTTATTGTTTTACAAATGTGCATATTGGAGAAAGCTGTTAAACACAACAGTTTTTTTTTTTTTTTAAACCAAGAAAAATTTAAATTTTATGTGTTGGCCTATACTGTTTACTTGCTATATTACATTCATATTATGCACCATATTGGAAAGTTACTCCCTTACCTTCATCGGTTTTTATCCTCTTTCATTTTCACTTGTGCCTTAATTGCTTTATATTGGCCTTAATGGTCATTATATAGAGTGGTTAAACATGTTCCCATGCTTTATTTATAAGCACTTGGTACAGCCATATTACTCTCTGCAATATGCTGTAGGATATACAGGTGCATCTCAATAAATTAGAATGTCGTGGAAAAGTTCATTTATTTCAGTAATTCAACTCAAATTGTGAAACTCGTGTATTAAATAAATTCAGTGCACACAGACTGAAGTAGTTTAAGTGTTTGGTTCTTTAAATTGTGATGATTTTGGCTCACATTTAACAAAAACCCACCAATTCACTATCTCAGCAAATTAGAATATGGTGACATGCCAATCAGCTAATCAACTCAAAACACCTGCACAGGTTTCCTGAGCCTTCAAATTGGTCTCTCAGTTTGGTTCACTAGGCTACACAATCATGTTGACTGCTGATCTGACAGTTGTCCAGAAGACAATCATTGACACCCTTCACAAGGAGGGTAAGCCACAAACATTTTTTGCCAAAGAAGCTGGCTGTTCATGGAGTGCTGTTGTAACGATCGGCCTTATCGGCCGAATTATATAGATTTAAAATGGGGTCAGATTCAACTGTGTGAGGTGAAATAAGTGTTTTAAAAAGATGAGACAACAACAAAAGTAGAATGAATAAATAGTATGCTAATAGAAAGTTGAGTGGAAGGAAAAAGTGCGGAAGAAAATGCACAACCAACCGAGAGAACTGCAGCCTTATGAGGATTGTCAAGCAAAATCAATTCAAGAATTTGGGTGAACTTCACAAGGAATGGACTGAGGCTGGGGTCAAGGCATCAAGAGCCACCACACACAGACGTGTCAAGGAATTTGTTAAGCCACTCTTGAACCACAGACAACGTCAGAGGCGTCTTACCTGGGCTAAGGAGAAGAAGAACTGGACTGTTGCCCAGTGGTCCAAAGTCCTCTTTTCAGATGAGAGCAAGTTTTGTATTTCATTTGGAAACCAAGGTCCTAGAGTCTGGAGGAAGGGTGGAGAAGCTCATAGCCCAAGTTGCTTGAAGTCCAGTGTTAAGTTTCCACAGTCTGTGATGATTTGGGGTGCAATGCAATCTGCTGGTTTTGGTCCATTGTGTTTTTTGAAAATCAAAGTCACTGCACCTGTTTACCAAGAAATTTTGGAGCACTTCATGCTTCCTTCTGCTTACCAGCTTTTTAAAGATGCTGATTTCATTTTCCAGCAGGATTTGGCACCTGCCCACACTGCCAAAAGCACCAAAAGTTGGTTAAATGACCATGGTGTTGGTGTGCTTGACTGGCCAGCAAACTCACCAGATCTGAACCCCATAGAGAATCTATGAGGTATTGTCAAGAGGAAAATGAGAAACAAGAGACCAAAAAAATGCAGATGAGCTGAAGGCCACTGTCAAAGAAACCTGGGCTTCCATACCACCTCAGCAGTGCCACAAACTGATCACCTCCATGCCACGCCGAATTGAGGCAGTAATTAAAGCAAAAGGAGCCCCTACCAAGTATTGAGTACATATACAGTAAATTAACATACTTTCCAGAAGGCCAACAATTCACTAACAATGTTTTTATTTTTTTTTATTGGTTTTATGAAGTAATCTAATTTGTTGAGATGGTGATGAATTGGTGGGTTTGTTAAATGTGAGCCAAAAATCATCACAATTAGAAGAACCAAAGACTTAAACTACTTCAGTCTGTGTGCATTGAATTTAATACACGAGTTTCACAATTTGAGTTGAATTACTGAAATAAATGAACTTTTCCACGACATTCTAATTTATTGAGATGCACCTGTGAGATATATACAGCGGGTACGGAAACTATTCAGACCCCCTTAAATTTTTCACTCTTTGTTATATTGCAGCCATTTGCTAAAATCATTTGTTCATTTTTTTTTTCCTCATTAATGTACACACAGCACCCCATATTGACAGAAAAACACAGAATTGTTGACATTTTTGCAGATTTATTAAAAAAAGAAAAACTGAAATATCACATGGTCCTAAGTATTCAGACCCTTTGCTCAGTATTTAGTAGAAGCACCCTTTTGATCTAATACAGCCATGAGTCTTTTTTGGAAAGATGCAACAAGTTTTTCACACCTGGATTTGGGGATCCTCTGCCATTCCTCCTTGCAGATCCTCTCCAGTTCTGTCAGGTTGGATGGTAAACGTTGGTGGACAGCCATTTTTAGGTCTCTCCAGAGATGCTCAATTGGGTTTAAGTCAGGGCTCTGGCTGGGCCATTCAAGAACAGTCACAGAGTTGTTGTGAAGCCACTCCTTCGTTATTTTAGCTGTGTGCTTAGGGTCATTGTCTTGTTGGAAGGTAAACCTTCGGCCCAGTCTGAGGTCCTGAGCACTCTGGAGAAGGTTTTCGTCCAGGATATCCCTGTACTTGACCGCATTCATCTTTCCCTCGATTGCAACCAGTCGTCCTGTCCCTGCAGCTGAAAAACACCCCCACAGCATGATGCTGCCACCACCATGCTTCACTGTTGGGACTGTATTGGACAGGTGATTAGCAGTGCCTGGTTTTCTCCACACATACCACTTAGAATTAAGGCCAAAAAGTTCTATCTTTGTCTCATCAGAACAGAGAATCTTATTTCTCACCATCTTGGAGTCCTTCATGCGGGCTTTCATGTGTCTTGCACTGAGGAGAGGCTTCCGTCGGGCCACTCTGCCGTAAAGCCCCGACTGGTGGAGGGCTGCAGTGATTGTTGACTTTCTACAACTTTCTCCCATCTCCCGACTGCATCTCTGGAGCTCAGCCACAATGATCTTTGGGTTGTTCTTTACCTCTCTCACCAAGGCTCTTCTCCCCCGATAGCTCAGTTTGGCCGGACGGCCAGCTCTAGGAAGGGTTCTGGTCATCCCAAACGTCTTCCATTTAAGGATTATGGAGGCCACTGTGCTCTTAGGAACCTTAAGTGCATCAGAAATTTTTTTGTAACCTTGGCCAGATCTGTGCCTTGCCACAATTCTGTCTCTGAGCTCTTCAGGCAGTTCCTTTGACCTCATGATTCTCATTTGCTCTGACATGCACTGTGAGCTGTAAGGTCTTATATAGACAGGTGTGTGGCTTTCCTAATCAAGTCCAATCAGTATAATCAAACACAGATGGACTCAAATGAAGGTGTAGAACCATCTCAAGGATGATCAGAAGAAATGGACAGCACCTGAGTTAAATATGAGTGTCACAGCAAAGGGTCTGAATGCTTAGGACCATGTGATATTTCAGTTTTTCTTTTTTAATAAATCTGCAAAAATGTCAACAATTCTGTGTTTTTCTGTCAATATGGGGTGCTGTGTGTAGATTGAGGAAAAAAATGAACAAATGATTTTAGCAAATGGCTGCAATATAACAAAGAGTGAACAATTTAAGGGGGTCTAAATACTTTCCGTACCCACTTTATATATATATATATATATATATATATATATATATATATATATATATATATACACCAGATAATACTTGAATGACAAGATGAATAGTGTCTTAAAATCCCATAAAAGCTAAGGATATTCAATGAAAATAGTTTCCAGCATTTTACAAATAACTGATACTTGTGCATAAAAATGTTTCTTTCCGCACGGCAAATCGCGCTGACTGGTATTGTTCATGGGTCAGGCATAGACCAATAAAATGGCTTCATTCCTACCCCAGCCCCTCTCCCGGTTCTGCTCTTTCACATATGCATTTATAAGTGCACAAGTGAGTTTTGCTACAGGAATATCGTGAAAGGAGTAGTAAAATCATAGTACTAGGATTTGAAGTTGTACTGCCAGATCTGAGAGGTTGTAAGTACTGACTTATGGTAGTATAGCGAAACTGAAGTAAAGTGCAAAAGTAAATACGTCATAAACATTTGTGTCAGTCATTTTCTTTATATGAATCTCCATTTTATACATTAGTAACTATAAATGTGCAACTTCGAATTCAAAACACGGGTGTTTTGGTTATTGTCTGTGTGAGCAAATCGAAAGATTCAGCTTTTCACATCAGAGCTGTGAGTGTAAATTTCAACTTACAAATATGAATATTAACTCTTTCCCCATCAGCGTTTTTGAAAAAAAAGTTGCCAGCCACCACCAGCATTTTTGACCATTTTCACTAAAATTTCATGGCCCCCAGAATATTTTGTTGTATGAATATCTGAACATGCAATACTTCAAAATAAAGATCAGAGCCTCTACTTTATATAACAAACATTCTTTTTTTTTAATCAACATTTTAATGTAAGTAAGTTTAATAAAAAATGCAACATTCTGAACAAAAAGCAGAGAAAAGCACGTTTTTATCAAATACTACATCTGAATCATATTCAGTACGATAATCAAAGCATAGATGCAGTAGATAGCTTCAATCAGCACCCCCAAAGCTTGCACAGTCCATTACCACTTCCTGGATCAACATTTCACTCGGTAACATTTGGCAGTTTACATTTATATGCTGTTTATTGTTGATGATTGCATTATTTTTCATATGCATTTACATACATATGAGATCACTCGTTTTGATTGAGTGATTCTGGACTCATTCAGGAGATGCAAAATGGCATCCCTGAGTGTATAACAGTGAAAACATAGAAACCTGGAAAATTCTGTGTTTGGTGGGGAAGCGTTTTCTGATAAATAACGGAAAATTCAGTGTTTGGCAGGGAAAGAGTTAATATGACAAGTTCTCACGTTCAAATCAACAAGCTCTCGAGTTTTGTAACCGTTTTACCTTCATATTCCTCTAGGAGTGTGCGATATTGACAAAAAATATCATCTCGATATTTTCTGGGATTTTTATTAAACTATGATGATTCGTAATCACTATCGTCAAAGATAACTGACAATTAGCATACAGTTTGGACTGGTGGTATGGTTCTGTTCTGGGCAAGAACTCCCTGCTCATCCATGTAGTCTAGCATGGATAGAGCAGGGAGAGCAGCAATAATCCCCCAAAACAAAACCATATGCCATATCCCCCAACACAAAATGACAGCGAAAATCTCAAGCCTCAAGCAACAAGCATGTAGCCCTTACCCACTGAATGAAACGTGAATGTTGCTAAAACCCGCATAAGCCATGGCCACACATGTTGCCCTTAACCAGATGACCTAGTGAGTATGTTGTCAAACCTGAAAACTTAATCAGCAACATGTTCTCAATAACAACCAGATTACCTTAAGAACAACCGTGCTCCCAATAACAACTAGACAGCTTAGGAACAAGCGTGCTACCAATAACAACCGGACAGTTTAGGAACAAGCGTGCTCCCAATAACAACCGGACAGCTTAGGAACAAGTGTGCTCCCAATAACAACCGGACAACTTCGGAACAAGTGTGCTTCCAATAACAACCAGACAGCTTAGGAACAAGCGTGCTTCCAATAACAATTGGACGGCTTAGGAACAAGCGTGCTCCCAATAACAACCGGACAGCTTTGGAACAAGCATGCTTCCAATAACAACCGGACAGCTTCGGAACAAGCGTGCTTCCAATAACAATTGGACGGCTTAGGAACAAGCGTGCTCCCAATAACAACCGGACAGCTTTGGAACAAGCATGCTTCCAATAACAACCGGACAGCTTTGGAACAAGCGTGCTCCCAATAACAACCGGACAGCTTAGGAACAAGCGTGCTCCCAATAACAACCGGACAACTTCGGAACAAGTGTGCTTCCAATAACAACCGGACAGCTTCGGAACAAGCGTGCTTCCAATAACAATTGGACGGCTTAGGAACAAGCGTGCTCCCAATAACAACCGGACAGCTTTGGAACAAGCATGCTTCCAATAACAACCGGACAGCTTTGGAACAAGCGTGCTTCCAATAACAACCGGACAGCTTCGGAACAAGCGTGCTTCCAATAACAATTGGACGGCTTAGGAACAAGCGTGCTCCCAATAACAACCGGACAGCTTTGGAACAAGCATGCTTCCAATAACAACCGGACAGCTTTGGAACAAGTGTGCTCCCAATAACAACCGGACAGCTTAGGAACAAGCGTGCTCCCAATAACAACCGGACAACTTCGGAACAAGTGTGCTTCCAATAACAACCGGACAGCTTCGGAACAAGCGTGCTTCCAATAACAATTGGACGGCTTAGGAACAAGCGTGCACCCAATAACAACCGGACAGCTTTGGAACAAGCATGCTTCCAATAACAACCGGACAGCTTTGGAACAAGCGTGCTACCAATCAACAACAACAACAACAACAACAAAAAAAATCAACCATCAGTATCAACAAAATTCATCTTTGCAATGCACAGGAAACACAGAAGCTGCATCTGATTTGGCATTTAGATGTATTTACACACTGTTTAATGTAGCTCAGAGGGACATATAATGATTTAACTTGCAGTTACCAATGCATAAATAATTTTTTGATTATTCAACATTTTATGTTTAAAATCTGATATTTGAAATTGTTTTAAAAACGAAAAGATACTTTAAACATTAACTGCCAGTAGGTGGCAGCAAGTTAATAAGTGACTCATCGAGATTGAACCAAATCATTAAAACGGGTTCATTCAGGAAATAAACACTGTCATGTTGCTCCAAGATGCAAAACAGTGCAGTGGGTTTGTTTGGAAGTATTTTTGTTGGTGAAATAAAATAGTCAATAGGCTGGTGTCTAAATTTTAAGTCTCTTAATATTAACTTTTTGTTTATTGAACAGTTGTATAAAATCAATATCACAAGTGAGCACTAAATCCTGAACAAGGCCTTGAACAGCATTCCCGCTCCTGAGGGCATGTGGCTGTCCGGGGATATATCAATAACCGGGATCATTTCAAAGTGGAATTCAAGGACTATGAACTAGCTACTGGATTGACTTAGAGGCCCAAAGACGTGAGAGTGGCAGCACTGCAGCGATTAATGGGCAACAAATGTCGACATATCTACAGTCACAATATTGTGTTGAGTGAGGAACAAATGAAAGATCCGAAAGCCATACTTGATACCCTGGGAGACTACTTCAAGCCTGCGAAAAATGTGATCTACGAAAGATATATGTTTGGGTGTTGCAAGCAGGAAGTGGACGAGCCTATAGATAGCTTTCCCACGAGGCTGTGGGAATGAGCATCAACTTGAAAATACAGGGAACGCAAAGGTGAAATGATTCATGATCGACTTGCCCTGGGCATTGCTAATGAGAACACTAGGTGGTGCCTGTTGCATGAACTGACTTTGTCATAGTCTGTGGAAATATGCTGACTGGCAGAATTGAGCAATGTGTAAAAGCAAACGACAACACAATCAGTCAAAATGTGAATGTTGCACACGCACAGAGACTGAAATGCCAGGATGGCAAAATGAATAATAAGCAAATGCTCAGGACTGTGTGTTTCAAGTATCCTGGGAGTGATTACAAAAAAGGCAGAGAACAGTGCCCCGCATATGAAAAGACATGTCGATCATGTGGTGTATTGAATCATTTCGTCAAGGTGTGTAAAGCCCAAAAGATCAGGGCTGTAGACATCATCTCTTGGTGCTGATCCACCATCTGATCGGATATGGACTGAGAAATAGAATAAGAAAGAAACCGACAAATATTAGCATAGATGCCATTCTTCTTACGATGTAACGAGTACATCGTGTGTTATGGGGAGTGTTCCCGGTTCCGGTTGATCTAATTAATGCAGCCTAATAATCCTTTAACGGATTTGAATAATAGAAGCGTATTATTATGTTATGTGTAAGCCAGGTTAAAGAGATGTGTCTTTAATCTAGATTTAAACTGACAGAGTGTGTCTGCCTCCTGAACAGTGTTAGGTAGATTGTTCCAGAGTTTGGGTGCTAAATAGGAAAAGGATCTGCCGCCCGCAGTCGATTTTGATATTCTAGGTATTATCAAACGGCCAGAGTTTTGAGAACGCAGCGGACGTGGAGGACTATAATGCGATAAGAGCTCGCTCAGGTACTGAGGAGCTAAGCCATTCAGGGCTTTATAAGTAATTAACAAGATTTTAAAATCTATCCGATGTTTGATAGGGAGCCAGTGCAGTGTTGACAGAACCGGGCTAATATGGTCATACTACCTGGTTCTAGTAAGGACTCTAGCTACTGCATTTTGGACCAACTGTAGTTTGTTGATGAAGCGTGCAGAACAACCACCCAATAAAGCATTACAATAGTCTAACCTTGAGGTCATAAAGGCATGAATTAGCATTTCTGCATTTGACGTTGAGAGCATACATCGCAATTTAGATATGTTTTTGAGATGGAAAAATGCAGTTTTACAGATGCTAGAAACATGGTTTTCAAATGAAAGATTGCTATCAAACAGCACACCTTGGTTCCTAATTGATGAAGAAGAATTGACAGAGCAGCCGTCAAGTGTTAGATAGTGTTCTAGGTTATTACATGTGGGGTTTTTAGGTCCGATAATTAACACCTCTGTTTTTTTCAGAATTTAGCACTACGAAATTACTCGTCATCCAGTTTTTTTTATATCGACAATGCATTCCGTTAGCTTCTCAATTTGGTGTGTTTCACCGGGCCGCGAAGAAATATAGAGCTGAGTATCATCAGCATAACAGTGAAAGCTAACACCATGTTTCCTGATAATATCTCACCAGGGTAACATGTAAAGTGTGAAAAGTAACGGCCCTAGTACTGAGCCTTGAGGTACTCCATACAGCACTTGTGATCAATATGATACCTCTTCATTCACTGCTACGAACTGATGTTGGTCAGATAAGTACGATTTGAACCATGCTAAGGCACTTCCACTAATGCCAACAAAGTTTTCTAGTCTATTCAAACGAATGTTGTGGTCGATAGTGTCGAAAGCAGCGCTAAGATCCAGTAGAACTAATAAAGAGATACAACTACAATCAGATGATAGAAGCAGGTGTAGTGAATTTTGCTTTCGCCACCTAAGGAGGCGAAATAGTGTAGTGATGGGTACTCACGTCACAGGCGACGTTATGATTTTTGGATCACGTGTCACTTAAGGTGTGGTTAGGAGTACATCACATATGAAAGATTGGTGGGATACCTAACTTGTAGAACCTTACTGCATTATCAACACAAGGAAGACACAAGTGTAATAAAATAATTTTTATTAACAAAACATAGACAAGAGTAATTAACAACTACTAAATGAAAACCATGAATGAAAAGGGAATAAAGTGCATAAGATTCATAAAATGCAAGTGATTATGTTGGATGTTGCTATTTCAGAGCTACGTTATCTGGAAAGATAAACTGTCACTACTCTGAAACAAGGTGAAGAAGCTTATTATGCATCAAACAAATACCTGAAAGATTATTTATCAACTGCAATCAGCTATATAACATCTAATGTCAATTAGAAAAATCATATACTGATAATACACAACAATGCCAAGGTCTCTGGAAGAGGTTTGTATAGGTGATAGTTACGTCCTCTGTGGTTGAGTGAGCAGTCCGGTGGCGGTGGCTTTATCCACTGGTTGTGCTGGTAACAATGCAGTGGGGAAAGGAGCAGGAATCCGTTTCTACAGCCTTGAACACGAAGCGCTGGAGGATGCTGATCTCCTGAAGCACCAAATGGTCCTAAAATCTGGAACACGCAGATGTGACCCTGAAGTAGGTGCAGAAGATCCTTAGCCTGGAACATGCAAGCAAAGGTACCTTGGAGTGAAAGTTTGCTCTACGGAGCTTAACCTTGTTGCAAATGTCTGTGTGTCTTCTGCCTCTCTGGGCTAGAGACTCAGAATTTGGTCGATCCGCTTTGTCTCTCAAGGATGGAGACTCAGGACGTGCTGCATCTGTTGTTGTCTCGCTGGACGAAGACTCTGAATGAAGTCTGAACGTAGATTATCTCTTTCCTCTCAGGCTGGAGGCTAAGAACGTGGTCGTATCTGTTGCTGCCTCAAAGCTGGAGACTCAGGACTTGGTATCTGTTATTGCCTCCTCCCTCACGGGCTAGAGGTTCAGAAGTTGTTGATCTGTTTGGTGTCTCCTGGACGTGCCTGAGACTCAGAACGGAGGTTGATCTGTTGCAGTCTCACCTTCACAGGCCGGAGACTCAGAACTGGTTGATCTTTTAGTGTCTCACCCTTGCAGGCCGGAGACTCAGATCCAGAACAGTGTATCTGTTAACGTCTTTTTCATTGCAGTACTCAGACTCAGAACGAATGAGTCTGTTACTGTCCCTTCCCTTACAGGCTGGAAAATCAGAACAAGGTGTGTATTTTGGGAAGGTACCTTTATCTCTTTCCGATGAGGAGGCGATTGCAATCTGGTGCTTCTCCATTTCTAGGCTGTGATTGGCTATTTACATCAGAGTGGGGGAACACGGTGTGGCCCACCCTTCTTTCCTCCCGTGGAACTTATTTTCATAGTCCAAACACACATTTAGAAAAGTGTCACTAAAGTTTTACCAATGCATCATTCACTTACCAAACCCCAACCAGAATACCTTTAGCAATGTTACGAATACATTAAGTCCAAACATAATGGAAGAAGACTGAACTGTCATGCATGCATTCATTTGTCCATTAACAGCTGAGTTTGTGTAAGATGTTACACTACACATCGCTGTTACTGAGAATACTTATTTCTCTGAATAAAGTATGCGATGTGTGTGTTGTAGTGTGCCTCAATTTTAAGGTTTGAAAACATAGTTATGAATGGATTTGGATGGATCTCTGTGATCTCTCTTTGTTTTACCCACTGCTGCTGCATCCAGATGTCCTAAGGAATTTTTTTATGGCGGTCACAGGCCAAAACCTTAGGAATCTGTTGGTGGGTGAAGGGCAGAAACTGCATTTTGACCATTGAGAAGTCCTGTCCTTCCCGGGCTTTGTTTGGTTTAGACGTTTTCTGTATTTTCTAGTACGGGGAACAGACACAGTCTCTATAATGTGATATCTAGGTGAAGGAGTCTCTATGTGCTGAGAATTAACTGACTTGTCGTGAGGTGGCTAGCAGATGGTCGGTTTAGCCAGTCTGTCTGCTTCCTGACCTGGGCCCCAGTTAGTCAAATACGAACTCTAAAACTATGTGCCATATTTCTAGAGAGAAGAGCGGCACCACCCCAGGAGGACTGAAGACCATCTCTTTTTAACAGGTCAGGTCTGCCCCAAAATTTCTTCCAATTGTCTATAAAGCCTATGTTATTCTGCGGGCACCACTTAGACATCCAGCCATTGAGTAACGACAATCTGCTATGAATATCATCGCCACAGTAAGCAGGGAGCGGACCAGAGCATATTACAGTGTCTGACATTGTACTTGCAAGTTCACACACCTCTTTAACGTTATTTTTAGTGATCTCCGACTGGCGAAGTCGAACATCATTAGCGCCGACATGGATTTACGTTTAGCATTAGCCAGCACTTTTAAATTTGCCAAGATGTCAGGCACTCTGGCTCCCGGTAAACATTGGACTATGGTGGCTGGTGTCTCTATTTTCACGTTCCGTACAATAGAATCGCCAATAACTAGAGCACTTCCATCAGGTTTCTCAGTGGGTGCTTCACTGAGTGGGGAGAACCTGTTTGATGTTTTGATCGGAAACGGAAGAGCAGTGTTTTGACCCGCGACTAGGCCGCCTCACAGTCACCCAGTTGCCCTGCTGCACGGGCTCAACCGGAACCGAACAATGTACAGGACTCCCTGAGCTAGTCGCATCCAAAGCAGTATCTACAGCCCTCACATTCTTACTATCCTCAACTAAAGTTTGGATGCATGTCTCTAGTTCTAAAACCTTCTCTGTCAGCCTAACTATTTCCCTGCATTTATCACATGTGAATCCCTCGCTGCTGACAGAGACAGATAAACTGTACATGTGGCAAACAGTGCAAACAACAATATCAGGACAAGAAGCCATTACTCACCGTGATTGATGAATGATACCAACTTAACTTACCACTTACCACTGTTGTTTGATGAACTCATGAAAAACGGAGCGAGAGAGAAATGAAAACGGAGCGAAAAAAAAAGAAAACAATAATAGGCGCGAATAGAAACGCGAATGGAACCGCGAATGACAAGCTAACTCGCTAACGTGCTGCACTCGCGGTTTTAAAAGTAAACGATCAAATTAGTTAGATTAGCTTGAAAAATAACACCAGAAATATGGTGGGAATTAAGTTATATATTATCACTTTAAACAACAGGGAGTGTAAGTAAGGTAGAGATTCAATAAAAAGTGAAGCTACACGGAGCTACAATCGCAAACCTCTCAGCAGCACAACAGACAGGAACATTTGCTGGCATAATCAAAGAGAAACTGGATCCTGAAAGCCCCCTGTAGCTGAGTACAAGAAGACTTAAAGGGGACCTATTATGCAAAAATCACTTTTATAAGATGTTTGAACACAGTTGTGTGGCCGCAGTGTATGAAAACAACCAGCCTATAATGTTAAAAATCGACCAACTCATTTTTTTATAATACCAATAAATCATAAACAGTCTCTGCAAACGAACAGTTCCAGATTTCTCCCTATGTACACGTCACTATAGGGAAAAAAGTCCCGCCCATTTGTGACACTCTCTGCCCTATTAGCTTACATAGTCACAGCCCTGAGTGAGAAGCAGCAGTCCGCCATTACTGTTTTTTTGCTGTAGCTGCTGAAGATATACAATGTCAGAGCCAAAGAGGCATTTCAAGTGTTGTGTTTTGGGATGCAGCAACGACCATAGGAGTCTCCATAGACTCCCTCCATCTGAGCCACTGAGCACACTGTGGTTAAATTTCATTTTCAAAGGAAATACCTCTGAAAAAATCAATAAAGTCCCCTATATATTTAGGGATCAATACCAACACTTTGTGCGTGAACATCAGCTCCAGACAAAGCAAGTATCACGTGTTTGTTTTCCAAATTGCCTTTCTGAAAGAGCTTCTTGGCACTCTGTAAGGCTAATGTTGCTAAAGCTACCACTGCCTGTTTTCACTGATGCTGCCTTCACGTGCTACCAGAATGACTGTAAATAGGAATGTGGTAGTTAAAAATTGCATATGAAAGCAATGTGAAGTCGACCGCTTGAATTTTCCAACCTCATAATCACAAGCGGGACTTATAAAGTTTGTGATAGCATGCGAAGGCACCATGAGATCAGCTATGTTGTTATTTTTATCGTGCCGTGCTCTCCATCTGTGAAATACATAAACGCTCATTTATTATGCACAGTACAATCAGATCACTGACTTTTAAACCGAGTACATTTTCTGTAAAGATAACAGGCTTGTACTAATAGTGGAATGTTTATTTGTATGCCGGAGCTTGAGATCTTGAAGCTTCGCCCTCTTCTGAAAGGGGGCCGGGAGCACCGGTTCATTTGCATTTAAAGGGACATACACACAAATGGCGTATTTTGGCTCATACCCTAAAAGTGGCAATTTTAACAAGCTATAAAAAAAAATTATCTGTGGGGCATTTTGAGCTAAAACTTCACATATACACTCTGGGGACATCACAGACTTATTTCACATCTTGTAAAAAGGGGCATAACAGGTCACCTTTAAATTGTATTCTGGTGCCACAATGCCTTCTCTGGGAAGATTTCACACAGAATGCTTCGTAGAGGGCACCAAACACAAATTAGTTTTTGAAATGGTAGAAGCCGATCAAGAGCCACTACTCTCGGGTGACACATGTGAGTGGCTAGGACTCTTGAAATTTACAATCCCAGAGGAGGCTCACAGACTTGTTGCATGCTCAGACGTGCCTCTCACAAAGCAACAGTTGATATGCAGTTTCAAAGATGTGTTTAATGACCCAGTTGAGTCAGTCCCAGGAGAGGTCCGGTTTGTGCTTGACAGCAGCGTGTCACCAGTGCAATGTGCACCACAGAATGTGCCGGTGGCCTTGAAAGCCAGAGTAAAAGAATAGCTTAAAAGGTCCATAAGAGATGGACACATCCAGAGGTGGGTAGTAACAAAGTACATGTACTCCGCTACATTTACTTGAGTACATTTTTGGAAAATTTGTACTTTTGAGGGTAGATTTAAAGGTGGGTACTTTTACTTTTACTCCAGTACATTTCTAACAAAAAAAAAAAACCTGTACTTTTACTTGCTACCCTGGGCAACGTTCCTCTCTTGTTACTTAATTTTAATGCAATACATGTTAAGAAACGTAGTGTAGTTTATTCCAAGTGTGCTCTATCTTTGTTTTCTGTGGCATGAGCGATGCCCCTTTCGCAAATTAATAATTTTTTAATTCGATTCTGTTCAAGGTCTTGATCAAACAAGTTGGCAAAATGGTCTGAATTGGTTTGCTAATCAGTTCGAATAATTTGTTCAGTTCCCTGCATGCACTGAATCGTCAAGCAGTTTCTCATTCTTACACGGAGAATATAAAGAGTGTTGGATGAAGTGGACATGAACCTACAGTCAACTGAAACCAAATCTGCAGATTCTACTGTTTGCCTGCAATGAAGATCTTTATTATTTGATCACCTGCGTGTGCTGTCTGTGAATGATTCCACAGGTATTTATTTGATTTAATTTCATAAATCTTTGTAGTAGTGGTAAGCTAGATCTATTATGACTGTCATGATTGTGAAATGTAAAATGAATTAAACATGTCCATTGCGGCATTCAATTTATAGTAGATTTGCTTTATTACGTTGTATCAGATTTCTTTTTGAGTGTGGTTTGCATCATTGAGCATTATATAACCAATCACACATGTTTCTGTTAAGCTTAGGAATGCAATATCCAATCAGAGGAGATTTGATTCGTCACTGTGCGCGTTCATTAAATTCTGCATCTGCATTAGTGAATAATGTCATTAACTAACAAAGTTCAGAAAACATGTAAGAGATTGACCGTGCAGTGTAAATACCTTCAGTAATTATAACGGGAGTTCCCTATCAAAAGTTACTCTCGATGCTGCGTATCAAACACTAATGAGAACATTCTTTGTTCGACCAGTTGCGAAGCACATGTGTCAAACACGCCAAGAATTGGCTTAAATAACCTCGGTGAGTGACGTAATTGATTACGTGCACCTGCAGGTTATAAATAGACGTGAAATGGACATACCTTCAGGTTTCTTTGTCTTCGAGATGGCTTTGTGTGTGTGTTGTCTATCCTCTGTGTTGTTTGAAAAAAAAAGAAAAAGAAAGTAGATCATGTCTAGTGCGTCAGTTAGGAGATGCTTGCCACCATGTGCACAAGTTATCCTTGACAATGATCCACATAATTATTGTTTGGAGTGCCTCGGGAAAGAGCACGCTATTGCTGCTCTTGAGGACGCTGAGTGTGAGCACTGTGAGTCGTTCCCTATCAGAGTGCTCCGCTCGAGGCTCACTTTCTTTCAAGAGGGGCGAGCCTCGGCATCCTCATTGAGATCGTGGGGCACTCGCGTCGAGCTGGCCAAGCCACAGATCTGTCTCTTCGTGCGACCAAGCAGATGGCCCGTGCCATTGGCCGTTCTATGGCTGCGTTAGTTGCCATGGAGAGACACCTGTGGCTCAACCTCATGGGCATCAAGGATAGAGACAAGGTGTTCCTCCTTGATGCCCCCGTGTCGCCTTCTGGCCTATTTGGTGACTCCATGAATACGGTCGTCACTAGGCTCCGGGAGGCCAAGAAACACGCAGAGGCTTTTGATAATTTCTTCCCCGCCATGCTCAGGCGTCGGGGCTTTCGGCCACCCAACCCCGACCCAATCCGATTTCTCTGCGGCGAGAGTCGCAGAAGCAGAGTGTGGCGAGCCGTGCGCCCCCTCGTAGGGACTGGGAAGCAGCTCACCGATCTCAGTAGCCCAGCAAGAAGCCGGATCTGAAGACGATTATTTCGTCCAAGAAGAAGTCCTGAGGGTCGAGTGCCTGGGACCGTGGGGATGTGCCCCTCCGGAGAGGGGCGAGAAAAGTTCCAACAGAAAGTAGAGGCTCCTTCCTGGCACCCTCAGGGGGCCGCTGTATAATCTCTGCCGCTACTGGTGTTTCGGGGAGCAGCGGTCTCCAGCGAAATGTTAGCTCTTCGGTTGCCTCCTGCCACGTTTCAGGACACCGGACATCTAACATTCCCCCCTTCAACGCGAAGTGTCAAAACTAGTGCCCCTTTCAGAGAAGCTGGCAGCGTGGAAGCTACTGCCAAATATCTCTCTGTGGGTAGAAAGGACTGTAGAGAAAGGCTACAGGATTCAGTTTGCATATCGGCCTCCGCGTTTCAACGGCGTGGACTCCACTTCTGTGAAACTGGAACGAGTGCATTTGTTGACACAGGAATTGCAAGCTTTGCAGGACAAAGGGGCCATAGAACGTGTTCCCCTGCCAGACAGAGAGTCAGGCTATTACAGCCGGTATTTTCTGGTTCCCAAGAAAGATGGGGGTTGCCCATCTTTTAGATCTTTGCGGGTTGAACCACAAAGATCTAAAAGATTTTAGATCTAGATATTAGATCTTCGCGGGTTGAACCGCTATCTCAGAACATACATGTTCAAAATGCTGACAATCAAGATGATTGTATATCAGATCCAATCGGGGGATTGGTTCGTGACAATCGATCTCAAGGACGCATATTTTCACGTAGAAATCTTGCCACAACACAGGAAATTCCTGAGGTTCGCTTTTAGGGGCGAAGCTTACCAGTATCGGGTTCTTCCATTCGGCCTAGTTTTGTCACCCTGCACATACACAAAATGCATGGATGCAGCACTGGCTCCTCTGTGACTTCAGGGCATCCGCATTTTAAATTACATAGATGACTGGCTGATTCTGGCTCAGTCTCAAGAGCTTGCGGTTTGACATTGGGATGTCGATCTAGCTCATCTTGAATCTCTGGGGTTGAGACTCAACGCCAAGAAAAGCGTTCTCTCTCCTGCTCAGAGGACAACGTATTTGGGGGTTGTATGGGATTTGATCACGATGCGGGCACAGCTGTTTCCTGCACGCGTCGAATCCATTCTAAACGCCCTAAAGAACATCAAGCTAGGCCAGAGAGTTACTGTTCATTACCTTCAGAGGGCTCTAGGTCTCAAGGTAGCTGCATCCACGGTGATACCCTTGGGCCTCCTGCACATGAGATCGTTTCAGTTGTGGCTCAGAGCCAGGGGATTTCATCCAAGGGCCAATCCCCAGAGGCAAATAAGGGTTACGCGCCAGGGGCTTTGTACCCTTTCTATGTGGTTCAGACCCCGGTTTCTGACTTTGGGTCCCACTCTAGGTCCGTGTTGTCGTATCAAGACGCTAATGACAGACGCTTCCCTCACGGGTTGGGGTGCGGTTTTGGATGGCTGTCCAGCCCAAGGGATCTGGAGAGGTCATCTTCTCGATAGGCACATCAATTGCCTCGAAATGATGGCTCTATTTTGGGCCCTGAAATACTTCCTCCAGCAGTTAAGAGGCTACCATGTCCTAGTGTGGGTGGACAGCACTGCGGTAGTCTCTTAGATAAATCACCAGGGCGGACTACGTTCACGCCCCCTGAACAGGCTAGTGCAGCAGGTTCTGCTTTGGGCACAGGACAAGTTCCTGTCCCTCAGCGCGATTTACATCCCCGGGCATATGAATGTGGGAGCAGACTTGCTGTCCAGACAAGCTGTGACACACGGGAAATGGAAACTCCACCCCAAAGTAGTCAGTCAAATCTGGGAAATATTTTACGAAGCAGAGGTGGACCTCTTTGCTTCACAGGAGACAGCACAGTGTCCCTTCTACTTCTCTCTGACTCCTCCAGCTCCCCTGGGTCTGGACACCATGGCCCATACATAACCTAGATGGGGTCTTTACGCATTTCTGGCCAAGGTCGGTCAACAGGGGTCTCGCCTCTTACTAATAGTGCCCCATTGGCCGACCAGAGTATGGTTCTCAGATCTAATATCCCTCCTCGACGGCTCGCCGTGGGTGATTCCGGTCAGGAGAGATCTCCTATCTCAGGCGCAGGGGACAGTATTTCATCCCCGGCCCGAGCTCTGGAACCTTCATGTCTGGCCCCTGAGGGGGACCAAATAAGAGATGCTGGGCTTCCAGCCGACATAGTAGAGACTATTCTAAGTGCTAGGGCTCCCTCCACTAGAATAAGTTATACCCTTGTAGCATTTGGACCAATCAGACACACATTTGTTCATTAGATTTAACAAATCAATTACTCCTTAGATTAACAAACAGTCACAGACTCCTCACCCAACACCAGACTCAGTGCATATATGTCTGTGAATGAAGTCCAGGCCCCTGGTTACCATGGAAACTAGGAGACTTTTGCCTGGCCAGATAAACTTTACAACCTAATGGCATGTAGAGAGTTCTCCCTCTCACAACACTTTCCATAGGAAAGACACATAATGCACATAAAAATGGACTCTTCTCTAATTAATTAATTGAAAAACCTTTCTTTGAATGAACACACATATCCTCAGGTCATTGTGTATATTGTTACTGTTTTTGTATATTGTCTTTTGTACTGTATATTGTTTTGTGCTTGCTTATGATAGATCACTAGTTAATATCACCTCATTTATTCCATGTTTGGTCTCTATCAATTCGTCTTTGGATAATCTAAATGACAGTGTATATTGCATGTTGATAACTATGCATCATATTAGTGTTCTAAGAATCTTTAATAGTTTGTATATCAACTTCCAATCCAACCCCATTCAAATTACCATGCTCAGAGACAAAGAGTCGTAAAACCTTCCCTCCAAAAGTTCAGGACTCCATTGGCTCTTTGACACCCCAGAGGTGTGACCTCCATAGGGTTTAAAAGACCTCACTTCAGTGACCCACTTTTTTTTTTAGTTTTTAGCTTTTAGTCTCTTCACTCGTCTCCCATCCCCTCTCCATCTTCTGGTTGCTAAATCCCAGGGCCGGCGCTACCGCATCTGGCTGGCCTCAGCACACCCAGTCTGTGGATCTTTTATATTCTGAGAAGATGAGGATGTGAGCTAGAACTCTTCTGGACCCTTAAGTTTTTGTGCCAGGCCTTCCAGCCTTGTCTTTCCATTCAACCAAAGATTCTCGGATCTTAGCTGATGTCTCTTAACTCTTCTTCACTTTTCACCGGGGAAGAAACTCCCAATCACCATCGAGTCAGAACATCTTTGGAATTCATCACTCTTCAAACCAGGAAGAATGTGATTGCAAGTCCAAAACCTTGAAACCATCAAGACTTTCATCCAAGACTGCATTCTGGACACTCGTCAACGACCAAGGCAGTGCAAGTATAGTACATTTAACTAAACGAAACAGAGGTTTAGTATAAGTTATAGACCCTGTTATAATTGGCGCTGATGGTTTTACTCAGGTGGTTAACAGACTCTTTCCATAACTGCATTCTCTGTTTTCTCTACTGGCTTCATTCATCCACTTTAGCTCCACTTTGTATGTATGCGTGAGTGTATGTTTATTTGTTTGTTTGTTTAGATTAGTTATGTGTGTTAGCATTTAGTTAATAAAACTCTTGTAAACAAATTACATGAGTTTCTGATTCTGCCTTGCAAATAATTGTCCCTTTACGATTTTGACCCTCGCTACATGCTCTAATGCATTAATAGGAAGGTATTTTCTGTGGCCACGGAAATATCCTTTCTTGGAGTTATGAATTTACACTGAATGTTCGCTGTACGAACAGATCAGCTGACGGCAGTTTAACTCTGCTACAGTTATTACTGTCAGCCGACATAAATGTAATGACTTTAAGCTATTATTTCAGCTTTTAGGGAATTAAGTCTTAAAGACTAGGGTTGATTTGATTGAATTGATCTTAATTCAAACCTTATAGTTTATACTTTATTAACGACTCGTCCAGCGAGACATTAAGTCAGTATATCTTAACAATTTTGTTTATCTTGCTTTTGGCCAACAATAAAAACAAACAAAATAGTAATTTATCAATTTTGAGCAAGGTAGTAAAGGGTCGACAGCTCAAGGCAGTAACTGATCAAATACAAAACACAGACACTGCTCTGTACAATGAAACCAGTTTATTGAACTACTTCTAAGATTACATGAGACTAAGACTACCTAAAACACACACACACACACGCACACACACACACACACACATACACATACATACAGTTCTGAAGATGAGAGTCATTGGGTTGGACTGAAGTCCCAAAGTCTAGTATACTACCAGTTCTAAATCACAACCTGAGAAAAATCACAAAAGCAGAGATCTGGCTTGTCTTTAACTGCTTAAAGGATTTAGCACTGGTGCAGCAAGAGATTGAAAACTTTGTTTGGGGTTACTTGCAACTTGAGTTGGCTGCTCAGCCGATCGGGGCCCGTCTCCTTGGCTTGTGTTAAGCTTAAAGAGGAATCCTGACTTGGATTGGCTGTCATTTAGGTGACGCGTTTCCAGGGAAGCCCTTGCAGTGATTGGTTGGTTGCTTGGTTAGGTGAGAGCTTTTGAAGTCCCTCTGAGAGTCTACTTGCGCGGCTTTAGGCTTTGAGGATTTCCGCAGAGTAACAAAGTTCCAACGGAGTGTTTTGAGTCTGGCGTCTTGCTCGCGTGATGTTACCGTGTGTGAGCGCTTTGTAGCGCGATCAACGATGAAGAAGAGCAGTTTCAAACCATGGCGAAAGAGCAAGCGAGCGAGCTGTTTATGACATCAGGTTTTAAGGAGGACGCTTTGGTTCATCCCAGAAGCGAGCGTCCCAATCAGATGCTGTTGCAGGGCTTAGCCACGCCCCGTACTGTCCTTCTTTGGACACAAAACTTAATCTAATCGATGATCTCCCATGTGAGGAATATTTCTAATAACTTATTATAAAAGTATTCATCATTCATACGAGGCTGAAAATTGACATATAATTAATTTCAACTTCCTGCATTTGAAATAAGCTTTAACATGATACTACACACGGCTATCTATTCAAAAGAAAGTTATAAGGCAAAGAACAAAATAAAGCACATCACGCATAACATAAAACACCAAGCATATATATATATAAGACATCAAACATGTTATTTGTTAATACACTTGCTCTAACAGCAATGGAAATAAATGATTGTCTTTAGAGATCATTTATGTAAGTTTCTGTTTCTTTTGTTGTAAGAGAAATGTTGAAGACCGAGAGGAGCACGCAGGAGTCATCAGACGGTCATGCTACAGATCTCGTGATTTTGCGGGGCTGAGGGCATCAGTTGATTTAATCACCATTTTCCTGTTGGATGCATACATCAGTTCATGATCCATACATGCTGATCAGATCATGAGGTTCCTCCATGGGTTGCAAGAAAGACTCTGTTTAGTCCTGGATACAAAAAAAACCTTTGTTGTTCCTGATTAAGTTAATTATTATCATCCCTTTTCAGTAGAGGAAAACGCTGACAGGAAACGGTTCAAACCATGGCCTGAGATTGATTATTAACTAGTCTTATGACCACGAAGGCTGATAGAAAACTCTTTTTGGAATGAGCTGGTTCTGCCGTTATTTGGTGTGTCCGTTCGATAAGGCACTACATAAATAATTGAAATTAATCATAATTAATTGCAATTATTTATATACAATTCCCTTTTGGAGCTAATTTGCTACACCTCAAATGGCAGGTTTTCAAAAATTGGTGTATGGCACACCATGTAGACCCAGTTCACTGCCAAGTTGTTTCAGTGCTGGAATTCCTGCAAGAGAAACTGTCCTCAGGCACATGTCCTGGTACTCTCAGAGTCTATGTGGCCGCCATTTCGGCTTGCCATGTTCTGATTGATAGGGTTTCTGTGGGAAAGCACCCTCTAGTTGCCTGCTTCATTCGGGGAGCTAAGTGGTTAAGGCCGCCCACGAGAGAGACAGAACCCTTCATGGGACTTAGCTATTGTGCTCGAGGGTCTGGTCGTGACCCATTTCGAACCACTGTCAGCGCCTGTCAGGTTTCTGATTCTAAAGATGGTTTTTTTTTTTATTTATTTTTTTTTATGGCCATTACTTCTCTTAAGAGAATTGGAGAACTCCCTCCAAAGAGTTAGGGCCAATTTAACCAGGGGGTTGCATCTTCTACGGCTTTGGCAAGAGGTGTCCCCTTGCAGCAAGTGTGTGATGCGTCAGGCTGGTCCTCTCCGCACACATTTGTCAGATTCAATAGTTTGGATGTCCATGCTACTCCGGGCTTGCATGTCCTTGAGTCAACATCCCATAGGCATGTCTGAGACCTTTTTCTATGTTTGTGCGCACACACTACACAACCTTGGGGCACTTCCAGTGCGGCGGCGTTGGTATTCTCGTTCCCATTAGCGTTTGATACGCAGCATCGAGAGTAGCCTTTGATAGGGAACGTCTCGGGTTACTTGACGGTAATCCTGTTCCCTGAAAAAGCGGGAACGAGATGCTGCGCCTCAATGCCGCACTGTAGACGTGCCTGGGAGTCTCTTCAGACAAAGCGTAAGCTGAAGGTATGTCCGTTTCACGTCTATTTATAACCTGCAGGTGCACGTAATCAGTTACGTCACTCACCGAGGTTATTTAAGCCAATTCTTGGCGTGTTTGACACATGTGCTTCGCAACCGGTCGAACAAAGAATGTTCTCATTAGCGTTTGATATGCAGCATCTCGTTCCTGCTTTTTCAGGGAACAGGGTTACAGTCAAGTAAACCGAGACGTTCTTGCAAAAGTTAGACTGAAGTCTCAGAGTGCTTCAGTGTTCTTTGCTCGCTTTCTGTATACAATCTATTCCCAGTTTGAATAACCGTTTTGTTTTTCATGCTGGTGAAATAACCAATGTGAAGTCTTGATTGTCTAATTTGTAAAAAGCAATTCACAAACGTTTTATCTTTTTCCCCTTTCTATTAGCTCTAATCGACATTAATGATCATTATTACAATATCAAAAACAATCATGACATTCCTGCTTCCCTCTAATGAGGCCCTGGCTAATTTATAGGCTATTTACATACAATTATATACAATAATATATATACACATATATACATACAATTATATAAAATTTTTGTGCAAACATGTGTACACGAGCAGCATTAGACAGTCTGTGTAAATAAACATAAATGCCATGTCAGATGCAGCTACTGTTACATCTTTGCAGTGTAAAGATGGCTTGTGTTGATGTTTTGTAAAAATCTTGGTAACATTATAATTTGGCCTCAGAGAACAGTACAAAAAAAAAGAGGCAGTTCATGACCCTTTTAATGTTGAAAAAAATTAGATTGGTAACAGTATTGTGATCAAATGAAGTAGCTGGTTAATTTTGACATAAAAACACCAAATGATGTTTTATTAACAAAGTTTGGGAGGAGCATGTTCAGATAATCGGCCAATTCAGCCTTTTAACATAAACAGCGTCCCAACCCAATGAACGCCAGCACAGTGCCAGGCCGTCCAACAGGCGGTCGCATCCCAGCCAACATTTGTATGTGGGGCCCATGTGGATTTGAAATGGGCTGAAAAAAATGGGCCCAAAATGGGATTGTCCACGGGTTCCATAATGGCCCCATGCCAGTTGCACACATGGATTTCATGTGAGATTTCACTTGCCACCAGGTGGGCCCCAACTGGGCAACATGTGCAAGACCCATCTTGGCCCCAGCTTTAGGTTTTATGTGGGTACTCCAAGGTTACTACATGGGCTGAAATATGAGCTTTAAGTGGGTTTGTCCATGGGTTCCACATTGGCCCCATGCAACATACCATGTGGGTTTTATGCAGGATTTTACTGGGTTTTAGGTGGGGCCCAACTAGGGATCATATGCAAAACCCATCTGGGTTCCATTATAAATATGTGTTGTAAGTGGGTTTGTCCATGGGTTAAATGTGGGTTTTATTTGAGATTTAATCAGACATTAGGAGGGGCCCAACTAGGAAGCATACCCAAAAACTATCTGGATCCCATCTTCAAACTCTAATAAATTGTGGGTTGCAAGTGGGATTGAACATGTTTTCCCTAATGCAGCCATGACTGCCCTCATGGAGTACAAGCAGAATTACACTGGATGTTAGGGCCTGCCCAACTAGACAATATACTTACGGCCCATCTGAAAAAAACAAAAAACAAAACAAAACTGAAGAATAGAACATTTTCAAATTTGTCAGTAAAATGATGTATGAGGATTAAATGATTAATTGTGCAGCTTTCTGATAATATAGTATGTGGCTCTGATAGCTCACCAAAAAATGAAAATTGTCATAATTTACTCACCCTTATGTTGTTCCAAACCTGTATGAATTTCTTTCTTCTGTTGAAAACCAAAGATATTTTGAAGAACGCTGGTAACAAGACTGTTGATGGGCCCCATTGATTTCCATAGTATTTTTTTTTTCTTACTATGGAAGTCAATGGCTACCGTCAACTGTTTGATTACCAACGTTCTTCAAAATATCTTCTTTTGTCTCCAACAGAATAAATAATATTCATACAGGTTTGGAACAACATAAGGGTGAGTAAATTATGACAGAATTTTCATTTTTGGGTGAACTACGTCAAAACAAATTTAGTAAATTTTATTAAATTAAGTAAAATCAAAACATCTAACATATCGCAAAAGGTCAGTGAATCCATACCGGAAATGACAGTGCGGTGTAGCAGATGAAGAATAATCCTCCTCCAAATGGCCAGTAATCTGGATCCTTCGTGAATCTGGAGAGGAGTGGGGCTGACAAGTCCTTAAAAGAATGATTACATTTTTTTAACCATTCCTTTAAACAATCATAAAACATATTTAAATTGTACAAACTGCTTATAATTTGCCATTATAAGCAATTTAGACAACATAAACAAATTTACAGCTTTAAAACTGTTAGTTATGACTACAAATTTAAACATACACCTAATGCATGACAAACCCATCAGAAAAATGTGAAACCCCAAAAGAAAGACAAAGTAGATTCACAAAAATGGACTCTTTCCGTATATATCATAGCAAGGTAAACACAACTGATGCTTTAAAAAAAACAAAACTATTTGTACACCAAAATCAAACCAACCATTATATAATTTTACCTGCAACCGTATTTATCCTGATATGACACATCTGAAGGTCATGGTGTTCTCCAGTGAATTAAATTAAGAACTGATGATGGTGACAAGTTCTATTCCCCTTTCTTTGTGCTACTTCAGAGGAAGAAAGACAGCAAGACAATAATTTACTCAGATTTTCTATCACCAGTTGAGGAAATATTTTACAAATGTACTTATAATGATGAGAATCATACTTAATACTACATTTATTAATATGTATATATTGGTCTAGAAGTGTAAGATCTAGAAACAGTGGTTAAAACTGACTTACTGTAATTGATACTACAGTACTGATGATACTACTGGATGTGTCTCTGTATTGGGTGCCTGTTCTCCTCAAAAAACATTCCAGTGCTTGATCGAAAAAATGTGAACCAATGTCTTATTAGCAGTAATCAGTATTTGAAAAGGTGATGTAAAAAAAACAAATAAATAAATAAAAAATACTCAGAAACTGCCATCTACACACACATAACAGATTTAGGCCAAATATATTTCTCAACTCTCCTATAGATTCCAGTGCTTCTGACTGTAAATTACAGTTTTATCATTCAGTCTAATTATTCCAATGCTCCTTTACTGCTCTTGAGTTTGAGTTTACAGGGTATCTGCAGGATTTTTAAGCTCAAATTTAATTTTTTTTAAGACATTTTTAAGACCTACACAACTAAAATGAATACCATATGAGCAGGGTGGGGTAATCATTACCATAGATAACATATTAAACTGTAAAATTACTGTAAGCAAGATTTACAGTTCAGATACGTTTTAACAAAAACTAAAAGTTTTATAAAATGATAAACGTCACAGTTCAGCTTTTAAACCATTTTTAAGAAAATGGATGAATCAAAAGTATAATTTATTATATTAATTTATACAATTATAAGAAGTCAATTATTATATTAATTAAATAATATATGAATATGTTTTATTCTCTTAATTGTTTATATTTTTATTCATTAGCTTCTTGTCAATCCACGGTTCAAATTTACAACACTGTGTGTTTTCAGAGTAAAAAAAAATGAGTTGATTTTCACATTGGTCTAAACAAAAACAGCAGTTATTGAAAATGCAATTCTCTGCCAGCAGGTGCCGCAGAAATACAGCGGTTTCCCCGGTAACAGCAGTACACAAAGCAGTGCAGCACCAGACTTATTGAAACATGCATCGCTCATGTTTATTGAAGTAAATCATAGCCTTTTGAAGTTTACTCGTCACATTCAGCCATACTGCAATGCTTGTCTTTCCGTCCATGGCAATAAATTTGATAAAACTAAATTTAAGACTTTAAGGACCCACAGAAACACTGTTTTAAACTATCATTAATACATACACAGTAGACGCTACATTGAAATATATGATGCTAATATCGCCAGCATGCTAATACGGTAATCACGATTAGCCTCTCTCTTTGACGACTTTGATAAAGCAGTACAAAAATACATACTGTAGGAGATCCTTGAACGGACACACATACAACGAACAGACTCAATTCCAGAGGAAAGAGTGAATCTCTGGTTTCACCTCTGAGAGTCATAAAAGTAACTAAAGTTCCAAGACGATGCCTAAGTGTCTGGACCAAGATCCTGTCTTGTTAATCCTTATCCCTCCAGAGATCAGAACTGCTAAAGAGAATCAACTTCACTAACGCAGAACAAAGGAAACTTCTGGTGGGAAAGATACCAGATCCAGATGGTAAATGAACCCTTGACCAGCCAACATATAAATTTACAAACTTATGGCTTAAACATGTGCCAGGACTCCTCTCCCGGACACCTTCTGACCTCAGTACACTTGCGGCCCCTCCTCGGGTGCATTCCTGAAAATTTGCCTTTTCAGACAGACAAAGAAAAGATGCAAAAGTGCGCCAAAAAACCAAAAGACAATATTCAGGACTTTTAAGTGATGAAAATGTATTGCCAAATGATGTGTGTTACGCTTTAGATATGCTTGATATGTTAGTAAAACATACGCTATTTTAATCTATCCATTATAAGGTCGGTACCATTTTAACCTATGTATTATGAGGGTATGAATATGTGTGTGTGTCATGCTTGGTGTTAAACGAAAGTATATTTTATTTGTTACTGTATATTTTATAACTCTGTGTGGATGAAATGTAGAAATTAGGTAAATCCCGTAACGTTATAACGTTTATCAAAGTTATTAACAAAACCCTGCAAGGATTTTGGGTCACATGATGACACGGGCAGCTCGTTAATTTATGCAGAGAAACGGAGCCTAGGAAGCTGAGCTCCACCTTGCAACAAGCGGATTGGTACCCCAGCTCCGGGGTGGGCCTAAAGTGGCCTTCTTAAATTCTAATGTTCAACTAAGGATCAGCGCTCTTTGCCATGGTTTGAAAACTGCTTCAACTTGTGCGCTCATACGCTGCATCAAACCATCACCTCATTCCAAACTTCAAGCTCTTCAAGAAAACTTTCTTCTGAAATCGTCAACTTCTGCAACCGAGAAAGGAAAGAAGAACTTTTAGCGTGTCTCATCCAACCAGGCAACCCACCAATCACGGCCAGGGGTTCCCTAAGAGACGTCAGAAAAACAACGGTTCGCCAGCCAATCAGCTAAGCCCGGGGATTCCCTCAACGAGAAGAGACGAGACTCTGCCGCAACCTTCTAAAACAAGTAAAACAAAATCTCTTATCTATTGGCTGAAAACGGCGCAAAGTTGTTATTGATGGGAAAGACAGAACTAAGCTCTGCTTTGTTGACTTTCTGATAACCACCGAAGTTGAGACTTTCTTCATAACTCACAATTCTGCATAATTCCGTTGACTTGTGTGTGTGTGTGTGTGTGTGTGTGTGTGTGTGTGTGGTCGTATGTGTGTGTTTAGATAATTTAGTCTCATGTAATCTTAGAGGTAGTTCAATAAACTTGTCTCATTGTACAGAGCAGTGTCTGTGTTTTGTATTTGATCAGTTACTGTCTTGAGCTGTCGACCCTTTGCTACCTTGCTCAAAATTGATAAATTACTATTTTGTTTGTTTTTATTGTTGGCCACAAAGCAAGATAAACAAAATTGTTAACATATACTGACTTCAATGTCTCGCTGGACGAGTCGTTAAAAGGTATAAATTATACGTTTTGATTAATATCCATTAATCAAATCAATATCTACTCTTTATGATTCGATTTCGTAAAGCTAAAAATAAAAATAAAAGCCTAAATCAGAGCTAAATTCTTACAATACACAGAAGTAATTTAAGGGACATTAAAAAACTTTGTTTATATGATTGACATTATTTAATCTACCATAAACTATATTAACTCTAATTAATACTTTTTAAACATTAAAATAGATTTGTTGATCTATGTCTGTTTATCTAGTGGGATATTATATATATATATATATATATATATATATATATATATATATATATATATATATATATATATATATCTCACAAAAGTGAGTACACCCCTCACATTATTTTATTAAAACTATTTTATTATATCTTCTCAAGGGACAATACTATAAAAATTAAACTAGGATATATTTTAGAATAGTCAATGTGCAACATGTATAGCAGTGTAGATTTACTGTGCTCTGAAAATAACTCAACATACAGCCATTATTGTCAAAATAGCTGGCAACAAAAGTGAGTACACCCTAAGTGATAACAGCTATACGTCGTTTAACCATGCAAAGCCACATGTCCTATTCATCATATACATGTTTTTGTCTGCTTAATAGGACTATACAAATTTGTGTATCTTGTATTAGAGCAGTTAAAATTTGGTGCTTTGAGTACAATTCTCTCACACTGACCACTGGATGTTCAACATGGCACCTCATGGCAAAGAACTCACTGAGGATTTGAGAATTAGAATTGTTGCTCTCCACAAAGATGGCCTAGGCTATAAGAAGATAAGTAACACCCTGAAACTGAGTTACAGTACAGTGGCCAGTGTCACACAGAGGTTTTCCAAGATGGGTTCCACTCGGAACAGGCCTCGCAAAGGTCGATCAAAGAAGTTGAGTCCTCGTGGTGTGCATCAGGTGCAGAAGCTGGCTTCAAAAAACATACGCATGAGTGCTGCCAGCATTGCTTTAGAGGTTGCAGAAGTGAAAGGTCAGCTTGTCAGTGCTCAGACCATATGCCACACACTGCAACAAGTCGGTTTGCATGGCCATCGTCCCAGAAGGAAGCCTCTTCTGAAGCTGGTTCACAAGAAAGCCTGCAAACAGTTTGCTGAAGACAACCTGTCCAAGAGCATGAATTACTGGAACCATGTCCTGTGGTCTGATGAGACTAAGATAAACTTGTTTGGCTCAGATGGTGTCCAGCATGTGTGGTGACGGCCTGGTCAGGAGCACCAAGAAAATTGTGTCTTGCCTACAGTCAAGCATGGTGGTGGTAGCATCATGGTCTGGGACTGCATAAGTGCTGCTGGTACTGGGGAGCTGCAGTTCATTGAGGAAAACATGGATGCCAACATGTACTGTGACATTCTGAAGCAGAACATGATGCCCTCCCTTCAGAAACTGGGTTTTCCAACATAATAATGACCCCAAACACATGGCCAAGATGACAACTGCCTTGCTGATGAAGTGATGGAATGGCCAAGTATGTCTCCAGACCTGAACCCTATTAACCACATGTGGGACATCCTCAAGTGGAAGGTGGAGAAGTGTCATGTGTCTAACATCCAGCAGCTCCGTGATGTTATTATGGAGGAGTGGAAGAGGATCCCAGCAAAAACCTGTACAGCTCTGGTGAATTCCAAGCCCAGGAGGATTAAGGCAATGCTAGACAACAGTGGTGCTCACACAAAATATTGACACTTTGGACACAGCTTTGAAATGTTCACTTAGGGTGTACTCACTTTTGTTGCCAGCTATTTTGACAATAATGGCTGTGTGTTGAGTTATTTTCAGAGCACAGTATATCTACACTGCTATACGTTGCACATTGACTACTCTAAAATAAATCATTTCATTTCATTTTTATAGTATTGTCCCTTGAGAAGTTATATTAAAATAGTTGCTGAAATGTGAGGGGTGTACTCACTTTTGTGAGATACTGTATATATATATATATATATATATATATATATATATATATATATATGTATGTATGTATGTATTCTAAGGTCCACGTGATTGGCCCAAGGAAGGTATCCAATGGTGGATGAAGGTTTTCTGCGTGTTCGGTCTTTTCTAAATGCAAAGTTATTAAATTTATGTTAAATTCAAGTCTCACTCCATTTTATTATCTAATCTGACTCCATTTTATTATGACCTCAAATTTAGGTTAGAATGTCAATTATTATTGATCATTCATAGGATAATTTATCTAGACATCTTATTATTCTATTTATTCTTTAATATTATTGTACTCGTTCATTCGGGTGCTCGTGTCATTCAAAGATATCGTTTCGGCTGTTAGCATATCTTACGGTCACATTCTCGTCAGTCTTGGTTATTAGACAGAGGTAATTGACTAATACTTTAGACGGCTGCTCCTATGCTTGCTCATTCTAAAAGTACTTTTATTTAGTCCCCCTTAGATCTGTATACAGTTGAATAAAGCAACATTATCTCTAGTCAGAGGTCACGACCACTACCATAGATATAAGCCGACCACCATTACTTTCACTAATATTAGCTTTGGTATGCTTCCCATGTACACTTAGCTAGCGTATATTACAATAAACAAAGGTTAGGCTTACCCTATCCAGGTTGGTCGAACAACATTCAATTGACCTAGACGGAAATTCCCTTTTAGCCCTTACAGTCTAAGTACACTTGAACTAATACCAAGTGCTAACTGGATCTCTAAAGATACAGTTGGTGTGCCCTATGCTCCATCTCAACAGATTTTTAGCCCAGTACTAACCTGATGCAGGAAATGCGGTAACAAGGATACAACATAATCTATTTGAATCAATAATTACAGAGTAAATCAGAATAACATGAAATGTAACAATTTATTATCAGTCAGGTAAATATGTATTATGCCGATTATACAGCTAATTCAAAGATATCAAATCAATACAAGACATCAAATTCTCAAAGATGAATCTAAGAGAAAGATGCATGCCTGACTTGAGAAAAATACATAGTATGAAGTGTGTGAATACACTTCATACCATGGGCTCATTCCGGCTACAGAAGGCCCTGATCCTCTTGCAACATTTCCTTAAGTACTTCAGACCCAGACAGACATCCCCCGAAATGGAGACAGGAACTAACAATTTGAATTTGCATTGATCAAGTCGAATTAACATCTTTTGGGACCTTTTGGTAATTTGCATGAAAAGACACTGGGAAGCGGCACACCCTCTACAGTGAGCCAAATATATCTAAGCTCTTAAGATCTGTATCACCTTTTAGTTTACTTCTTGTAAGACTGAGACCATTGTGCCAGACACACCGAGACAATTCAAATGATACAAAACATGACTGTGAATATCACTTACATTCATGTAGAACATTATATTATACTATTGACCATTCTGAGTGAGCTGAGTGAAGGGAAGGATGGGTGAGGGGAAGGAAGGGGATGAGAAAGAACTAATGCATAGGTGAGAGAGACGTTTTCCCGCATTTTCTCTCAGTGTGATATAGAAACAGATGTCTGTATTTGAATACACTTTGTGTGTATTGTCCGTCTCAGAAGATCAAAGTGTCTGAGGTTCTGTAATTCTTACACACACACACACACACACACACACACACACACACACATATATATATACATATGGACATGAACACAAAACATAACTTTACGTTGGTTAGACTGTTAAAGACTGAAATATGTTTTGTTATGATGTTGTGTCTTTTGTTCAATTCGCCGTTAACAATGATACACACACAACAGAGTTCGCACATGGACTTCTTTTTGACTTGTCATATGAACTCAACTCACACAGGTACAGGGCACATGCACAGCACTTTTGCAGGCGTACCCACTACACAATCTGTGTGGGTGTGACCTAGGCTAAACCATTCAACCAACCTACATGTGCATATACTACATCCCTCTTCTTAAGCTTTGAACAATATATTAATCAAATTTGAAACAAGGACAGTATTCTGTAAACACTAGCAGTGTGTAAGTAGCATTTACTGTGAACAAGCAATACAAACACTAGTCAAACATACTCAAGTAAGAACAAAATCCTTTAACCGTGCAGGTTGTCTGATGGTACATCTAGGTCTTGTACGTTGAGAACCTGGGACAGTACTCCCTTCCACACTTTGGGGCGGCTCAGTTTGAACAGGCTCAGGAACTGTATTGTCACACAGGTCATCATCACTGTATATGGGGCAACCGGTGTATCATGTGTAACTGACTTGTCAGGTCTGAGGTGGCGCCTGTTTCTACGGTAGATTGTGCCTGATGATGTGATTGCATCGTATGAGCGGGGCTCATCTCTGATACTGACAACCATAGCTGGTTTCCATGTATTTTTGATTCTCATACAGGTGCATCTCAATAAATTAGAATGTCGTGGAAAAGTTCATTTATTTCAGTAATTCAACTCAAATTGTGAAACTCGTGTATTAAATAAATTGAATGCACACAGACTGAAGTAGTTTAAGTCTTTGGTTCTTTCAATTGTGATGATTTCATTTAACAAAATCCCACCAATTCACTATCTCAACAAATTAGAATACTTCATAAGACCAATAAAAAAAAAAAATTTTTAGTGAATTGTTGGCCTTCTGGAAAGTATGTTCATTTACTGTATATGTACTCCATACTTGGTATGGGCTCCTTTTGCTTTAATTATTGCCTCAATTCGGCGTGGCATGGAGGGGATCAGTTTGTGGCACTGCTGAGGTGGTATGGAAGCCCAGGTTTCTTTGACAGTGGCCTTCAGCTCATCTGCATTTTTTGGTCTCTTGTTTCTCATTTTCCTCTTGACAATACCTCATAGATTCTCTATGGGGTTCAGGTCTGGTGAGTTTGCTGGCCAGTCAAGCACACCAACACCATGGTCATTTAACCAACTTTTGGTGCTTTTGGCAATGTGGGCAGGTGCCAAATCCTGCTGGAATATGAAATCAGCATCTTTAAAAAGCTGGTCAGCAGAAGGAAGCATGAAGTGCTCAAATTTCTTGGTAAACAGGTGCAGTGACTTTGGTTTTCAAAAAAACACAATGGACCAACACCAGCAGATGACACTGCACCCCAAATCATCACAGACTGTGGAAACTTAACACTGGACTTCAAGCAACTTGGGCTCTGAGCTTCTTCACCCTTCCTCCAGACTCTAGGACCTTGGTTTCCAAATGAAATACAAAACTTGCTCTCATCTGAAAAGAGGACTTTGGACCACTGGGCAACAGTCCAGTTCTTCTTCTCCTTAGCCCAAGTAAGACACACAAGAGGAATACGACAACTATAGCCAAATTCCTTGACCCGTCTGTGTGTGGTGGCTCTTGATGCCTTGACCCCAGCCTCAGTCCATTCCTTGTGAAGTTCACCCAAATTCTTGAATCGATTTTGCTTGACAGTCCTCATAAGGCTGTGGTTCTCTCGGTTGGTTGTGCATCTTTTTCTTCCACACTTTTTCCTTCCACTCAACTTTCTGTTAACATGCTTGGATACAGCACTCTGTGAACAGCCAGCTTATTTGGCAATGAATGTTTGTGGCTTACCCTCCTTGTGAAGGGTGTCAATGATTGTCTTCTGGACAACTGTCAGATCAGCAGTCTTCCCCATGATTGTGTAGCCTAGTGAACCAAGCTGAGAGACCATTTTGAAGGCTCAGGAAACCTTTGCAGGTGTTTTGAATTGATTAGCTGATTGGCATGTCACCATATTCTAATTTGTTGAGATAGTGAATTGGTGGGTTTTTGTTAAATGTGAGCCAAAATCATCACAATTAAAAGAACCAAAGACTTAACTACTTCAGTCTGTGTGCATTGAATTTATTAAATACACGAGTTTCACAATTTGAGTTGAATTACTGAAATTAACTTTTCCACAACATTCTAATTTATTGAGATGCACCTGTATACACTCTCTGTCCCCTCCTAAGGGCTAGAAGCGGATCATACCAACTCTTCTGCTCCGAATGACGATGCTGCAGCGCTACTTGAATGTGCTCAGGTGTGGAAGGCCGTAGAACAGCTTTGCTTGTCGGTAAAGTGGAACGTAGGACTCTGACCATCAGCATCTGGGCTGGAGAGTACTTGAGATCAGTGACAGGAGTGTTCTGAAGAGTCAATAAGGCTAGGTGAGGGTCAGTGCCAGACTGAGCAGCTGCTTTCAGCATAGTTTTGACAGTTTTATGGCTTGCTCAGCCATGCCGTTGGACTGAGGGTCGTTCAAACTGGAATTGGTGATGATGAAACCCCAATCATGAGCAAATCAAGCCATTTCAGCACTGGCAAAGGGTACGTGATCTGCAATCAGGGTCGCAGGCACAACATGTCTCGCAAACACTGCCTTGAATTGCGCTATGAGTGAACCTGACGTTTTGTCTGACAGCTGTAGGACTTCTGGATATTTAGAGAAATAATCCAATATCAGAACAAATGCTCATCCTTGAAAGTCAAAAATGTCAGCAGCTATCTGTCATGGTTGACAGGAACTACAGGCCTCCACCATGTGATGTATAGCTTCAGTGAGCAGGGGCGCCGCTATGGTTTCTGGGCCCCCTGAACAGCATATTGACTTGGGTCCCCGGAATAGCATTTAAAAGGGGGGGACTCTGATGGGAACGCCATAAACATGCTGGTGAAATTTCCTCAGAGCAAACACTATGGCCAGCAGTTCTTTTTCTATCTGAGCATAGTTCTTTTCAGCAGCAGATAGGGCTTTTGAAGCATGTGCTATTGGTTGTTGTTTCTGCATCAGTGTGGCTCCCAGGCCGTCTTTTGAGGCATCCGCCTACAGCTCTGTGGGCTCTTTTGGATCTAAATGCCTGAGGACAGGTGCTGTTGTTATGGGTATTTTCAGCTGTTCTAGAGCTGTCTGCTGTTCAGGATGCCATTGCCAGTCTATATCTTTCCTGAGCAACAGCCTGAGTGGTGAGGTGAGGGTGGCTTCATTGGGTATGTATTGCGACAGGTAGCATGTCATACCTAGCAGACGCTGAAGTGCTTTTCTGTCAGTGGGAGGAGGAAGCTGCAATATTGCTGATACCTTTGATTCATCAGGTTTCACTCCATCCGATGTAATGACGTGGGCTAGGTAAGTCACTTCGTTGACCATATATTGCAGCTTATCTTTACTGAACTTGGCATTGAGACTCTCTGCTCTGTTCATCACCTTTTCTAGAATAGCATCATGCTCTGCTTTGGCGGATGCCGCTATGATCATGTCATTGGCCACCATGAAGAAACCTTCAATGTCCCCAAAACTCTCTAGGGCGGTTTCCTGGACAGGGTTTAAATTAAGCCAGGAGTAGGCCTAATCTAGGAATAGTTAAACTTTGTTTAAAAAATGGCTTTCTGAAACACAGATTAAGTACAGTTTACTAACTCCTGGACTATGGAGTCCTGAACTAAAATAAACTCCATTAATTTAAAACCAGCTATGCTAATCTGAATTAGCACGACAGAGGTTGCCTATAAAACATGGAATGAACCAAGAAGCAAATCCAAGGAAAACAACAGCAGTGGAAAAAAGCCTGCAATCAACAACAAAAACAAACAAAGAAACAAACAAAAAATGTTACTGAAAAAGAGACAACTTTTTTAAAGCAAGCAAAGTAAACTGCACACATCAAGTGTCAAATAATAAAAAAAGGAATGCCTAGGAATCTCTTTGTAATGAATTCTTGCATAAATTATTGCAATCAGCTGTTGTTGTCAGTTTTGTAACAGTTTTATTATTATTATTTATTATATTATACATAAATCAGCTGTTTGAGAGAGAGAGTGAGAGTGTCATGGTCAGAATTATATTGGCACCCTAAAAAAATGATCAAAGAAGATTGTGAAAATAAATCTGTATTGTTTATTCTTCTGATCTTTCATTTAAAAAGTAAATAAAAAAATAAAATAAAATTTAAAAAAAATCACAATCTATATTTTCAACAAAATCACATTATGGAAATATATTTTTTCTCTAATACACATTGACCACAATTGTTTGTAGTCCTAGAAATTATCATGAGTAAAATCTCTGAAGATCCATTCCCATTTATATCTACATTTTTAGAACACAAGGGTGACTAAGAACATGAAATTATCCAGCCATGACTTCCTGTTTCACAGGAATAGGAATATGAGGAACACAAATGCCAAATTCTCTTAATCATCTACCACAATGAGAAAAACAAAACAAAAAAAAACAAACAAACAAAACAAAACAACAACAAAGAATATATTTCTGTTGTGGAGCAACAGATTGTTGAGCTTTACAACATATGAAGTCAAGAAAATAGGACCCAAAAAAAAAAAAAAAAGAAAAATACGGAAAAAGAAAAGGGCTAAAGCATTGAACATTTCCATTTCCACTATTAGGAAAATAATTAAGGAGTTCCAATCAACAGGAAATATTAAAAATCTGCCTGCAGTATAATGTCTGTGTCTAAATTGTCTTAATGCAGCATGAGGAGGATAGCTTGAGTGGCCAAAGACTCTCCAAGGATCACAGCGGGATAATTGCTGTAAATAGTTAAGTCTTGGGGTCAGAAAGCCTTATAATGGGCTGTGGTTGGATCTTCCAACCGAACAATGATTCAAAAGGACCATCAAAATCAACACAAAAATGGGTCACTGAGCACAAAACGAAGGTTCTGCCATGGCCGTCCCAGTTCCCTTACCTGAAGAGGAGAGAATCAACATGGAGCTGTGAATCTGAAGGGTCTGCAGAGATTCTGGATGAAGGAATGATCTCTGAACTCTTCTCAGGTGTTTTACAAACCTATCAGTTATTATAGGTGAATACTCAGAGCTGTTAAATTCGCAAAAGGAGTTTGCAAAAAGTATTGAATAATAAGGATACAATGTGTATTAGAGAGAGAGAGAGAGAGAGAGAGAGAGAGAGAGAGAGAGAGAGAGAGAGAGAGAGAAAACATTTCATAATGAAATTTCACTTTCCTTTCATTTTACTTGGTTGAAAAGTTTTTTTTTTTAATAAAAGATAAAAATGATTAATAGTGCAGATTTATTTTCACAGGCTTCTTTGTTCATATCTACAAAGGGTACCAATAATTTTGATATAAAAAGACTGGAAACACAACGTTAATCTGAAGTTAAACCTGCCTCCTGGTAGGTTTAATTTAAGCCTCAATTTAGTCCTGAAGTAGCTATAGTCTTCCTCCAGGAAATCAGCCTATTAAAATCTGGACTACACTGTCTTAGACTATTTAAAACCATGACAGAGAAAGCAGATTTCTGTTAATCTGGTTTAAAGGGCCATTTTCGTCTAGGACTAGGCTTAATCTCTGTTTGGGAGACCGCCCCTCTGAGTTCAAGTGCTGAAAGACTTTGCTCACTGACTTGATGCCAAAAGGCATACAATGAAAGTGATGTTGAAAGCACACAGGTCTGCTGACCTCTCATCCAGTTTAATCTGCCAATAGCCGTCCTTCTCATCCAGGATGGTAAACAGTTTTTTGCCAGCTAACTTGCACCGTATGTCCTCCAGGGTGGGTATGTTGTAGTACTGATGGAGTATGGCCCCATTTAAGTCTGTAGGGTCCAAGCAGACTCTGAGGGTGCCGTTTTTCTTTTCTTTGATGCACAGACTGCTCACCCATGGAGTAGGCTTTGAAACTTTGCTTATCACACACCTGTTCTCCAGTTCTTCCAGCGTCTCATGGAGTCGGTCATGGACTGCATATGGGATCTTCCTGCAGCCATGTATGACAGGAGGAATATTAGGGTCAGTGTGGATATGATGCAATCCTGGCAACTGGCCTAATCATTCAAACACTGATGCATAGTGGCTGAGGAGCTCAGTTTTTGTGGTGGGCGGTGAAGGTATGTGTCTCCACTTTTCTTATAAGGTCTAACTGCATGCCTGTCTCCCCAGCAGGGCTGTATCCAATGCAGTGGTCACAAAGAACATCATGTCAGCTGTTTTGTTTCCAGCCTCCACATGTAGTTTAATGACACCCTCTGGTTTGGTGCGAGTGCCTCCATACGATACAAGCACCATGTTTGTCTTTTGGATGTTTACAGGGATCTGAAGCCGATCAATGATTTTCTTTGGAATGACATTCGCTTCAGCACCTGTGCCAACCTTGTGCCTGCCATATGCAGATTTGTGTGCCAGCCTGTGTCAGCACAGTTTGACTGAATCACTGTAGTGATAAACAGTGTGTCTACTTCTGACAGCTCAGTGTCTATATCAAGTGTGTTCATTTTAGCTTTTGATTTGCACACAACTGAAAAATGGTTAATTTTGCCACATTTTTTACAAACTTCGTTAAAGGCAGGGCACTGTCTTGGGAGGTGAACGCGTCCACATTTGCCACAATTTTTTGCGTGTCCTCCTTTTGACTTTGGAGTTTGTTTATTCGCTGCAGGTTTGCTTGATCTGCATGCAGACTGCAATCCCTTTTTTGTAATGGTGTGCACAAATTGTGCTTCTGATGATGCTGCCATCACTGTGACTTGTGCTTTTGTGACTGCTTTAGCTATGCATATATCAAAAGTGTCAAACTGGGAATGGATAGCAGTCATTCACGAAGCCCAGAGTCAGTTGTGCTGAATACTATTTTGTCTCATATCATGATATCTTCAGTTTCCCTAAATTCACATGTGTGCTTTGTTTCTTAACGACTCGAATTTGTCAATGCCTGCTTGCTCAGAGAATGTGTGGGCACAGAACTGTTGCTGCCCTTACCATAAAGAAGTATACTTCAAGTTTATTTTATTAAGTATACTTATGGAAAGTTCAAGTATATTTTCAAGTATACTTTATGTACTAAGTATACAAATATCAGTGTACTAGTAGTAAACTTGTAAGTGTACTATTTCAATACTCCTTGGTACTAAATTGGCCCACTTTCTAGTATATAAAAGTATACTTTTAAGTATACTTTAAGTACAACAGTAGTAAACTTTGAGTACACAACTAGTTTACCTCTATGTTTTTAGTTTGTACTGCAACTATACTGAAAGTGAACTTACAAGTATACTGGTAGTTTACTAATTAAATACTTGGAGCATTTTTAATACACTTTGAGATATAGTCTCAGTAAACTACTGGTTTAGTAGTTTTATACTGAAAGTATACTCGTAAGTTTTCTTTAAGTGAACTTTACATCATATTTGTCATATTTGTCCATGGACTTCAATTCGCTCGCCACCAGAGGTCACTCCTCCATCATATTGACTCTAACGCCACACAGACTGTTACACTTCATCCTGGACTACATTTCCCAGCAGCCAATTCACTATCACATGCTCACACCTGAGACCTTTCACACAATCACACACCCTACATTAACCATGGACTTCCTTGTTCAGATCACAGAGTATTGTTCTGTGTATATCGCTCTCCTAGTGATAGCTGCTTTACCGAGCCATTCCATGTTTCTGTTTAGTTCCAGTATTGTTCTGCATTTATCATTCTCCTAGTGTTAGCTACGATACAGAGCCTGTCTCATTTTACCTGTCTTAGTTCCAGTATTGTGCTGTGTTTATTACTCTCCTAGTTTTAGCTGTGATACGGAACCTGTTTCTTGTTTTCTAGCCTGTGTTCCCTGGATTTACGCTTGTCTTGCTGTTCGGACCCTGTTTATGCCTCGCCTGGATTATTGCTCATGTTTCTGGATTACCCCTATTGTCAAGCCCTCTGGATAATATTCGCTGTCGACTGACTCACGCCTGGTTTTGAATTATTCTTGTATCTCGTCTGTGCCATACCTGTTTTCTAGTGTTTTGACCCTACTTGTGTTTTTGACCACGTCTCTCTATAATAAAGCTTGCAAATGGATCCGCACATCTCTCGTCTTGTTTGCCCTGTTACAATATTTTAAGTATACTACTTTGTCCCTATTTATTAATTTGTATATAGTTTGTTATGTGAACATCTGAACATACAAAACATCAAAACAAAGAACAGGGTATCTGCTTGTAAACAATAACATTTTATTCTAGCTTCATGCATTCTTTTTTTTTTTTAAACAAAAAGCTGAAAAAAAGACTATGAATTGGATTCAGAATAACAATCAAAATGTAGATGGAGTCGATCAACACCCCAAAGCTTGACAGTCATTATTACCTCTTCATGGGTCAACATTTTATTCCATAACGTTACAAAGTTTTGATGCTGTTTTACGTCTGATGATCATGTTAGATTAGGTGTGGAAGCATCTGTTGTTTTTTTTCTTCGCTTGTGTTTTGGAAATTTTGTACAGAAGATGTGTAATAACCCCCTACCGTATAACAATGAAAACATTCTCGGAGCACAAGTTTAGCTCAAATAAATTTAGACTTTTTCTAAGTATATGTCAAGTATACTTAAATGTCATTTTAAGTATATTTCTGAGAAGTACATTAAGCACATTTCTGAGAAGTACATAAAAAGTAGACGGAAAGTATACTTTTCTATTTTTAGTTTAAAAGAAGTATACTAAGCATACTTGAAGAAACTTCTTTTTTTGTAAGGGCATTCAAAGACAGTATTCTTTCGCGGGGCACAGTATTTTCGAAAAGCGGCGAGGACCTCCAATAATTTTTTATGTTGTAAATCCTTGTATTCAGTCACGAATGAGTTATAAATGTCTAGCGCCTCTTCTCCTATGCAATGCAGCAGCACAGCGATCTGTCTCGATTTAGATTTATCCACTAGCACTGGGGCAGTAAAGTGCAAATTAAATCTTTCTTCCCACTTATGCCAATTTTCGGCCAAGTTCCCCGTCAGAGATAACAGCAGAGGCGGATGAAGCGTTTCCATTTTGTCTGTCATGTTAGCGTGCCGGGCTCGTTCTGATAATCTGGTGGAGAGGCTTTGTTACCATTCACTCGCGCAGCGGTGATCTTCAGTCGCTACTTGAGGAGCGTGGTTTTAATAAATGGGTATATGGCAGAAAAATAATGACTGAAAACTGAAAAAATAAGTTTTTGTGAATGAATGACTTGAGTCACCTCTTGCTATGGTCTTCATCAACACCCACTTGTGGCACCTGCTAGTGAGCAACTAACAGCAGATGGAAATCATGCATCGGCACTCGACTGCTATTCCTGCGGGTTCCGGATGTAAAATGCTGACTTTTAAATTGAAATATTCACAGCTTAAATAAACAACTATGTTAAATTTCAACCCCTAAAAATGCAAGCCCTGAAAATACAAGGCATTAAAATGCAAGCACTGTTAATGCAATGCATTATTATTTTTTTTTTTCAGTTAGTGCAATTCAACATGCTTTTTTGTTTCAAAGACATTTGTCATTATTTTTCTTCCATATGGGTACCTCCGTTTCTGACACCATGTTTTGTTCAACTCACCGTTAACATTAATACACGCAAAACAGAGGAGAAGGGTCTGGCTGCAGACTTGCACTCTCAGAGACCTGCGCTTCCGCTAGTGACGTTACTTGCAATCTTTTTTTATTTTTTATTTTATTCTATTTATTTATTAATTTTAAATTGAATCGCTCAACATTTTACAACAGTAGCCATGTGGTGAAGACAAGAAAAAAGAAACTAAATTACATCACTTGCAAGCGCGACTTGCACTTTCCGCTACCTGCGACGTCAGTTGTAATCAACACAAATTGTGCACGTTGCCAATGGAGACAAGACACTGTGGTGGTTAATCAATTAAAACTAATTAGTACCATAACATACAGGGTCGTGCAACTCATCTGTAGGAGAAAAAGACAAGACCCGCAAATCCGTGACCACAGAACAGCAGAATATGAACGCAGTGCGCAAAGTCTCTCGTTAAGTGTTTTCCTTCCGTAGAAAACCATAAACACGTAATATGGCTTAATGTATTAAGACAGATAAAATTCAATATACAGTTTATTAATATAATGTATATTTATATGTATAGTGTTTTCCTCCCACACCGTAGAATAGACTGATGATAAAGATGATAAAGACCAAATTCAGTAACTTATAAGTCTTATTGTTGACGCAAACTATACAGATAGATATGAACGCGCATTAAGAAATGCATTAGGAAGTGATATTGAAAGGACCAACTCCATACAGGCAAGCAGACGAGCCCAGAACACAATGCCTTAAATTGCACGTTAAACGTTTTCCTTCCATAGAAAATTATAAATAAAACATGTAATGTAGCTTAATGGACAAAGATCATGATATAAAAAGGCTGTAGTTTACTCTATGGAAAAATGCTTAATGCGCATTGCATTTATTTTGGGCTCTGTTTGTCTGTACATATTAGTCATGTTTTAATAATGAGGAGGAGGACTAATCTATCATCTTAGTCCGTCATGCCACATTATGCCGCGTTTTGTGGTGTGGGAGGAAAACACTATACATACAAATATACATTATATTAATAAACTGTATATTGAATTTGATCTATCTTATCTTATTACATTAAGCCACATTAAAGTCCTTGTGAATTCAAAATTTACTTTATTTAATTTGTTTGCTCACATTGCTAGTCTTGAGGTGAACAATTAATCTGTGCAAGTTAAACCACTGAAAAAAAATAGTTTGTCTTGGTAATCTTTAATCAAAATCTGCTTCCGCTCTGGAATGGCATTCTTTCTCTGATGACGGCTTGGGCAAACTTTCCTTAACCACGTCCCTCCTACTGTTAGGTTGTAATGAGTGAGAGATGAGAGGAGGAGCGCAAAAATAAAACCCCGCCCTCTATTCAATATTTTGTTTTAGTTGGAAATACGTCACTACACTGAAATAAAGTCGGCAGCAACTTCCGGTTCACGCAGACTTTAAGTGTTTATGTTTTTTTTTTTTTTTTTTACAGGGGGAATACGCTTAACGAGACTTTGTGCATTGCGTTCATATTCTTCTGTTCTGTGGTCATGGATTTGCGGGTCTTGTCTTTTTCTCCTACAGATGAGTTGCAGGACCCTGTACGTTATGATGCTAATTAGTTTTAATCATTTAACCACCACAGTGACAGTGTCTTGTCTCCATTGGCAACACGCACGATTTGTGTCGATTGCAAATGATGTCGCAGGTAGCGAAAAGTGCAAGACACGATTGCAAGTGACATTGTAATTTAGTTTCTTTTTTCTTGTCTTCACCACCTAGCTACTGTTGTAAAATGTTGAGCAATTCAATTAAAAAAATAATAAATAAATATAATTAACATAATAAAAAAGACTGCAAGTGACGTCACTAGTGGAAGCGCAGGTCTTTGAGAGCACAAGTCTGAGAGTGCAAGTAATGAGAGTGCAAGTGCAAGTCTGCATCCAGACCCTATTGAGCACATTTGCGGGTGTACACACTACACAAACTGTTTGGGGGTGACCTAGGCTAAACCATTCACTGCATATACTACACCTGATATCGCCATGTTTGCAGGACCTCACACATCCAGTCTGCCCCTTCCTCTGTGTTCACATTCCATCTTCTGTTCTCCGTTGACATGAAAATAAGAATTTAACAGGCACATAATCAGGAACTCGCAGAGTAATCTTGCTTGCGGATCAGTAGCAGTAGCATACACGTCACCAACGCAAACTGACGTATTTTCAAACTTGACCAAAAGGGCGCCCAGAGTTGTTATTAGCCAGTTTCGTGGATGACAGTCAGATTAACCATTCATGATGGAAGCATAATTTTTTTTTTTTTTTTTTTTAAGAAATATGTGTATTTAGTTTTACTTTTTGTCTGTGTTATTTGATTAGTTGGTCAAATACTGTGTTTTCACAACAGCATATGAATAAAAATGTAATAATGCATGGTAAACTCTAGGCACACACACAAAATTGCACTGCTCTTCTGAGATTAAAAAAAAAGCAGCGCCAGAAGAAGCGCTCTCCTGAATCTCCTCACCATTTTGCATTGGAGCTGCCTGGATCATAATCTATTTGCAAGGTAAGATATATCTTATCTGTACTCGGTGTATATTATTTGACAGATTTCATTGTATAAACATGTATTAATAAAGCGGTTGATATCGTATTACACTAATATCAATGCACAGACTATCGTTTATTTCACTAGCTAGCTAACGTTAATGGTACTACTACCCAGCAAACAGGGTTCCGAACGTCCGTTTAGGTTCGCAGTACGTCCGCTTTGTAACGTTCGGATTTGGTCCGCTGTGTACGTCAATTTACGTCCGCATTTGGTTATTTTAGGTAGAAATGGCTGGTTAAGCTAAAATGGGCCACAACTTTCAACTAAAATGGGCTCCATATACACACACATTTTTTCACAGAAATTGAGGGTGAAAATATAGGCCTAGATATGCATGCATACAAAATCTAGTCTTTAAAAAAAAACAAAACAAAAAAAAAAAAAAACACAAACTACCAGTCAAATGTTTTTGAACAGTGAGATTTTTAATGTTTTTAAAGAAGTCTCTTCTGTTCACCAAGCCTGCATTTATTTGATCCAGAGTACAGCGAAAACAGTAAAATTTCGAAATATTTTTGCTTTTTAAAATAACTGTTTTCTATTTGAATATATTTTAAAATGTAATTTATTACTGTGATCAAAGCTAAATTTTCAGCATTGTTACTCTACATTATTCTTCATAAATCATTCTAATATTCTGATTTGCTGTTCAAGAAACGTTTTTTATTCAGTTGAGTACTTTTTTTTTCAGGATTCTTTGATGAATAGAAAAATCCAAAGATCAGCATTTATCTGAAATAAAAAAACTTTTGTAACATTATACAATATACCATTCAAAAGCTTGGAGTCGATAGTAAATAGTAAAAATATTTCAAAATGTTACTGTTTTTGCTGTACTTTGAATCAAATAAATGCAGGCTTGGTGAGCAGAAGAGACTTCTTTAAAAAACATTCAAAATCTTACTGTTCAAAAACTTTTGACTGGTAGTGTACATGCACACAAAAGACACCAATGCACAGAAACACACACCTATACAACATGATCAGTTCATTTTTAATTGCATTGTTTAATGAAATATTCATTCAACTTTCTATTTAATGAAATGCATGGTGCTGTTGCTATGGCACACTAAAAACAATAGTGTCAATTTACTGTTAAAAATAAAATGATTTTTACCTGTGTTGTTCTCTTTTTATATTGGCCCATTTTATCTGAACAGCTGGCCCATTTTACCTGAATGTTGTGCCGTGGCTCAAGAAGGTACCTGCTGATACTCTAACTCTCATAATTTTAAAACAATTATACTTTTTGACATTTTAAAAAACATATACATATTTAAGAGACCCATGCTAATTTGTAAAAATATCATTAGTTCTCATGCATAGCTTATTTGATGGTATTATAAGTCATTTACCAAGACGTGGCCCATTTTAGCTGACTTCACCCTATTCCTTAAAATAAAATCTCTTTTTTTAACTGTGATAATACAATGCAAAAAAACTTTTTCTTTTTTTTTTTTTTTTGTTTTGCAGATTGATATTATTATTATTTACTATAGTATAAAATATTTGAATTCATTGTAAAATGAAGTTAATGTTAAATTAATAAATTTCATTTCTTGAAAAAGAAAATAGGACTATCTTCTGTAATTAAAAATGTCATCAAATCAGGAGTCTGTTTTCAGCATTTAAACATCAAAATCATGATACCCTTCAATAATGTAATTGAACATATAGGCTACAATTAGGTTTATGCATTCCCCATGCATGAAGAAAATAAGGTTGCATCCCAGGAGCTCTAAAAGAATGGTATAGAGTGATGAATGCAGGAAAACATTAAGAAAAGAAAGTGGAAAATAGCACAGTTATGACAAATAAATTAATTCTTTCCATTTACATTTTAAACTGTTGGTAAGCCGACAAGAAAAGTTATTTAGGAAAATTCCAAAAATATACTTTTTATTAAAATCACTGGACTATAAAAGCTTAACAAGACGTTTCGGTGTCTATCCAAACACCTTCATCAGTTGTAGAACAGGAAGTAACTCTGGCAAATATATCCTCAAAAGTCACATGATCAACAGACCTATAGAGGTCATTATTTATGGACTACCAAAAATACATAAGGAGGGTGTTCCATTCAGACCAGTGGTGAGTAGTATTAATTCGGTTACTTATAATGTGGCTAAATATTTGGCCATGGTTTTGAAACCGTTGGTGGGTAAAACGGAACGGTATATACAGAACTCTAAGGATTTTGTTGATAAAATCAAAGGACTCACCTTGGAGTCAAATGAGACTATGGTGTCGTATGATGTTACATCATTGTTTACATGTGTGCCGACAGCCCAGGTGATTGAAATTGTAAAGGAGAGGTTGAGTCAGGACCACACACTGGGGGAGAGAACATCAATGAGTCCAGAAGAGATTTGTTCATTGCTGGAATTGTGTTTTAACACAACATATTTCAAGTACAAAGATGAGTTTTATCGACAGAAGCATGGATGTGCGATGGGTTCCCCAGTGTCACCTATAGTGGCTGATCTGTACATGGAGGAAGTGGAAAGAAAAGCTTTGGCCACGTATAGTGGGGAGGTTCCAAGCCACTGGTTCAGATATGTGGACGTACATGGGTGAAGATTAAGAGAAGGGAGATTGATTTCTTCTCTGAGCACATTAATTTAGTGGATACAAATATCAAGTTCACCAAAGAGGAGATGTTGGACAACAAACTTCCTTTCTTGGATTGTGCTATAAGAGTGGGAGAAGACAGGAGATTACAAGTGGAAGTGTACCGTAAACCCACTCATACAGACCAGTATCTTCTGTTTGATTAACACCACCCATTAGAACAAAAATTGGGTGTGATTCGCACCTTGCAACATCGAGCAGAGAGTATATCCACATTTCCAGAGGCCAGAGAACAAGAGAATAATCACATCAAACAAGCATTAAAAAATGTGGTTACCCAAATTGGACATTTATTAAAATTCATACAAAACGAAAAAGGGAGGTGAAACAGTTAGAACAAAGGAGACATAAAAATCAGAATCAGAATCAGAATCAGAATGAGCTTTATTGGCCAGGTATGCTTACACATACGAGGAATTTGTTTTTGTGACAGAAGCTCTACAGTGCAACAGAAAGACAGCAACAGGACAGGGCACAGATAATAAAAGAATAATTTACAAATAGGCAATGTACAAATAGCAAAAACACAATATATAGACAATTATGGTGTACAGGTCTAATATGTGCAAATCTGAAATGAAAAAAAAATAAGTATGTGTGTTGAATAAATAATTTATAATAGTGTTGTGTGTTCCACTTTTAATGTCAAGTGTTCATGAGATGGATTGCCTGAGGGAAGAAACTGTTCCTGTGTCTGGTCGTTCTGGTGCTCAGAGCTCTGTAGCGTCGACCAGACGGTAACAGTTCAAAGAGGGAGTGTGCTGGATGTGAGGGGTCCAGAGTGATTTTGCCAGCCCTTTTGCTCACTCTGGATGAGTACAGTTCTTGGAGAGTGGGGAGGGTTGTACCAATGATTCGCTCAGCAGTCCGAACTACCCTCTGTAGTCTTCTGAGGTCAGATTTGGTAGCTGAGCTGAACCAGACAGTTATTGAAGTGCAGAGGACGGATTCAATGATGGCGGAGTAGAACTGATTCAGCAAGTCCTGTGGCAGGTTGAACTTCCTCAGCTGGCGAAGGAAGTACAACCTCTGCTGGGCCTTTTTCACAATGGAGTCTATGTGATTGTCCCACTTCAGGTCCTGGGAGATGGTGGTGCCCAGGAATCTGAATGACTCCACTGCAGTCACAGTGCTGTTCATGATGGTGAGTGGGGGGAGTGCAGGGGGGTTCCTCCTGAAGTCCACGATCATCTCCACAGTTTTGAGCGTGTTGAGCTCCAGGTTGTTAAGACTGCACCAGACAGCCAGCTCCTTAACCTCCTGTCTGTAGGCAGACTCGTCACCGTCCTGGATGAGGCCGATCAGTGTGGTGTCGTCTGCAAACTTCAGGAGCTTGACAGAGGGGTCTTTAGATGTGCAGTCGTTAGTGTACAGGGAGAAGAGCAGTGGGGAGAGAACACAGCCCTGAGGAGCTCCAGTGCTGATCGTACGAGTGCTGGATGTGTATTTACCCAGCCTCACTAGCTGCTGCCTGTCTGTCAGGAAGCTGGTGATCCACTGACAGACGGAGGTGGGGACGGAGAGCTGAGTTAGTTTGTTCTGAAGGGTGTCCGGGATGATGGTGTTAAAAGCGGAGCTGAAGTCTACGAACAGGATCCTCACATAAGTCCCTGGTCTGTCCAGATGCTGCAGGATGAAGTGCAGTCCCATGTTGACTGCATCATCCACAGACCTGTTTGCTCTGTAGGCAAACTGCAGGGGGTCCAGTAAGGGTCCAGTGGAGGACTTCAGATAAGCCAAAACCAGTCTTTCAAATGACTTCATGACCACAGATGTTAGAGCCACAGGTCTGTAGTCATTAAGTCCAGTAATTTTGGGTTTCTTTGGGACGGGGATGATGGTGGAGCGTTTGAAGCATGAGGGGACTTCGCACAGCTCCAGAGATCTGTTGAAGATCTGTGTGAAGATGGGGGCCAGCTGGTCAGCACAGATTTTTAGGCAGGCTGGTGACACACCGTCTGGGCCTGGTGCTTTCCTTCTTTTGTTCTTCCTGAAGACCTGGCGCACCTCATCTTCGCTGATCTGAATTGCAGGTGTGGGGGAGATGGAGGTTGCTGGAGGTGTGAATGGTTGTGTGAATGGTTGTGTGGAGAGGTGTTCAGGGCGGGTGTGGGGTGTTTTTTCAAACCTGCAATAGAACTCGTTCAGACCATCTGCCAGGTGTTGATTCTCCAGAGTGCTGGGGGATGGTGACTTGTAACTGGTGATTTCTTTCATACCTTTCCACACTGAAGCAGAATCACTGGAAGAGAATTTTTTCCTTAGCTTGCCGGAATAATTCCTCTTTGCCACTCTGATCTCCTTTTCCAGTGTGTATTTGGCCTGTTTGTACAAGACTTTATCCCCCTTTCTGTAAGCATCTTCTTTGGCCTGACGGAGCTGTCTGAGTTTTGCAGTGAACCATGGTTTGTCGTTGTTGTAAGTTAGATGAGTCTTGGTAGGAATGCACATATCTTCACAGAAACTGATGTAAGATGTTACAGTCTCTGTGAGCTCATCCAGATCATTGGCAGCAGATTCAAAAACAGTCCAATCAGTAAGGTCGAAACAGGCTTGTAAATCCCACTCTGTTTCATTAGTCCATCTTTTAACAGTTCTTAATACAGGTTTTCCAGATTTGAGTTTCTGCCTGTAGGTCGGTATAAGATGAACCAAACAGTGATCAGAGAGTCCTAAAGCTGCCCGTGGAACAGAGTGATATGCGTCCTTTATCGTTGTGTAACAGTGATCCAGTATATTACTGTCTCTGGTGGGACATGTAACATGCTGTCTGTATTTTGGCAGTTCACGGGAGAGATTTGCTTTATTAAAGTCCCCGAGAATGATTAAAACAGAGTCCGGGTGTTGTTGCTCAGTCTCTGTGATCATATCAGCGAGTTTCTGTAAAGCTGAGCTCACGTGCGCTTGCGGAGAAATGTAAACACTCACGAGAATGAACGAGCAAACCTCCCGCGGCGAGTAGAAAGGCTTGCAGTTAATGAAGAGCGTTTCTAGATCAGAACAGCACATCTTCTTTAACACAGTTACATCTGTACACCACCTCTCATTGATGTAAAAGCACGTCCCGCCGCCGCGTGATTTCCCCGTTGATTCTGCCTCACGATCCGCTCTAAACAGCTGAAAGCTCGGAAGATGTAACGCGCTGTCCGGAATGGTGTCGTTCAGCCAGGTTTCCGTGAAACACAGAGCAGCAGAGTTTGAAAAGTCCCTGTTTGTCCGGGAGAGCAGAAGGAGTTCGTCCGTTTTGTTGGGTAGAGAGCGGAGATTCGCCAGATGGATGCTAGGCAACGCCGTTCTAAATCCACGCTGTCTGAGCTTCACGAGCGCGCCGGCTCGCTTCCCCCGTCTGCGCGTCCTGAAGCGTTTGACCAGAGCTACGGCTCCGCCAACAACAATGTCCAGCAAAACGTCCGAATAATCAAAAACCGGTAAAAGATTCTGTGGTGTGTTCTGCCGAATGTTCAGCAGATCATCCCTGGTAAAACTGATGGTGTTTGAGAAACAAAAAACAGGAAAAACGAACAAAAACAGTACAAACACTGAAGAGCAAAGCACAGTAGCTGCCATTTGCGGCGCCATCTTAGATTTGCGGCGCCATCCATGTTGTTATCCCTTATGTGGCTGGAGTATCTGAGAAATTCAGAAGGGTTTTCTCCAAGCATAAGATTCCTGTGTATTTCAAACCAATGACTACTTTGAGACAACGTTTGGTCCATCCTAAGGACCGGATTCCCAAACATCAAAGAAGTAATGTACCACGTGCAGCTCAAAAAATAAATAAATAAATAAATAAATAAATAAAAATAAAACATTGTGTAATATAGCCACATTCGGAGATAGGCTACAAGCAAGTGTCGATCAAATGAGCACATGATCGAATGACATCGCTTTAGGGCATGCAGCATGTATCCATGGCAACACTCAGCTGCGTAGTGACAGTTAACGGTCCTCTGTGATTTCCTCAGACACGACCTTGAGTTTTAGCTTTTGTCGTCGAAAAGGTATTTATACTTTTATATTTGTAGACATTAACTACTGTAACCAATTTGTATCTTGTATTGTTTACATTTTATGAAAAGTTTACCTTTTTAAAAGTTTGCTGAAGTTGTCCGTTGTGTACAGCTGCTGATCGTTAGCCTGTGAACACTTTCGAAGCTAACGTTAGCATGTAAAGCTGAAATGATTAAATGTATATAATATTGACAGATATTGAACTTAAATATTGAATTTCCATTTGGTAAAAATACACACTGAGACGCCTATATGAGCCAAAAAGCCCATTTGGGACGGCCTATCTTCATATGTGCACTAATGTCGGACCGCTTGGTCTAAATCCAAATGGTCAACAACAACTTTACAAATCTTTTTTTCAATGGATAAATGGTAGTCCTAGACATATTAAATCAATCATAACACTACTGAATGTGTTCATTTTGTTGTTTTGGTTTATAAGACAACGAGAAGAATTGCCATCGGTCTAACCCCACAGCTGACAACCAGAGACACACACACACACACACACGGAAAGAGCACCGCAACTTTAATTGTTGAATTAAAATAAACATATTTTGCTCCATACAACGTGTCTGTTGTCGTTGATTAGCCTAAAAGTAAAATAAAATGACATTTAGAGGACTTAAAGCGAAAGTCCCCTTTTTTGACGTTTGTCCTGAATGGCCGCTGCACATCCTATGAACATCTGGACGATGTCTTTGCGGACGTCCACTCGACGTCAAGGGGACCCTACACGCTGACGTCTGGGGGACGTTCGCAGAGGCCGTTTAGGGGACGTCCTGGGGACCTTTTTTTGTTAGCTTGGTAATTAGGGCTGGGTTGAAATCTGTTTTTCGATTTTAATCGTTTCTCATTGTGACAGTGATCTCATTGTAAATCCTGAGAATCGATAGATGCTGTTTTCACTTGATCCGTGAGCAAAACTTAATGAAACAATAAATCACAGTAAGTTTTGTTACTTGTGATATGAAACAAAGTGTCAGATTTTAGATTGTCAAATATATCACTAAAGTTAAACAGTAAATACAGTTTTGGTGTTAAATGTAACGTGAAAGATGATTTTAGCGCCTCAGTACAAGCAGCAGTGCAGAACTCGCATGAACTGATTATCTCTTCCTCTTTACTTCTAGTTACCACAGTAAATAAACATGAACGATCATCAGAAGGTGTTGAAAGAAACAGAATCACATCTCATGTAATCGCTCAGTCAGAGTTTCAAGACGTCAAAGAAACGGCTTGTAAACAATGTCACAAAAGCCATTGAGTGAGTATAAACTCTAAACTTGTTACTTAACTAGAAAAAAAAATAAAAGATAATTTTGCTAAATATATGCACTAGATGACATTCATTATATTTTTTATATTTAAACATAAATCACACATTTTTTTTACTTATACTTGTTCTTCAGTAATGTAATTTTGAATAAAGCAGTTTTAAAAAAAACAAGTAATGACATCCACTTTTTAAATGTATTTCAGCAAAATGGATGTAATGTATTATTTAAATAATAATAATAATAATAATAATAATATAAAAACAGCCTTACATGCAATTTAAATGTTTCTTTAAAAATCACTATAATATACTAATGTACCAATTGATGGTTTATTGTATAGTTACAGCATTAGTTGAGCGAGATTTTTAACTCAGCTTTAGCTTTGTCTTAGTAAATCAATGTTGTGTTTTTGGGATCTTTTTGTTCTGCATGTTTGAGAATGAAGACTAAAATCAACTGCAATTACATCCCGAGGAGCACAAGTATCTACCTCAAAGAAGACGTGGAGACACACTCACTAAAGAATATGTGGTAAGTGTATGACAACCTTCTCTTTTTACATTATAAATGTCTTATGGATACATTTACATTGATAGTTATATTAATTTTCTTATTGACATCACAGTCTCGCTTTGCCCATGTGTGTGTAGTATGCAGCAAATTAGCTCATTTTTGATTTGATAAAACTCACTATCTCTTAGTAGAGGTAAGTAGAAGTTAGTATGAAAACTTGAGTGTTGGTAACTGTTTTACAAGTTCAGTCAACTTAAAGATTTAAGTACATTGAATTCTTAACAAGCTTGTTCTCTACAGTTCATTTCAGAAATAATAGCACATTCACAGCTGTTACAAATGGCAATGCAGAGTAAAGTTTAAGTACAAAATTACAAAGAAAGATCGATTAATACATTTAAAAAAATATATGACATTTTGAAGTAAAATACTGAAATGGTGTTTTCTTGTAAAATGTACTCGGTTTAATGCTTTCTTTTTTTTGCAATGCAGTGCAAGTGATATCAAGCCACTTGACCGTCCTGGAACAACACGAGTGCTCATGTTTTTAAGCTTGGCTGTGTCCAGTTCTATCAGAATTCTCTTCTCCTTAAGGTAGTATAGTTCAAAATAACTGGCTATACATTTAATACTTATTTTATACTGCTAGACCAAAAAAGTTTGCTGTCTGGATTTAAATGAGTAAATACTTGATATTTAAGGATTGACTCATTACTTGAAGTGATTAATATGTTTCTGGCATGTTGTGTGTTTGGCAACAATTCTTTTAGCCCTAACTGATGCAGTGTGTAGCCTTTTATTTCTCAAACAACCAGGTCAGAAGTCGTACCCATGTCTATATTCCAGGATAACAATGTCAAGATTCATCAGGCTCAAACTGTGTAAGATTGTCCACCACAGAGTCCTGACCTAATCCCTATTGAAAGTCTTTAGGATGTGCTGGAGTCGACTTTACATAGCCTGTCCAAAAAGGAGTTCCACACTCTGTTTCATTGGACCATCTTTAGCTTTCATAACATTGTGCTTTGTTGTGGCATTGTTTAAACAACATTATGCAACATCACAACATTTATTTTTATCAAGAGTTGCATTTTATTTTTGGCATGGATGTTGTATTGACAATGAGAGAGTCTGGCCAATCTGTAAAGTCGACTCCAGCACATCCTCAAGACACTCAGTAGAGTTATGCTCAGGACTGGTGATCAGTTCATACAAGAAAATGATTCCTCGTGCTCACTGAACCACTATTTCACAAATTGAGCCTGATGAAATTTGTTATTGTCATGCTGGAATGTGTACATTGGTACGTCCTCCGACATGGTTGTTTAAGAAATGAAAAGCTACACTGCATCAGTTTGGGTTAAAATAATTATTTCCAAACTCTTCAGTATTTGCAGTATTTTAAATCCAAATGGTGACTTTTTTTTTTTTTTTTGAGCAGGCAGTGTACATTTGAATGAGTCTACATATCCAAAATGTCAGAATTTGTAAACAATGTGCCCTTAAAATTTCTGAATATGACACTGTGACTGGCATTGGAACACTACTCATTCTCTTTGTTTATCCTCCAGGACTGTGAAAGTAAGATAAACATACAACAATGCAAGTGTAGGAAAAACAATAGAGCTATACAACAGTTAACTATCTGACTATACATATACTAAAAATACTATAACTACTATTCCTAGTTGTCCACACATACACAAACTGAGACTGTACAAAAACTTTACATAAATACTGTAGATGAAATTATAATGCATATACATGTTTCTTATGCATTCAAAACAAATTGGATTTATTGGTACTATTACATGAATTTTATTACTTGTTTAATTTACATAAGGTTGGCAAATTTGCATACAAAGTTTATTAGTTTAAGTTAAAAATGTGTAATCAAAATAGATGGAAATTTTATTTGCAATTGAAATACATAAATCTTAAGAATTGGGCCTAAATATTTGTTTGAGTGTATGAACACTAACACAGGACATAACATTTCTTTAGAAAACATTCTTAATAAGGATAATTATTCAGTCTAATTTCAATACATCTTATGAATTCTTCTCTTGGACAATAACTGAAATTCTAGTAATTTGTAACATATCAAACTGATCAACACATGAACACGTTCAACAAATGAAATCGATTTTTTTTCTATTATAACACTAGTGTTCTCTTATTCTCCTTTCTTTCCCCTTACTCTGTAACATAGTCTTTTAACCATCCTGGTGGCTGTCTAACCCGTGTTCCCTTCATTGGCTCAAGCACAACATTCCTAGTTCCAGGGTTAACCTGAATATCCTCTAGCACAGTTTGAGTGTTTTCTGGAACCAGAGATAAATGAGCAGCATTCCATTTTTTTCCATCGCTCAAGATGTAAGTGCTTGGTCCTAGTTTTTTATGCACTGACAAAAGAACAGTGAATTTTCTTCCAGCCTTTGGAACATGAGTCGGTTTCTGTCCACATACACGGTCTCCACACTTGAAGGGTGGTGGTTTAGCTCCACGTTTCTGATCCGTATACTGTTTCATCTTTTGTTGAACTTGCTGCACACAGTCACGTATGCCTCTCCATTCTTCTTCTTCATCAGTTGTGGCAGACAGAGTGTTCAACTTAGTGCGCATCTTCCTCCCTCTCAACAGTTCGAATGGTGACGCGCCTGTGGTTGCTTGTGGTGTCGCTCTGTAATTTTGGAGGAAATCTGTGACCGCTTGCTTCCAGGGACGTTGCATTTCAGCTACCTGGATGTCCTTTAAAACACGGTTCCATCTTTCCACAGCATCATTTGCTTGAGGCCAATAAACACTGCAACGAATGTGTTTGACTCCTCTTTCGGCCAGGAACTCAACGAATGCTGTAGACGTCATCTGAGGACCATTATCACTGACTAAGGTGAGTGGGTTACGTTCTCTCGCAAACACAGATACAATAAACTTTGTAACTGTGTCTGTTGTAACATTTGAGGTGAATGCAACCTCCGGCCACTTGCTATAATAATCCACCATCGTAATAGCAAATCAACAATCGTGTGTCGCTATCTCAAAAGGTCCTACAATGCCAATTGTGACTTTCTGAAATGGACCGTCTGGCAGGTCCACTGGCTGTAATGGACCTGAGTATGTCCGTGCAGTGTTGTCACAGGATTGACAGGCAGAACAAGAAGCAACAATGGAATGTACCTCATAGTCCATTCGAGGCCACCAGTATAATTCTCTTAGCCATTGTTTAGTTCGTACTATGCCTTGGTGTCCCTCGTGTGCCAAGTGAATGAATTTAGAGTGCAGAGCAACTGGCACCACCAATCTCTGTCCTCTCATGATGTACTTATCATCCACAGCCAGTGTATGCCTGATCTGAAAATACACTCTGATCGTCGGATCCAGTTGATTCTGTGTTTTAGGCCAGCCTTGTATGATTTGAGCATGCAGCTTGGACAACTCAGGACAAGATTTGCATGTCTCACAAAGTTTCTTCAAAGAAATGGCTTTTGAAAGGTCCTCCGAAATCTCTGCAATAAGGCTTAGTTCTTCTCCCTGGCCAGCACCTGAATCAGGTACCGGAAGGCGTGATAAACAGTCAGCTACAAAATTTGATTTACCTGGTCTGTACTCCAGATTGTAGTTGAAACAGAGGAATCTGGCCGACCATTGATCTATCCTCATTCCCACTCTGTTCATCCCTCTACTGGCTAGTAATGTGGTCAGCACCAAAGGTAAGTTCTCCAACATTCTACTGTCCAGACACATGCCAATGCCTCTTTCTCAACTGTACTGTATTTTCGTTCAGCTGGCGTCAATGTACGAGAAGCAAAAGCAATTGGATGCTATGTGTTATCTGGTTGCAGCTGAGTGATGACACCTTAAATGCCGTAATCTAAAGCATCAGTGGACACAACCGTTGGCAAGGAGTCGTCGAATAAAGCCAGGACTGGGCTGTGGACTAACAGCTGCTTTAGCTCTCGAAAACTTGCCTCAGCTGCGTCCGTCCATGTAAATCCATTCTGAGATGATCTGAGGATGTCGCGCAGGGGATCTACTACCATTGCATAGTTCAGGATGAACTTACTAAACCAAGATGTAAGGCCCAAGAAGGACCGTAATGAAGGCAGGTCTGTTGGTGTAGGGGCATTTGCAATGGCTTCAACTGAGTCAGGGTTAGGATGGAGTCCCTCTTTTGAAATGTCGTGACCCAGATACCGAATTCTGCTCTGGCCGAATTTCCTTTTCTCCAAATTAAGTTTCAGACCAATGTTGTTGAGTCGAGTCATCATTGTCTGTAGATTAGCGTCATGGGTGCCTTTATCTTGGCCGTATACAATAAGATCGTCTAAGTAGTTCTCTACTCCTCGTAAACCCTCAAGTACTGTTCTCATCATTTTTTGAAAGGCGGACGGCACCGAAGGCAACCCGAAGGGAACCTTTGTGAATCTGAATAATTCATCATGAGTAATGAATACGGTCAGGTTTTGACTCTCCTCATGCACAGGTAGCTGATGGTATGCAATCTGCAAATCAATTTGGGAGAACACTGCAGTGCCTTTGAGCTCTTGAAAACATCCTCCATATGAGGCAGTGGGTAGATGTCTGTAATTACAGCCCGATTAGGCTCTCTCAAGTCCACGCATAACCGAATTTCTACAGACCTCTTTCTGATTACGATGATCGGCGTCACCCATGGTGAAGCATCGATCTTTTCAATTATTCCATCCTTCAGTAAGCGAATAATTTCCTTGGAAACCTCCTCCCTTACACTCAGCGGTAGTCTGCAAAGTTTGTGCTGCACTGGTTTAACTGGTTCATCAATCTGTACCTTGTCCGCAAATCCTTTGACGCATCCAATGGAGCTGGCTGCTGTATTACATACTTCTAGCACGGGTGAAACAGCAGAGGCTGATGACGTAACAGTCCTATCTCCCACAATGTGACAGTTTAGGGCTTTAATTACGTCCATGCCCAACAGCGGTGATCACATTTTGACCACATAGAAATTTGCAGTGGTTTCAATGCCACCATGCGACATAGAAGCAGTGAAACAGCCTAAGGTTGGTAAGTGTTCACGTGAGTAAGTAACCTCACTTGAGGTTCTTTTAGTTCACAATGTGCAAATGTTTCATGAATAATGACTCACGCTTACGAAAAAGAAGTTTATTCAAGTGTGCTATTAGAATACTTCTTTCAAACTAAAAATAGGAAAGTATACTTTTAATACTTTTTATTTACTTCTCAGAAATGGGCTTTATGGGCTCAGAAATATACTTAAAATGACATTTAAGTATACTTGACATACTTAGAAAAAGTCCAAATATATGTGCTCCTAGAATCCGTGTTTTCATTGTTATATGGTAGGGGGCGCTTGTACACATCTTCTATACAGAATTTCCAAAAAAAAAAAAAAAAAAAAACACAAGTGAAGAAGAAACTGAAACAACAGATGCTTCCACATGTAATCTAACACGATCATCTGACATAAAACAGCATCAAAACTGTGTAACGTTATGGGATAAAATGTCACCAATGAAGAGGTAATAATGACTGTCAAGCTTTGGGGTGTTAATTAACTCCATCTATGTTTTGATTATCATTCTGAATCCAATTCATATTCTTTTTTTCACCTTTTTGTTCAAAATATCATTTCTTTATTTTTTATTCATGAAACTTACCCACATTCAAGTGTTTAAAAAAAGAATGCAAGAAGCTAGAATAAAATGTTTTTGTTTACAAGCAGATACTCTGTTCTTTCTTTTGATGTTTTGTATGTTCAGATATTAATATAACAAAATATATAAAAATTAATACCTAAATAGGGACATACTAGTATACTTAAAGTATGATGTAAAGTTCACTTAAAAAAAAAAACTTATGAGTATACTTTCAGTATAAAACTACTAAACTAGTAGTTTACTGAGACTATACTTCAAAGTGTACTAAAAATGCTACTACAAGTATTTAATGAGTAAACTATCAGTATACCTTTAAGTTCACTTTTAGTATAGCTGCAGTACAAGCTAAAAACATTGATGTAAACTAGTTGTGTACTCAAAGTTTACTACTGTTATACTTAAAGTATACTTGAAAGTATACGTTTATATACCAGAATGTGGGCCAATTTAGCCCCAAGGAGTATTGAAATAGTACACTTGCAAGTATACTATAAGTACACTGATATTTGTATACTTACTACATAAAGTATACTTAAAAATATACTTGAACTTTACTTAAGTATGCTTAATAAAATAAACTTGAAGTATACTACTTTTTGGTTAGGGCTGGCAGAATAGAAACACTTGATCCTGTATAAACAATTAGTTCAACTGGTATTTTGTTTCCTTGTGGTGCTTCCAACTCTACTTGGCAGCAAATTTTGTCAGAAGACTGATTAACAAGCAGCACAGTCAGTTCAGGCACCATAACTTTTTTCACTTCTTTGACAGATACAGATTTACATACCTTTGCAAAATGCCCTTTTTTTTCCACAGTGATGGCATGTGGCAGATGCAGCAGGAGTTGGTGCATTGGCCAAGTGAGTATTAGATCCACAGCGAAAACAGTCCCTGCGTCCCAATGTTCATACTAACCATCCTAAATAGTATGTGAGATTAGAATAAGTGTGTCCCAAAGCATAATATGTTGAAAAGAGTATGCCAAAAGTCCCCGGATGGTCTACTTTTTCAGGTCGATTTTTGAAGTGTGTATCCGTGCACACTCTAATGGCTAAAACTGCCCACAATCCATTGCGCTTTGGCGAAGTATTCGGTCCAGAACTACAATCACGAATAAAACGCATTAAAAAAACTACAAACGTGGCGGATGTGCGCGATCGATGGTTAGGTAGAGAGGTTTATAAAAAGTGGTTTGAGCAGGGGCGTAAATTTCATCTAACAGTAGGGGGGGGGCAATATACATAAAATTTCTCAAGAGCAGTTTTTGAGGGGGACACAAATAATACAGCTAAAATTGTACTTGTAAGGAAATGTAGAGGAAAGCTACTACTATTGGTGTAGCATGGAGACTAAGGCGTTATTTTAATGACAAATGTCGAGAGCGCATTATTGTAGCACGAAAGCACATTAATATAATGCGCGAACACAAATCTCTTCCCTCGCACGCAAATTTTCTTTGCTCTCGCGCAAAACCAGATGCACTCTCTCAGAAACATGCTGCTCTCACAAAGAAAAAATATATTTCCGCCTATGGGTTTGAGTTACTAATAATCAACATTTAACCTAGCAAAAAATATTTATTTATTGTTATCGTTAACTTTTAAATGCATCATTATATAGACAATATGAGCAGAGTTCTCGACATGAAAGACCCGCGACTGGAAGATCAATGAGCTACTTCTTTTCTCTCCAATACGGTAGGAAGTTAAATTAAATTAAATGTGGAGGATATTAACTGTGACAAGATGATTGACAGGCCAGTTTACAGTGACAGGGTGCGTGTAACAGGTGCGACAGAACAGTCCGTTAAAGACACAGATGTGTGATGTGATAGTATGTCCCAAAGCTTGCCTACTCTTCTACTACACACTCAAAAGTGTGTACTTTTTCTTCACCAAAAGAGTACATACTTTAAGGGCGTAGTATAAGTAGGCACATTGGAACGCACAAGTACCTTTTATTTGAAGTCTGTGGCTTCCCGTTTTGTACTCACATTTTTTAACACTTTTCTTTACCCCGTCTGAAACTTGCCTTTGTCCTCGAGATGGCTTGCACTTGGGCATGAGTTGAACCAGTGGTTGAAAGAAGTGTAGCGTTTTGTACCATCAATTCTACTTGAAACGCTAATGCGGAAGCGCGTTCCAACGTAAGTTCGGACTCAAGTAACAGTCTGTCTCTCACCACAACCAGAAAAGCCCGTTCGATTAGTTGGTCTCGTAGCATTTCATCCTCCATCTCTCAGAATTGACAATCCACTGCTAAGTGACGCAACTCCGCTATGTACTAATTTACGGTTTCATCCGAGAGCTGCCTGAATTTATCCCATACAGCAACAACGTTCACTCTTGGTGTGAAATGAGCATCAAGAGCCGCCAAGGCCTTATCGTAAGTCGTACCTCTGTTTGGCAGTGTATAGAAAAGTCTCTGACCCTCCGTATCGAGACAATGTAACAAAACTGCACAAATTCTGGCATCAGGACATGCATAACCCTGTGCTCCGATAACAAGCAAGTAGTTTTGGAAAAAAAAATTCCATGTATGGCAGGCTATCCTACCGTCGGAAGATAAAATGCAGGCATGGGTACGGATGCAGACATCGTCGCCAGATTTTGTAGTGTCTTAACTTGTATGTAATGAAATCAAAAGAAAACGGAATGACTCATTTTACAACATTATCAACTTACCGTTTTATTCTATACTTTCTCTTTTTAACTCTACTCCAGCCGAACATACACTCACACAGCCTCTAGCGGACTGGCCCAGTATTACAATCTATGAACACTAACACAGGACATAACAGTATCTATTATAATTATTGTTACTAATTGTAATTATTATATTTGTATATACATTTGTATTTTTGAAGAGGTGTTTTGAACAAAAAATCATAAAATGCTAATAAATAAAATATTAATGATCATAATTCAAAAGGCAGATATTTCTTGTTAAAGACAAGACATTGATTCAACATACAGATCTTTTCTCTCTCTTTTTTTTTCAGTTTGAGCCGTGGCCTAACCCATGGTTGGAGAAATGGATGGAGATGCTGTCAGTGTTGCCACTTAGCGACTTTTCAGATCCCTTAGCAACTTGTTTTTTTTTGTTTTGTTTTTTTTCAAAAAGAGCCTAGCGACCAATCTTGAGTTTTTGCCCAAAACTTATTTAGTTTCTGAGACTAGCCGGCACTGTACATCGCACAAGCGCGAGGTCTCTCTTTCCCGCTGTGCACACACCTCTCTCTCTCTCTCTCTGCGTCTGCTCTGTTCAGCATGTAACTTCTTATGTGTTCAGAATTTGCAAAATGTATATAATGAGCGAGTACATCATGAATTCATCTTCCAAACCGCATTTTTGTCTTATCCCGAATCACTATGGTACACTTATAATAAGTGCTTATTTTGGACTATTGTAGCCTGGTCGAGTCACCGCTGTGGAGTAACACATACCTGCGTGAATCGCCACAGACATAAACTTAGAGAAGTAGCTACGGTTAGAATGTTCTTCCGCGGGAAGTGTGCAGTTCTGTTTATTAACCGCTAGAGCGCCAAAAGTTACATAGTGCTGCTTTAAAACCGATATTATGTTGCTTCTCTAATTTTACATGTAAGTATAGCGGAAATCACAGATCAGCTATTGTCTTTATCTTATGTTTAGGCTATTTGATTTTATCAGATGACGGCTTGATTATAAATCAGGATTTTTGTGCAGATTAACATCTTGGAAGGTAGAACTGGTTATGTAGTCTTAATGGGTCGCGTTTTAGTCACTATTTCATATTCATTCCGTTATCTGACAACAGAAAATATATCTATGAAAACAGTTTTATTGAGAATTTAGCTGCATCAAAATACAGTATGTGGGCACAGAGAGGCAAACAAATGTAATAATAAATAATAAATGTACATTTAGCATGTTCAGAAGAAGTGAGCTGCCCTGTAGTGTGAAAATGTAAACGGGTTTGTCTAAGTCAATTGCTCAGTGCAAATAAAGAGAAGTAATGGGAACCTGGTATTTCTATGTTCTTTCATGTGTCTAATAGACATGAACAAGTCCTTTGAAAAACATCTATGACCTTTGAAACATGTCCAGTCTTCATGCTCTAGATTAACTATGGTTTCACTAATAATAAACATATATTGCATAAAGCATCCATATTTGTCCATGCACGTCAATTAGAGTATTAAAAACTTGAAAAGTATTAATTTAAGGTACATTTAGAACAGATAAAAATGTGTGATTAAATTGTGATTAATCGCGAGTTAACTCATGACAGTCACGTGATTAATCGTGATTAAATATTTTAATCAATTGACAGCCCTAGTTTAAACCATTCTTCTTTATTAAAAACATTTTTTTTTAAAATCATTTAGCATTAAACATTATATCAACAGTGGATCAATGTTAAAACAGCAACTGACATTATTTCAATCATATTTCAACTTTGAAGGTCGGTCATGTGCCGACTAGACTCAAAAGAAAAGTCTGTACTGTTGGTCCAAAAAGAAAACTAAACACAAAACACAGTAGCTAACTGAATGAAACTGCACTTCATTCTGAACACCTGTATCATATGTGTTACCACGCCTTTAAGGTTTATGTGAGGGCTGTGTAGTGATATCAGATGTTAAATAGCCTCACACAGTGCACCACTAAATATTATGATTTTAGATTTAAGTAGCACCACCGGTGTAATGGCTTTGGGCTTAAATATTAATATTAATATTTAATTTTGGTCATACTATTTTACGGGGCACCAACCAAGGAATTCCACCTTAATAATAAAGAACAATCATGGAAGATTGTTGAATAAATAAGAATTACTTTTAAATTATAGGAAGTTGTAGTCTGTATAAGACACAAGTGTAATAAAAGGGGATTTATTAAAGGAAAACGCCACCATTTTTCCATATTCCAATATGTTTTCCCCTCAATTTAGACGAGTTGATACACACCTCTCCCGTCTCAGTGCATGCACTTAATCGCTCTAGCGTGCGGCGCCACTATGCTAGCGTTTAGGTTTAGCTTAGCACCATTCATTCCTTAGGATCCAAACAGAGATGAATTTAGAAGCTACCAAACACTTCCATTTTTTCCCTATTTAAAGATGGTTACATAAGTAGTTACACGAGTAAGTATGGTGACACAAAATAAACAGTGGGGATTTTCTAAGCGGATAAAAATGATGACTATAATGTATAGCGGAAGAGCACTTCGCAGCACTTCGACCTCGGCGCAGTAATATCATCACTCCTGAAAACTCCCCCTCCCCCTCTCCCTCTAACTTCCATCAATAGAATCAATATTACTGCGCCGAGGTCGAAGTGCTGCGAAGAGCTCTTCCGCCATACATTATAGTCATCGTTTTTTATCTGCATAGAAAATCGCCCCGTTTTATTTTGTGTCACCATACTTATTCGTATAACTACTCATGTAACCGTCTTACATGTAACTCATGTAACCGTCGTCATGTCACACACAGCAGCCACAACAGCACTTATGTTTTATTTATTTTTTCCTTTTTATTCGAAACATTCCCAAACGCATTAACTATATCATGAAATATCTTGATTCTCACCTTTATAGATTATGTTGATAGTGGGCGATGGTCAAAGTAACCTAACAGTGTAATCTATTAACTATATAAAAACCTGTCTTTTTATGCGTGTCATGCCATAACATATTTTTAATACGACTGACTTTATATTTAATGTGAATTTAACATTGAAAGTTAATGTGAATAAAAGCATTGCAAGTTAGGCTACTAATCATAACAATTTCATTGTACAGAAAGAGAGCAAAGAACATTTACATTATCAAAGAACATTTTCACTGACAGTCTAGTTCAAGCACTCTCAAAAACTTCCATTAAAATCACTAAAGCTGTTTACATATGAAATTAATATCTTACAGATTCGTACACACGTTTGCACTTTGTTGTTTCTGACGAGAATTCGCCAGAAAGAGGTATTCAGGCAGTGAGTGAGTGAAGAATACACCAGCATTTTAGCAATGACTCATCTGAACACCTCTGATTGGTCATTCCATTCATAAGCTCAACAGCATCATGTGTGATTGGTTATAATGCGCAGTGCTGTAAAAACGCGTCTGTATCTGGCTCAGCGCCAGCCAGCGAACGCAGAATTGAATTATAGCAACTGGTGATTTGACACACTGAACGTTCTAATCACGCCGGTGTGATTGTATCAAATATAAAAAAATATATTAATCGGCTATTTTTTGTCTTTTGTAAGCTGCATTCAAAATCCACTTGACTCAAAAATCTGAGGGGGCATGTGCCCCCTCACTTTGAATGGGCATGACGCCTCTGGATCTGGGCATAGTCAAAGTACGTGGAGCAAACTCGACTGCATGAGGGTTCAACAGGTCTGATGATTTCGCAGGAACGTTATGAGAGCTAGGTGACCCATCATCCACTTGTTCAATAAAGGGACTCCTTGTGACTATTTCGGGAATGGGTATTTGAAAGTAACCTTCCTCTTCATCACTAGACTGTTCCTCATGTTCATCACCCTCTCGCACTGGAGTATTAGCCCTTGTCCTCATCTTACATTTCTTGTTCGCAGTTAAATTTGTTCCAGGCATCTGTTCTTCTGGGCTCACAGGCAAGAACCCACAGGGCAATAGGAGATTCCTGTGAAGGGTACGATGGGGAACATTACTCTTTTCCAGCTTTACCACATATACAGGACCATCCGAAATTCTCTTGACCACAGTGTGGACCATCTTCTCCCATCTTTCGGCAAGTTTGTGCTTACCCCTAACACAAATTTCTCACCAAGACACTGTCACCAGGCATCAGTTCAGCTGCTCTGAATTTTAGATCAAACCTCGCCGCCTTCTTTTCAATCATTTTGGGGGAATTTTCAGCGGCCAATTCATAGCTCTCCTGAAGATGTTCTAGTAGTTTCTTTACATACTCAGAGTGAGTTCTGGGTCTTTCACTTGGAGGATTGATGCCAAAAGCAAGGTCAATTGGTAGTTTAGCCTGGCGCCCAGCCATCATCTCACAGGGCGAATAGCCAGTGGTGTCATTCTGCGTACAATTGTATGCATGTACAAGGGGTTTCACGAAGTCTCTCCAGTGATGCTTATCTTTTTCTTTGAGGGTTCCAAGCATACTAAGCAAAGTTCTATTAAATCTCTAGACCGGGTTCCCACGTGGGTGATAAGGTGTTGTTCTCACTTTGTCAGCTCCGATGAGGGCACATAACTCGCGGATGGTGTGGGATTTACAATTACATTTACATTTAATCATTTAGCAGACGCTTTTATCCAAAGTTTTATACAAATGAGGAGAACAATAGAAGCAATCAGACCAACGAGAGAGCAACAGTATACAAGTGCCATGACAAGTCTCAGTTAGTCTAGCACAGTAGCCGTAGCTAGGTTTATATATATATATATATATATATATATATATATATATATATATATATATTATAGAACAGAACAGAATATAATAGGTAAGTGCTAGTATTAGTTGGTAAGGTGCTGGCGAAAAAGATGTGTCTTTTAGATGTTTTTTTGAAAATGGCTAAAGACTCGAATTGAGATCGGGAGGTCATTCCACCAGCTGGGTACAGTCCAGGAAAAGGTCTGTGAGAGTGATTTGGTACCTCTTTGGGATGGCACCAGAAGGCACGCTTCTGGAGGGCGCATAAGTTTGAACTAGCGAGTTTAGGTATATTGGTGCAGCGCCAATTGTTGTCTTGTAGGCAAACATCAGTACCTTGAATTTGATGCGAGCGGCTATTGGTAGCCAGTGTAACCAGATGAAGAGAGGGGTAACGTGAGCTTTTTCGGCTCATTAAAGACCACTCTCGCTGCTGCATTCTGGATCAGTTGCAGAGGCTTGATAGTACATGCAGGAAGGCCCGCCAAGAGAGCATTACAATAGTCCAGTCTGGAGAGAGCAAGAGCTTGGACAAGGAGTTGTGCGGCTTGCTCTGACAGGAAGGGTCTAATCTTCCGAATGTTGTATAAGTCAAGTCTGCAGGACCGGGCCGTTATAGCAATATGGTCTGTGAAGCTTAACTGATCATCAATCACAACTCCAAGGTTCCTTGCTCTCCTGGAAGGAGTTATGGTTGACGAACCCAGCTGTATGGAGAAGTTGTGATGAAGTGCTGGGTTGTCTAAGACCACAAGCAGTTCTGTCTTAGCAAGTTTGCGCTGAAGGTGATGGTCCTTCATCCAGCTAGAGATGTCTCTCAGATAGGCTGCAATGCGAGCAGCTACCATCGGATCATCTGGTTGGAATGAGAAGTAGAGTTGAGTGTCATCAGCATAGCAGTGATAAGAAAAGCCATACTTCTGAATGACAGATTCTAATGATGACGTAGATGGAGAAGAGAAGTGGTCCAAGCACTGAGCCTTGAGGAACCCCAGTAGCAAGTTGTGAGAAATCTCTTAGAAACCTCTCCCCTGGAAACTGGAAATTCATGTGATACGCACAAGAACAAACGTGACTTGAGAACGTGTTTACCACGGTAAAACAGTAAGCAAAACAATGTTTCCTAGCAATGACAATCGCGCTGAAAACTAATGAGAAAACAAGATAAAACACTTACAAAACTGCTGTCCTTTTCTGCTGCTTGACTGCTTCTACTAACAAGTGCTTCCAAACAGGTAAATAAATACTTTTACTGGCTTTGGCCACGCCTTACTACTTAGCAAACCGAAACTGGAAAGTCACGCGATATGCACAAGAACAAACGTGACTTGAGAACGTGTTTACCACGGTAAAACACAGTAAGCAAAACAATGTTTCCTAGCAACGACAACCGCACTGAAAACTAATGAGAAAACAAGATAAAACACTTACAAAACTGCTTTAAAATCCCTTCCTTGATCACTGAGGAGGTGACTTGGGAACCCATAATGAACAATGAAATTTTCCCAGAGTGCCTTTGCGATGGCCTTAGTTTTCTGGTCCTTCGTCAGTATCACCACAGTGAATTTAGTAAAGTGGTCGGTAATGACTAATACATTCCTGATGTCACGGTTGTCAGGCTCGAGAGACAAATAATCCATACATACTAATTCAAGGGGAAACGTTGTCTGACATCTGTCCTCAATATCCCTTGCCATCTTCATCCAAAAGAATCTGGCACTAGCTAGGTGAAGTGCACGCACATAGCCAAGGTAGCCTACCTCATCATGAACACCCTTCAATGCTCTTTCCCTGGACTGTTGAGGCAGAACTATGTGGTGAAGCACAGCACCAAGTTTTTTTTTTTTTTTTTTTTTTTTTTTTCCAAGTAACGGTAATGTATTGTGACTTGGGAAAACTTAATCCAATAGCCAATTATTAAATAATTAAACATACAGCAAAGAACACATAGATGGGGAGTAAACGCTGAAAAAGAAACATTACAATATAATTGTTCAGGTTTGTTATATCGAATACACAATTATACTGAATACACAGACTGATTATTCAGTTTAAAACAAATTTAACTTGAGTGAAACAGCTCGTCTATCGTTGAAAAAATGGTGTTTAACACAGGTACGTCGCTTTGCTCAAAATATAGACTCTTTTTACAGCATTCGAAAGGGTTGACCTCAGGAAGAGGCCAGTCTCGATCATACTCATCAGAGTCAGACTCGTCGCTGCTTTGAGACAAAAAGTTTGTTTCAGAGACCTCCCGACGTTTATTTTCTGGCTAGACCATCTGTTTAATGTCGTTACTATTGTTCGTTTGTAAATTTGATAATTTTCTTCACTACTTCAATGTATGAATGTATATTCATCAATATATTGTTAAAAATAAAAGGTTGAATCACTGGTTATCATTTACAAGTCTTTTTTTCTTCTAAATTTCAATCAATTGAATCAAAAGAAAACGAGTAGCTGAATAGAATGTACGAATGTAGATGGAAATAATTATAAATAAATTATCTTGTATCTTAAATCTGATACAATATATTAATAATATAACGTAAATGTGTCGAGGTGAAGATGACGGATTAAAGCAATATTTTATTTAATCAAGCAAATTCACATAAATATTGACAAATATGATGAACACAAAGAGCTCACTAACATTACAGCAGTGCTGTTTGCAAAAAAACAATAAAAAAACAAGACACTCACACACAAAACTTTTACAATCACACATGACAATACAATACGAATTGTGATGTTAAAAATGAAACCGTGGTTCAGAACAACACGAACAAATCATAGAAAGATAAAAACACAACAATTTTCATACTGCTACAACTAAGTCTCAAGCTAATTTTTTGGTCTGGTTTCAGAGTCGGACTACTACAGTGGAAAACTTTGTGATTTATACAGTATGTGTCTTCAAGTAATGAGGTGTTAAACAACATATTCAACATAAACTAAAATCCAAAACTCTAATGTAACTGTGAGCTTGTTTCACATTATGTAGATTATCTCAGTGATAATCTCAGTTCACTTGCATTTTCAGGCTAACAGCTGAAATGCGGACTTATGCTAAACCTATTTTCAGTCCTTTAGGTTTGGTGAAATATATGTAATAAAATTCAACAACAGGCATGACAACTTTGTAAACACTTAACAGCTAATATTTAAGCTAAATATGTGTTTAGATATTTAAAAGGAAAAAAAAGATATACTACAATATTTCAAGGGACTGTGCTGTTGAATACAGTAACTTCATGCCGTATTGTTTTAATAAAAGTGGATCAATTATAAAGACAATCATGACAAAACACAGCTGCTGTTGTGCATGTTTCCCCAGGATCAAACCTTTTGGTCAGATGAATACCTAAAACATGTGTCTGTGTGCTGGAGCAGACCATCTAAAATGGTCAAAAACGTGCACCTTTCAATGAATTAACTACATGACATCTGTGATTTATTTATTAAAGACATGTTTAGAGATGCGTGCAAAGAAAATAGTGTTTCCACACTATCTTCAACTAGTAATGCGCAACTTTGTGTTCTAAATGAAATAGATGTACATGTAACATCTATTGTGTCTCGTGGCCGCTTTGTAGACAGACCAGAAAAAGCTCTACAGTACATCACAATCTCAGTTTAAACAATCTCTTTAGGAGGACTATCCTTTTATTATCTTATAATGTATTTGTTCATGTTTTCCAGCAAATGCTCGTGACATGATTGACCAGATTCTGAGAATAGACCAGAGCCTGTGGCAGGGGATTCAGACCATTACGGACTATAAGTCCCCACCGCGCACCTGTGACAGCACCATCCCCCTGCTGAACGAGCTGAACGCCTTCTTCGCTCGCTTTGAGGCACAAAACAGCACCACTGCAGAGAAGACCCCACCTCCTCCCGGCGACCAGGTGATGATGCTGTCCCCGGACAGCGTGAGGAGATCCCTCAGCAGGATCAATGCACGCAAAGCTCCGGGTCCTGACAACATTCCTGGTCGTGTACTGAGAGACTGTGCAGCGGAACTCACTGATGTCTTCACAGACATTTTCAACATCTCGCTGAGTCAGGCTGTTGTCCCCACATGCTTCAAGGCTACCACCATTATTCCAGTCCCGAAGAAGCCATCTCCATCCTGCTTCAATGACTACCGTCCAGTCGCACTTACTCCGATCCTCATGAAGTGCTTTGAACGGCTAGTCATGCATCATATCAAGTCTGCCCTCCCCCCCTCCCTGGACCCCCTCCAGTTTGCATATCGGTCCAACCGCTCGACCGATGATGCCATCGCCACTGCCCTCCACTCAGCACTCACACATCTGGACAAAAAAGACTCGTACGTCAGAATGCTGTTCATAGACTTCAGTTCAGCATTCAACACAATCATCCCTCAACAGCTCATTCACAAACTGGTCCAGCTGGGGCTCAACACCTCGCTGTGCAACTGGCTGTTGGACTTCCTGACTGGGAGACCTCAGGCAGTACGGGTCGGCAGTAACACATCCAGCACCATCACACTTAACACAGTGGCCCCTCAAGGATGTGTGCTGAGCCCCCTCCTCTTCACTCTGCTGACCCATGACTGCACACCGTCACACAGCTCCAACCTCTTCATTAAGTTTGCGGACGACACAACTGTGGTGGGTCTCATTAGTAACAGAGATGAGACAAACTACAGGTGCGAGGTGAGCCGCCTGGCCGGGTGGTGCAGTGACAACAATCTCTCTCTGAATGTGGAGAAGACGAAGGAGATTGTTGTTGACTTCAGGAGAGTGCACACTCAGCATGCTCCTCTGACCATAAACGGTGCGACCGTGGAAAGAGTGAGCAGCACCAAGTTCCTGGGTGTGCACATCACAGAGGACCTCTCCTGGACTGACAACACCGCAGCACTGGCCAAGAAAGCACAGCAGCGTCTCTACTTCCTCTGCAAACTGAGGAGAGCCAGAGCCCCGGCCCCCATCATGTGCACCTTCTACAGAGGCACCATCGAGAGCATTCTAACGAGCTGCATCACTGTGTGGTATGGCGCCTGCAATGCGTCCTGCCGCAAGACACTCCAACGCATAGTGAGAGCAGCTGAGAGGATTGTTGGTGTCTCTCTCCCCTCCCTCCAGGACATCTACAACACCCGTCTCACCCGCAAAGCCCTCTGCATTGCGGGTGATCCCACCCACCCGACACACAGCTTCTTCAGTCTGCTGCCATCAGGAAGGAGACTGCGGAGTCTCCAGGCCAGGACCAGTAGACTGAAGGACAGCTTCATTCATCAGGCTGTCAGGAAGCTGAACTCCCTCCCGACCTTGCCCCTTGCCCCCCCTCCCCTTTTTTGCCCCACGCACCACTGAACTCTGACCCCCCCCCCCCTTACACACTGTGACCCGCACCAGTCACTTAGTGCACCACTGGACTGCCCACTACCTCAGTCAGTATTGAACTGACCCCACTCAACTACCTCTTCTGTCACTTTAAACAGCCTGATAAGCTATTTTTGCACTACACTCTTTATATCTGCACAGTTTTCGTTTTGTTAAGCTCTTTTTGCACTACACCCATATCTGCACAGTTTTGTTTTGTTTAGTTTTGTTTATTTAACCGATTTGCATTTCATCTGCCATGTGCCTTATGCCACTTAATCAAACTCTTCTCTACAATGTCCTTATTTGTATATTTGTATAGTTGGTTTTTTATATTTTAAACTGTATTTATTGCATTCTACGTCTACTGTTAGTGTTTTGTTAACTGTATGCACCATGGGTCTGAGAGTCACGCAATTTCAATTCTCTGTATGTATGTGCTGTACATGTGGCAGAATTGACAATAAAGCAGACTTTGACTTTGACTTTGACTTTGATAGTCTTCATCTAAAAAAAATAATGAAAAAGTATAGCGTGGGATCAGCTAGTAGGGTAGGCCATCAAAATCAACATTAAAACTTTAACAATATATTTAGAAGAGAGGATTTCAGTATTAGGTATTTGTTATATTGATACATATTTCCTGTATAAACGACTATGTCTATAACCTTTTCAAAGGGAATGTGGTATAATTTTATGGTTCTTAATTGTGGCCACATTACCTACACTTTAATCTCAAGCGGAAATGTTGAAAGAAATGAGTACGACAAATAAAATGTGCACATCGTCATCAGCTATCTGAACAAGAGCTCTAGATGTAGCGGCGTAAGAAAACAATAATTTAAAACAACATTTACAAAAATATACCCCATGATCATGAGTGGGTTTTCTGTGTTCATATGATAATTTTCTTAGTGACTTGGACTCTTGAGTTACATAGGGTGCACAAAAAAAAAAAATAAATAAATAAAATAAAATAAATCCTTAATATTTTGTGTCTGTAGCCTTTTCAAGACTGTGTACAACCTCAAACTTTACTGAATGTGTAGCTTTGAGCACAATGGTTAGATATGTTTCAGTTGTAAGTGTAAAACAGCACGCCTTAATTTTCGTGTCGATACTTAATGGGGTCTCACATCAAATAGATGGATAATTGTCCTAAAAAAGAAATACCGTCTTAGTCAAACACTCTCAATAAATTTTTCTTAATTTTCATTTATTTCTATAAACACTGAATGGTGATGGCTCTCAGAGAGAAGGCCTCATCTACAGTACAGTCATAGTAATGACATATACAGTGCAACAAACAAAATGTGAGCCTCGTCATCCATAATCCTGATCGTCTGACTTAGTAAAATGTCAGTCACGATAGATCAAGAGGAGGATTTCTGTATTCTGTATGCTTTATAGCAATTCTTAAATGATGTATACACTTTTGCATTTTGTAATTCAATGATTTTTAGTCAATTCGCTTTGCGCAAAGATAATTCCTATGTAAAGATTATGTTTGAATTATTTCTATAACCTTTACAAAAGCGTGGAACATCATAGTTCTCAAAATATCGTTTGCATTCCATCTAACAAATATGACAGAAGTGGAGAAACAAAGATGTTTACCACACGCACACATTGTAGATGCTTACGTACACCAGAGATGTTGCTTTATTTGAGTCACAGAAGATGGCGATAGTGTTTAATGTCGTTGTGTTGAAAAAGCTTCGGTGGACAAACACCTCAAGGGAAATAATTTGAAATGGGAGGTTTGTCAAAATAATAAAAAGTTCAGTCAAATGTTCAATTATTTTCTTAAATGAATAAGTATGTATTCGTCATGCTCGCTTTCCCATGCAAGGATTAGCATGAACTTGCGGAGGAATCTTAAAACAAATAAGGCCAAACAAACTAAATGTGAATTGTGTCATCTGCTATCTGAGCAAGATGACTAAATCCAGCGGAGTAATAAAAATATAATTTACAAATCCATGTTTAATGAACTTTCACAATTGTTTATGAAACAGATTTTCTGAATTCTATCTGCATTCTCAACATTTTTTTTGTCTTGCTATACTCTCTTTCTTAGTGATTTTGTCTCTTGAATGTACGAGAGGTTATGGATGAAATTTATCAATACTCTTTACAAGAGTGTGGAAATTTTAACATGCTCAAACTTAAATGAATCTTCAGCTTTCAGTGCAATAGTTTGATTTGTTTCAGTTGTAATAGTATTAAGGGTAAAACAGCATGACTTAATTTTTTCGTGTTGATGCTTCATGTGTTCTCACATCATGGACAGACACAAAGTTGCACTAAAATAAATATCTCAAAGAGAAAAGACTGTTACTTAATTTCTTGATTTTGATTTATTCCTATTATGATGACAGCTCACAAAGAGGTGTCTTCACCTAAAAGCATACACAGTCCAACAAACAAATTGTGAACGGCCATCTGAAATCTTGATAATATGACTAAAACTAGTGGTGTAAGAAAAATGTCATTTACAAAAGATTGTTATTCTTAGATGTGACACATCCCTAACAAAATCTGTTGGCATGCAAAAATACTCATAAATGTTTTAGCACGGCTGTTTACACATATAGTATGAGAACTGTACATTGTATCACTTACCGTATAAAATTCATTACCAGTTTATTAGGGTCAAAAAGAAATGACGATAATAGTTGAAACATCCTTGTACATCTCGTTCATGCAGAAAACACAGACGCTGGTGCTTTATTCTTTTAGTAAACCATTTCAAATGACATGATACCTACAAAAGAGTCAAATAGTCAAAATGTACAAGTTTTGTGTTCTAGGTGAGAAATTTACACCAGTAAAGGTTTCATTAACATTAGAAAACAACATGTATTCCCTCTGGCTGTTAAACACCTCGGGTAAATAATTTGAAACGCAGGTCTGTCAAATGAGAAAAGTTCAGTCATACATTTCAAAAACTTTTCTGAATTAAAAAATTATGCGTTTGTCTCAAACACATCCAAAGAGTTATCTACTCATGTGAGAAAAGCACTTGGGTGCATTATCATCAGGCTATTTTAAAGAAGTTAAAGAATAAAACTAAAGTTTAATTTAAAGATAATAGACAGCATGACTTGCTTTAGTGACACACAATGTGTTTAAAACTTTTTAAACATGTTTAAACTGTAGGTGTAATTATTTTACTGAGAAGTTTTAAGTGAAATGTATATTTCTTCTTTTACAGTACACATACTATCTACAGGCTAGATTAAAATGAAAACATTTCTTAACAACAAAAAGTAAAAACAACATATACGATTTTGCTCATATTTAAAATTTAGCATACTCAGATTTGTGCGTATGTGTGTGTGCGGCTCAGGGGACAAAGATGGCAATATTCAAAATCTTTGTCCTTGTGGGTATATTTTATTTATTTATTTATTTATTTATTTATTTATTGTCCCAATGAGGAAACAAGCTTATAAATCATACAGAATGAAGTTTTTTATAAATCTTAAAACGCACAAAGTTTTCTGTAAGGGGGTAGGTTTAGGTGTAAAGTTGGTGTAGGTTGACGGAAAATACAGTTTGTACAGTATAAAAACCATTACGCGTGTGTGTGTGTGTGTGTGTGTGTGTGTGTGTACCTGTTTTTCTATTCAGGTGGGGACTTAAACCTGAATACACACAGACTCATGGGGACTTGTGTCACGGTGGGGACCTAAATTGAGGTCCCCACGTTAAAAAAGCTTATAAATCACACAGAATGAAGTTTTTTGAAAATCTAAAAATACAAAAAGTCTCCTGTGAGGGCTAAGTTTAGGTGTAGGATTGGTGTAGGGCAATAGAATATACGGTCTGTACAGTAGAAAAACCATCACACCTATGGAAGTCCCCACAAGGATAGCGAAACAAGTGTGTGTGCGTGTGTGTGTGTGTGGTTCAGGTACACCCTACGTTATGGGGTCAAAAATGGCAATATCCAAAATCCTTGTCCTTGTGGGGACTTTTTTTTTTTTTTTTTGTCACTATGAGGAAACTTTTCCTTTTTTCATTTACAACTTAAGTGGCGCGATGTTAGCGGATGCAATCTACATCAGAACCTGTCTGGTCTTTATTACATATCTCTGTGTGTAGACACGGTTTTTCCTTATCTACGCATGTTTGAACGCAACGGGGGTTTTAACTGCCGAAAAATCAAAGCTCGGGATATCTGTTTATTGATCTCGCGGGATGTAAACCATCTGTTCAAATGGACGTTTGAAGTAGGTCTGATGTAATTCTTATATCGGAAAAGATCATGGGGATCTATTTGTATTATCCATATTACGTATAGACCAACAGCATAATATGTTTTAAACATGGCAATGATCAAAGATCGGATAAAGAAATAACAAAATTAAGTAAAATGTAGTAAATTAAACACCATTTTCCTACAGCATAGACCCTCTTATTAAGTACAAAATTTGAATTTAGTTTTTCAGCCATTTTGAGAGCCATAGTCTAGACAGGGCTTTCTTCTGTGTAGACCAGCGGTTCTTAAAGTGATGGGGGGGGGGGGGGGGGGTCCACAAAATAATTTGCGATAGTCTACCGTATTTTACAGACTGTAAAGTCACTTTTTTTGTCATGATGCATACTGTGATTTATTCCAAACATAGTGACTTATATGATGCATTTAACGTCAAATAATCTAAATGAAGCCTTTTAAAAGACAAGTATTAGCCGTAGTTCATGTTTGTGGCATGCGCCAGAATGATGATCAAGGAGACTGAGACGCGCTAAAGCAGGGCATTCTGTTGTTCTCTTTATTTTTCAAAGGCATGGCATTTTGTAGTTATTTTGAACGTAATGCTACACAAATAAAAATATGCAGTTTCCCATACGACTACTTAATTACAGTGTATTAAGCTATTTCCTGTCGATGGGGAAAAAAATCCAAGTGAACATCAATCAGTACCAGGGGCATAGGCAGCGGATGGGCCTGACGCCCACCCACTCTGATGAAAGCAACCCTATTAACTACTAATTAACTATTACAACATCTCAAATAACTAAAATAAATAAAATGTGTTTTTGCGTAGCTAATTCTTGATGAGTTTGATTGACAGAAGTGTTTTGTTATCCAATTGTTATCCAGGCAGTTATCCAGCCATGTCGCGCTTGTAAATTCGTGCATTCACCCATTCAGTTGGAATGTAATTTGCAGCTGTGTGTTAGAAAATGTTAGAAAAATGGCAGCAATGCATAATTCTGTAAAAAAGACTTTTAAAAACTCACACTGACAAGGGAGAGAGCCCGTCCATCAGTCCACAAGTAACGGCAAGACTTTCAGTTCCACGCGAGAACCGGTTCATTCTGTGAAGCCGGGAACACGTACACTACTGGCAGGCCGATTATGAATTTAATTTGAGCTCAGTCAGTTTTTACAGTCGGTGTTCAAAGTCGTGTCTAAAGAATATAAGACCAGCTGTTGCCAGTCGTCCTCACAAAGATTAGCCTTTTTATATATATATATATATATATATATATATATATATATATATATATATATATATATATATATATATACAGCCTATATAAATTTTGTGACAGACGCCGGCGATTAACTGCACCTGTTTCCTAATTTGTAGGCCTATTAATTTAAATAATGAATTAACAAATAAAAAAAAATCACAAACATGACATTTCTGAATAAAACTATTTTATAGCCTACACTTTTTAGGCCTATATATAATTTTGCATTTTCAATTAATGTAGGCCTGTTACATTCTTCTTATTATTAGGCCTGTTATTATACTTTTAGTATTAAATTAATATTACAATTAATTTGCCCCGCAATAATTTCATAACGCATCATCATTTAACTGACGTGCTGTGGGGATAATAAAGATTAGGCTAGCTTACTCCGCATTGAAAATGTTTTTAAAAAGGGCTTTCAATGAATTGTAGGCCTATAATTAAAATGATCAACACTGCCATCGTCAATGAAAAAGCTTTATTTCAAGCACCGACTTTTTTAAAAAGAAGAAAAAAATACGTTTCTTCTGTCTTTATTTATTTTTTAATTTATTTATTTTTTCCACTAGCCTATATGTTCGGGCCACAAGATAAATATTAAGGGAGTAAATTAAAACATTTAGCTATACCGTTATCAGCATATAAAGTAGATTCGTCTCTCGTCGTCTCTGAGAGAATATGCAACGTTAATGCAGCGTCAGATGCCGAAAGCACCGTCAGTTTTTACTTTCACTTTCTAGTGAATCGGCTAGGTTCACCGCATAGCCTAACTCTTGCACAAAGTTTTCACATTGTTTGTGTGATATCCATTGGCTCACCTTCCTGGTTTAAAACAAACATTTTACAATATTGCGACGTAACCAACCCCCCAGCCACCCACCCTTGAGTTCGCGATTGGGGGCCGCGGATCGGTCCATTAGTTAGCTAGTGCCCGCTCACTTTTGCCCAGGCCCGAAAATAAAATTCTGTCTATGCCAATGATCAGTACTCAATATTAAGTCCTGCTCGCACTCGCCAATTTAATGGAAGAGAATGGTGACTTTAGGTTTTTTTTTTTTTTTTTTTTTGAAGCGGATTCATATCTATTGTAAAATAATCCTATGCATCTCGTGGCGTATTTTCCAAGCGTTCTGATACTGTAGTGAGAAACAAACTGAAATGGCAAGTTTTTACATTTTATGAAAATCTTGCATTGCAGACCTGTGTGCGAGCGCATATCCTTTTGAGATATCAATTATAATCAGTTTTAATAAAACACAAGACTACATTATAAAACTAACAGTAGGCTATTTGATATCTGTTGTTCTCTGGTTGTCAGTCAGAATGACAGTTCTTGCGTGAACGTTATAGGCCTATATATATATACCCAAGCCAATTTATTATTCTTTCCTTTTTGTCTTAGTGTTTAAAATATTTATTTTGAAACAAATTATTTAATTAATTACTTAATTAAACAAACAAATGGACTTACTGGGTGAGCAGGGTAGGCTATGACAGCCGTCATATCATACCATGCCATGCCCAGCTGATGCAAAGAATAGAATTTATATCTACACAGAAGAAAGCCCTGTCTAGACTCTGCCCCGGCACGAGTTGTGTCAAACTATTCATTAGTCTGTTTGTTTGATGAAAAAAAATACGAAATTTAGTTGCAATAAATGCTTTAAGGATCTGTACAACTGCAGCAGCGGAGGACTATTATTCTGCCTAGCAGAACTGCGAAAGAACTGATGATGGCACGGTTTGATCTTCGGCTGACCAATCAGCAGAAAGCGCCGTTTAATTCCCGCCCACGTATAGAAATCAAATATTCAAGAAGTTTATTCATTTTTGTACCCCTGAACGAACCACGAAATTTTAAGCTGAATTCTCGTTTTTCGTTTTTTTTCCAAAAAACGAAAAAGGAGCCATTTTTTAATTTTTCTGCTTTCAATATTAAATCAAAAAACGAATGAACGAATGATACACGGATTCTAATGCTAAACATAAATTCAGTAAGATTGTTATCCATGTCGGCGTTAATGATGTTCGACTTCGCCAGTCAGAGATCACTAAAAATAATGTTAAAGAGGTGTGTGAACTTGCAAATACGATGTCAGACACTGTAATATGCTCTGGCTCCCTCCCTGCTTACCGGGGTGATGAGATTCATAGCAGACTGTCGTCACTCAATGGCTGGATGTCTAAGTGGTGCCCGCAGAATAACATAGACTTTATAGACAATTGGACGAGTTTTTGAGGTAGACCTGACCTGTTGAAAAGAGATGGTGCTGCTCTTCTCTCTTGAAATATGGCACATAGTCTTAGAGTTCATACTTGACTAACTAGGGCCCAGGTCAGGAAGCAGACAGACTGGCTAAACCGACCGTCTGATAGCCGCCACACGTCACAGAAGTCAGTTAATTCTCAGCATATAGACACTCCTCCACCTAGATATCACACTATAGAGACTGTGTCTGTTCCTCGTACTAGAAAATACAGAAAACGTCCAAACCAAAGTAATAGTAACAATTTAATTGATGTTCAACAAATAAAAAATGTTTACAATACAGAGAAACAATTGATAAAACTTGGCTTACTGAATATCAGGTCCCTTTCTACAAAATCACTATTTGTAAATGATATGATCACTGACCATAAACTAGATGTGCTTTGTTTGACAGAAACATGGCTAAAACCAAATGATTACATTACTTTAAATGAGTCTACCCCCCAAGATTACTGCTATAAAAATGAGCCACGTCCAAAAGGTAAAGGGGGAGGTGTTGCTACAATTTATAGCAATATTCTCAGTATTTCTCAGAGGGCAGGCTTTAAGTATAACTCGTTTGAAGTTATGGTGCTGCGTATAACATTATCTAGAGAAACATGTTAGTGATAAATCCCCTATGATGTTTCTACTGGCTACTGTGTACAGGCCACCAGGGCATCAGACAGACTTTATTAAAGAATTTTCTGATTTTCTGTCTGAGTTAGTACTGGCTGCAGATAAAGTTTTAATTGTTAGTGATTTAATATCCATGTCGATAATGAAAAAGATGCATTAGGATCAGCATTCACAGACATTCTGAACTCTATTGGGGTTAGACAACATGTTTCAGGACCTACTCATTGTCGAAATCATACTCTAGATTTAATACTGTCACATGGAATTGATATTAGTGGTGTTGAAATCATGCAGCAAAGCGATGATATCTCAGATCATTATCTAGTCTTGTGTAAACTCCATATAGCTAAAACTGTAAATTCTACTCCTTGTTACAAGTATGGTAGAACCATCACTTCTACCACAAAAGACTGCTTTGTAAGTAATCTTCCTGATTTATCTCAATTCCTCAGCATATCCAACAGCGCAGAAAAACTTGATGTAACAGAAACTATGGACTCTCTCTTTTCTAGCACTTTAGATACAATTGCTCCTTTACGCTTAAGGAAGATCAAAGAAAACAGTCTGACTCCGTGGTATAATGAGCACACTCGCACCCTAAAGAGAGCAGCCTGGAAAATGGAGCACAGCTGGAGGACAACAAAACTAGAGGTATTTCGTATAGCTTCTAAACCAACAATATGTATGTTAGACCCTATTCCATCTAAACTACTAAAAGAGCTGCTTCCAGAAGTCATAGATCCTCTTTTGGCTGTTATTAATTCATCATTGTCATTAGGATATGTCCCCAAAACCTTCAAATTGGCTGTTATTAAGCCTCTCATTAAAAAAAAAACACAACTTGACCCCAAAGATCTAGTTAATTACAGACCGATCTCAAATCTCCCTTTTCTGTCAAAGATACTAGAAAAGGTAGTATCCCCACAATTATATTCCTTCTTAGAGAAAAATGGTATCTGTGAGGAATTCCAGTCAGAATTTAGACCGTATCATAGTACTGAGTGAGACTGCTCTCATTAGAGTTACAAATGACCTGCTTCTATCATCTGATTGTGGTTGTATCTTTTTATTAGTTCTACTGGATCTTAGCGCTGCGTTCAACACTATCGAACACAAAATTCTTTTGAATAGACTAGAAAGCCTCGAGGTACTCCATACTGCACTTGTGATCGATATGATTAGGGGTGCACGATAAATATCGGGCGATAATTAATGCGCATCTTGTCAGTAAAGCCGGTTCTCTAATCAGCGGTAAATTCCAACACGTGCGTGATTTCACATTGAGCAGCATTTACTACACAAAGCCGTTGTTCACTGACAAGCTGCACAAAATTTACCGCTGATTAGAGAACCGGCTTTACTGACAAGATGCGCATTAATTATCACCCGATATTTATCGTGCACCCCTAATCATATCGATCACAAGAGCAGTATGGAATACCTCAAGGCTCACTACTAGGGCCGTTACTTTTCACGCTTTACATGTTACCCTTGGGAGATATTATCAGGAGACATGGTGTTAGCTTTCACTGTTATGCTGATGATACTCAGCTCTATATTTCTTCACGGCCCGGTGAAACACACCAAATTGAGAAACTAACGGAATGCATAGTCAATATAAAAAACTGGATGACGAGTAACTTCTTACTGCTAAATTCTGAAAAAAACAGAGGTGTTAATTATTGGACCTAAAAACCCCACATGTAATAACCTAGAACACTATCTAACACTTGATGGCTGCTCTGTCAATTCTTCTTCACCAGTTAGGAACCTAGGTGTGCTGCTTGATAGCAATCTTTCATTTGAAAGCCATGTTTCTAATATCTGTAAAACTGCGTTTTTCCATCTCAAAAACATATCTAAATTGCGACCTATGCTCTCAACGTCAAATGCAGAAATGCTAATTCATGCGTTTATGACCTCAAGGTTAGACTATTGTAATGCTTAACTGGGTGGTTGTTCTGCACGCTTGATCAATAAACTACAGTTGGTCCAAAATGCAGCAGCTAGAGTCCTTACTAGAACCAGGTAGTATGACCATATTAGACCGGTTCTGTCAACACTGCACTGGCTCTAAACTTCGTATAGATTTTAAAATCTTGTTAATTACTTATAAAGCCCTGAATGGCTTTCCTCCTCAGTACTTGAGCGAGCTCTTATCACATTATAGTCCTCCACGTCCGGTGCGTTCTCAAAACTCTGGCCGTTTGATAATACCTAGAATATCAAAATCGACTGCGGGGGGCAGATCCTTTTCCTATTTGGCGCCCAAACTCTGGAACAATCTACCTAATACTGTTCGGGAGGCAGACACACTCTGTCAGTTTAAATCTAGATTAAAGACATATTTCTTTAACCTGGTTTACACATAACACACTAATACACTTCTATCATTCAAATCCATTAAAGGATTGTTAGGCTGCATTAATTAGATCAACCGGAACCGGGAACACTCCTCATAACACACGATGTACTTGTTACATCATAAGAAGAATGGGATCTACGCTAATATTTGTCTGTTTCTTTCCTATTCTGTTTCTCAGTCCGTGTCCGGATCAGATGGTGCATCGGCGCCGGGAGATGATGTCTACGACCCTGATCATCGGCTGTTACAGAGGGAGTTTTGGTTCCTGCCGCTGTCGCCTCTGGCTTGCTCAGTTGGGGACACTTAATTTCTAGCGATTATCGTCAGTTTGATTTCATAGATACTATTTAAACTAAATTGAGCTAGACAATGTCATCTCTGAATTCAATAATGAAATTCCTTTAACTGAAAATTGAGTGTTTAATCTTATTATTATAAATTACTGACCCTCTATCCTCCAATTTGATACTGTTAAGTGCTTTGACACAATCTGTATTGTTAAAAGTGCTATATAAATAAAATAAAGAATAACCTACCGAAGACTCCAGCTCCTGTTCCCCAGTCAAGCTCAAGAAGGGCTCCAGGTCCCGAGTCGAGCCCAGGAGAGGCTCCAGTTCCCGAGTCGAGCCCTGGAGAGGCTCCAGTTCCCGAGTCGAGCTCAGGAGAGGCTCCAGTTCCCGAGTCGAGCCCAGGAGAGGCTCCTGTTCCCGAGTCAAGCCTAGGGGAGGCTCCAGTTCCCGAATCGAGCCTAGGGGAGGCTCCAGTTTCCGAGTCGAGCCCAGGAGAGGCTCCTGATCCCCAGTTCAGCCCAGAGAGGGCTCCTGATCCCCAATTCAGCCCAGAGAGGGCTCCGGGTCCCCAGTTTAGCCCAGGGAGGGCTCCTGATCTCCAGTCCAGCCCAGGAAAGACTCCAGATTCCCTGTTAAGCCCAGAGAGGGCCCTTGACCTCCAGTTAAGCCCGTAAGTTCCTCCAAGTATTTTGGGGGGGGGGGGGGGTAGTAGTATGGCTATTGCCATAGTGGCCGGGGCTGGGGCTGGGGCTCCCTGCACCGCCATGGCCTCCTGAACTCCCTGACACGCTATGGGCGCCGTCCTGGAGGCCGTCTGTCTTGTCTGTGTGTTCTTGTTCCTGAAGGCTTCCAGAGCGCCCACCCCCCTCCCCATTGGATGGTATATGGCGCGAGGACGCACCTTCAGAGGGGGCCGTAATGTCAGGATTGTCTTGTGTGTCTTGTTTCCCTTCCTCTTGTATGCCCATATTTGGTTAGTTTCCTGTTCCTGTCATTATTAGTTAATTATGTTCCAGTTGTGTGTTTATCTCATTATGTCGTGTACTTATAGTGTGTCCTGCCCTGTGTTTCCGGTCGAGTATTAAACGTCATCTCTGTCTGTCACGTGTGTGTGTGTCCAGCCTGCGATGTACTTCCCTGTTTGATTTCATTAAAGACTTTAGTTGGATTATTCACATCTCCCGTTCCTGGTCTCCGTCTCCCCGTGAGAATAGTAACAAAGGCTGGGCATTGTTTAAAATTTAAAGATTCTGATTCTTATCGATCCCTAATTTGGATTCCAATAAGGTAAATAATAATAATAACTTAGATATAACATTTATTTTAAGTCTTATTGCAAAACATTTCAATGTAGCTGAATACTATGAATGAAAATCAACAGGCTAAAGAACACTTACACAAGGATGTGTGCAGCAGAGAAAACAGTACGCGAGTCTTCTTGTGCCTGGATGGTTTAAAATGACATTAAAAGTGTAACAACTTGTCTATACCAACAGCTTGACCCCTGACCCCTTGACATCTGCGCGCTCACCTTCCCAAATGGACGAGGCATTTATACTTGTCATGCTTGCCATTGTACTATTCTTTGAAATGACAGGGGGTGACTCGGAGTAATTGCCCTCTAAACCAGTGATTCTCAACCGGTGGGCCGCGGCTCACTAGTGGGCCTTCGAACGCCATCTGGTGGGCCGCGCAAGCAGTGGAAGACTACCCCCAAATTAATTTTTATTTATTTTTTAAATTGACAAATCTTGTTATTTTCTAATTATCTAATTGTTCTTATGAATTTATATGATCAAATACACTAAAGTCAAGTCAAGATGCATGATCTAAAAGCTAATTTATGTTTAAATATCGCAACACCAATCACGTCACAACGTCAGATTGAACGTTTGTTCGATCAGATGCAGTAACTACATTACTGTAATATGGATCGTTTTCTGAAAAGAAAAGCAGATGTGGCAGACAGACCTGTGCAAGCAAAAGCTTCGAAGTGTGTGGTGAGAAATACGACGCTGAATACATTAAATTTGGTTTTATAAGGGCAGGTACTGACTAAGCCGAAGGTGCAGTGTGTTGAATGTGGAGAAATTTTGTCAAATGAGGCACTAAAACCATCAAAACTGCAGAGACATTTGAACTCAAAACACCCAGGCTGTGTTGGGAAGCCAAAAGAATATTTTCAAAGGAAAAAAGATGCCCTTCAGGCTCAACAAAAAGTCATAACATCGTTATCAACTCAATCAAAAGTCACCTTGAAAGCTAGCTATATGGTTGCCGCTTGTGTTGCTCGTAGTAAGAAAGCCTTTACTATCGCTGAGGAACTTATTTTGCCAAGTGCTGTGGATATGTGTCGAGAGTTACTGGGTGACGCAGCTGCAACCAAAATTCAGTCAATACCACTTTCCGATGACACCGTGGCTAGACGAATTGTTGACATGAGCGATGACATTGAATGCCAACTTTTGGAACGAATAAAGGCAAGCCCTTATTTTGCCATACAGCTGGATGAGTCGACAGACATAAGTAATGCCGCGTTACTGTTAGTTTTTGTCCGATACTGCATGGACAATAATCTTTGTGAAGATCTGCTATTTTGCAAAGAACTTCCAACGAGAACAGCGGCAGATAATGTCATGCACTTCCTTGAGTACTTCAATGAAAAAGGTCTTGATTGGAAATGCTGCACAGGTATTTGCACAGACGGCGCAGCTGCTATGATGGGAAAACATCATGGTGTTGTTAAACAAATCCAAGAGAGAGCGCCAGAAGCAAAGTGGACGCACTGTTTCTTGCACAGGGAAAATCTTGCAACAAAGCAGATGTCACCAGAACTGCATGAGGTCATGAACATTGCTGTGAAAACTGAATATTGAATGAGTTATGTTTAAGAACAAATTTAAGATTTTGTTCAAGTTTTTTCACCACTACCACAATGAACAAACCATCAAGTCAAAATAAACACTGAAAGTCAAGATTAAACTGTGTATTATAGCGAATCAACAGGATTTTACGGTCTTTGATTTTAACATTTTGATCCTCAGACCTCAAGCACCATTTCAACTTGTTCATCAGTCGCCGCTCAATGTTGTGAGAAAATACTCAAACAAAAGCCTCCAGTTTAAAAGAACAGTCAGTTTCAAAAATCTCTCTCCTCTTCGCTTCGATAGTTTTCTTCTATTTTTCGATACATATTACTGTTATGAGCGCCACAAACACGAACTCGTCTCAAGCGCCATGCCAGCTTTTTCCAGGTCCCACTCACCACATTCACTGGTCCAGTTTTAAACAAATACACTCCAGAAAGTCTAAAAGTTGTCACTCATCTTCGCTTCGATTAGTTCTCTTCTATTTTCCACACATATTCCCGTCTTAAGCACAGAAAAAACATGGATTTTGGCACACGCAGAACCGCTTGCGTTTGAACACATGAGACTTGTTGCATCCTCTCTTTCACGTCCTCCACATTCCTAACCCAGCACCGTCGGGTTACTTATTATCAACCCAAATGTGGTCAAATCAAGCCAGCTTCCTTACCCAACAGTCTCAACCGAGCGTTTGGATTGAAACAATAACCCAGCATTTTTATATGTAAAGAATGTATGTTTTTGCTAAATCGCTAGCAAATATATGTAAGATTGTTGTTTAGCATAGTAGGTCATAAGTACCACATAATATAGGTACCCCTTAGTTTCAAAATACTTACAGTATAAATAATTAGTAATTTTCCAGGTTGTTACCCCTTTATTCCCCAAAGGTCACATATTATTCCCTTATACCTACAAGGAGGAACTGTATTGACCTTATGTAGCCCCGCCCCTTTTTAGCACTGCGTTTGTTGTCTTCTGTCTTCCAGTTGTATTTCAACAGTGATCTTACGGATTTATGAATGAAACTCTCGTTTTAAAATCTTCCTGGTCTACTGACATTTAAGACATTTGCTTTAAATATTACAATGCTCACGAAAACTTTCGTTAACTCTACAATACATAAATCCACTTTACCAGCTGATTACTCTTAGACAGTGATGCCATTAAAATATACAGAGCTACCGCACAAACAGAGTTCAAAGACAATATTCTAAAGATGGTGACGCTTGTTTATCTGGAAAATAAGGTCAATAGATGCACTATAGTTACAAAAAAAAAAAAAAAAAAAAAAAATACCCTCACAGTTGTCAAATTAGTTATACAGACCAAAAACACTTTTTGTACCAGGCTGTAAACATATTTTTTTCTGCTGTGAAGTTGGGCATTTTAACATGGAGGGTCTGTGGGATTGACTCCCTTTTGGAGCCACTATCTAGCGGCCAGTCAAATTGCAGTTTAAGTCACTTCCGTGTTGGTTTCAAGAGAGAGAATGGAAGGTTGCCGCTCCGATGGAGCTGATTGTGGCCATTCTAGTCAATGTCAATATCTAGCGGCCAGTCAAATTGCAGTTTAAGTCACTTCCGTGTTGGTTTCAAGAGAGAGAATGGAAGGTTGCCGCTCCGATGGAGCTGATTGTGGCCATTCTAGTCAATGCTTATGTTTACACCAACTGCGCCACTTCGCTAAAGAAAGGCGCCTAGTCTATTTTTGACGGACGCCACGTCCAAGCCGCACAGCTCAAATACAAAATATACACCCTGTGCAAAACTGGCACTATTGTAAATAGTTACTTGTTTTAAAAAATGCCTTGTATTTGTACTGTTTTAAAAATGCTTAAAATACTCTGTAGACTTCCCAGTGTTCTCTTTCTGCTCACAGGCACTATATGTCAAAATAGACAAGATAATTGAAGGTTTTTTTTTTTTTTTTTTTTAAATGACTGAAACACAGCTACAGATCTTTTATCCTTGTCGTTCATAACTGGACTTTGAAGTGTATTAACTGTAGGCTACAGGCTACAGCATAATAACGTAGGACATTGCAATAAACACAACAATAAACACAATTAAACCAGAAAAAACATAACCATTTAGCCAACTTAAAGGAATAGTTTACCCAAAAATGAAAATTCTGTCATTAATTACTCACCCTAATGTCATTCCAAACCTGTAAGACCTTCATTAATCTTTGGAACACAAATTAATATATTTTTTGATAAAATCCAAGAGCTTTCTGTTCCCAGGCAGAAACATAGTAAAAACAGAAATAACGACTTTATTGAACAATTTTTTTTCCTCCATTATCGAGAGTACCACGATACATACGTGTACGTGCCTCTGCACGTAAACAAGATGAAGCACATGCGTGTTCTACATCAGCAGCATCACACGCATGCATTGTTTACGTGCAGAGGTACTCTCGATAATGACGGAACGTGATTTGGAGGTGAAGAATTTTTGAATAAAGTCGTTATTTTTGTTTTCTTTGCGCACAAAAAGTATTCTCGTAGCTTCAAAAAGGAAAAAAAAAATACAGTTGAACCACTGATGTCACATGGACAATTTTAACAATGCCCTTATACGTTTCTGGGCCTGGGAACATTTCAGTTGTATTGCCGTATATGCAGGGACAGAAAGCTCTCGGATTTCATCAAAAATATCTTAATTTGTGCTCCGAAAATGAACGAAGGTCTTGCGGGTTTTGAATGACATGAGGGGGAGTAATTAATGACAGAATTTTCATTTTTGGGTGAACTATCCCTTTAACCACCGCTCCGGTGTAGACATGGTGTAATTTGTTATAATAGCACTGGTGGACTTCAGGCACATTTTCGGTAGAATGAAAAAAGAGCATTTTATTTAACATGTTAACCTGTACCTAGGACTGGGAATCAAAAATCGATTCCAATTCTGGAATAGCCAACTTAAGGTCAGGAATCAGATACTTATACTTACATTTATGAAATTAAAATTTAGATTTTTCTTATCGATTGCTTTGTGCACATTTTCATATGACTTTAAACCATTCAAGCACAAGAAGGCTCGTGCACTGTTTTCTGTACTGCACACACATCCAAAGCACACGTACAAATAAATAATTTTAAGTGCATCTTATTCACAGATATCTGTCAGTCATATGTGTGTAAAAATGCATGCACTTTCAGCTTCGTACAATCAGTTTAACTGCACCGTTAAAAAGGGCGAGCTTTAACATTCAACTGAACAGTGTGCATGCATTATAGACACTTACATTGTTCTTGCCCATCCATGCAATAACTGCGTCCATTTCAGGAGCTGTCAAAATTACAATTTAAAATCGGAGCAAAGCTCATACATTCACTAAAATATTGAAACGTTAAATGCTGATTCAAAACACCAATGCCAGTGATTGACAGTCAAAGCAATGTGGGGTTTGAATGTAAGTTTTGATTGGTTTTGCACCCGAGTCAGACCTGTCTGTCATTGCCTGAAGTGCAGGGCTCCACCCCTGTATTTAAAAAGTGCCCGTCAAATGCCAGTTCGCTCTGTTTTTCCATCGGCACCTTTGACTTTTTTTTAATTGTAATACTTTGTACGTTGTACTTTTATTGAAAAATAAATGTAGCGAAGTTTAATACTTTTTTTTTTTCAACTTAAGTAAAAGTACCACAATTTAATTATAGTCAAGAAAATATAAAAAAATTAAAAAATGTACTCAAGTACTGTAACAAAGGTATTTATTATATTTTACCTATTTAGTTACTTTCCACCACTGGTGACAAGTCCATTGCAGTATATTGCTTCAACAAATGCAGATCAAGTTCTGCTGAACTAATGTCGTTCCTTAGTTGGTTAATCTGATTCTCCACTCGCATTATAATTACAACAGAACTTATGGCAGGATTTAAAACTGAAACTGCTGTCTCTCTCACTTCCTGCCTTTGGGAAATTTAAGTTACTGGCTCTATATTAAGAATCTTCACCCACCCCAGAGCTAGACTCTTTATGCAAATCTGACGTTTCAGTAAATCATTCCAATTTTTCCTGCAAACTAATCTTCGGTCAGTGGTACCCAGCTATTAATTAATAACCCACACATCTCCCTCCTTATCAAAAGCATTCACAAATCTCTACCAAGTCATCTAGATTTTCATTTTCCATTCCTCAGCAATAGCAAGAATTCCATCCACTCTGCAACCCATACTGCCTCAGCTGAGTGCTGCAAGCCTTGCTCCCAGCATGGGATTTCTTTCAGGCAACTGTACATCTCAGACCCCCTCCTGCCTTTTCACCAGGACTGTCACCCAGCAAATCTTAATATGTCACTGCCGCAGTAGTGACATTTTCAACCACTCTCAAATCAGCCCTCCAACTAAACGTTATTTCTCACTGCCACAGCAGTGGTTTTCTCGGACAAATCACTTATTACTTCACTGCCGCAGCAGTAAATTCCCCCTACGAAAAAAATAAAAAATTATATCATTTCACTGTTATCGAAGAACACAGAATTGTTTTCTCCTTTTTATCTTCTACCTTTAATTTCATCACTACCACAGTAGTGATATCTCTTGCTCAGCTCCCGCAGGAGTGCTTTTACTTTTTCTCATCTACGTTTTATTTCATCACTACCACAGTAGTGATCTCTCTCTCTCCCGCTCCCACAGGAAAACTCTTTCTCTATAATCCTCTACCTTTAATTTTTGTCATTACCTCAGTAGTGATCTCTCCATCCACTTCTGCAGGAGCACTTTTTGACTTTTTCTCTTCTGCCTTAGACTGCATTATTACCTCAGTAGTGAACTCTCCATCTACTCTCACAGGAGCACTTCCCCTTTTTCTCATCCACCTTTAATTTCATTACTAACACAGTAGTGATCTCTAGCTTCAGTCGAGCAGGAGCACTCTTTCTCCTTCTTTTGCACCTTTAATTTTCTCACTGCAGCTGCAGTGAGCACTTTCTCATTTTTCTCTTGTATTTTAATTTCATACTATACTTGTGAAGTCCCACCAATAATAAAAACAACAAGAAATTTTCACATAAAACTATAGACTCACTCTGGTGAAATACACTAGTAGTTGGATTCACTACAGCATTTATGAATTTAAAAAGAGTTTATGGATTGTTATGATTCTTTCAATGAGATCAGAAAAGTATTTAGACTTTGCTGATCTCATGGCCCATTGAAATTTAGAAAGAACACTTCTTAGTAGCTCATAGGAGACCTGTAATTTGTCTTTCTTTCATTTACTTTCTGCTCACCTACATGACTGTCTAAGATCCCAAACATTATCAATTTACCCATTGCTCAAACTTACGTATTTGATGTTTAGCTTTTAAAGGAGGCACTTCATCTAAAATATTAGTACAAGCAGTATTAAACCAGCTGAGATATTCAGCTGGCCTCAAATCTTGGAAGTATGCATTAGAAGCTCTGAGCATCTCATTAAATACGACATAGAAATCGTGACCAGTGGGCGATAGAGCACAGCAATGGCCACAGGAGTGTCCATTTCCAGTTTAAACAGTTGAAGTTCGAAACTGAAGAGGTCTGATTCGCGATCGCACGCTGTCTGAGAGAGGCGGCTTTCAGTGCGCATGCATCGGGTCTGTGGTAGTGCGTGAATGCTGCACTGAGTACTTTTACTTTTACTTTAGTGCTTACTTTTACTTTTATTGTGCTTAATCATTTTAACACACACCACGTCCTGCGCTTTAATTTCTCATTCATGCATGTTTCTTATTCACTCTTAAATTGTCAATCACTTTAAGAAATCCTGAGCTGCACGGATATATATAGTTTGGCACAGCCAGTGTGCCTGCAGGGAGTGGAAACAGAGCCCTGTTTTTACACAGATGTTTTTACTCTTGCACAGCTTGAGGGCTCCCCTGTTCCAGCTAAAATGGTTCAGAGAGAAACCAGGAAGGATCCCACATTATCTCAGGTATACGCAGCTACACAAACTGGCTGGAATGCAGAAGCAAAAAACCGGTTCACACAATATTATCAGCGTTGTGACAAACTGAGTTTGGATGGAGGTTGCATCATGTGGGGTTTAAGAGTCAGTATACATTCTAGGTTGCAAACTCGAGCCTTGGAGGAGCTTCATGTCAGACACCTAGGAGTAGTAAAGATGAAGTCACTTGCTAGAAGTTTTGTATGGAGCCAGGAATACATCATTAGATTGAGTAGCTTGCCATGCATTGCTCAGGATGTCAACATGTTCAAAAGATGCCACATACAACACCGTTACATCCTTGGGAATGGCCCGCTAATGGCAAAGAATTCATGTTGATTTTGTGCGACCCTTCATGGGCACTACATTTCTCGTTGTTGATGCATGCTCGAAGTGACCCGAAGTGTTCAGTATGACCTCCACAACTGCTTCTCAAACTGTGATGGTACAGAGAAAACTCTTTTCAAGGACTGGTGTACCTGAACAGCTGGTGAGTGACAACAGGCCCATTTGTTTCTGCGGAGTTCCAAATCTTCCTCAATAACAATGGGATCAAGCATGTGACCTCAGCGCCATAATACCCTGCTACAAATGGCTTAGCTGAGAGATTCGTGCAGAGCTTGAAGAATGCTCTGCATGCCATGACAAATGAAAAAAATGACATTAAATCAAAAATGGCAAAACTTTTTATTTGCATATTAAAACACAGCTCATGCTACCACGAATCGAGCCCCTGCCATGTTGTTCCTGGGAAGACCCTTACCAAAAAGTAGTATACTTCAAGTTTATTTTATTAAGTATACTTAAGTAAAGTTCAAGTATATTTTCAAGTATACTCTATGTAGTAAGTATACAAATATCAGTGTACTTGTATTATACTTGTAAGTGTACTATTTCAGTACTCTTTGGGACTAAATTGGCCCACTTTCTAGTATATAAAAGTATACTTTTAAGTATACTTTAAGAAAAACAGTAGTAAACTTTGAGTACACAACTAGTTTACATCTATGTTTTTAGCTTGTACTGTGACTATACTAAAAGTGAACTTAAAGGTATACTGATAGTTTAGTAATTAAATACTTGTAGTAGCATTTTTATAACACTTTGAAGTACAGTCTCAGTAAACTACTAGTTTTGTAGTTTTATACTGAAAGTCTACTCGTACGCTTTTTTTTAAGTTAACTTTACATCATACTTTAAGTATACTATGTCCTATTTAGGTATTAATTTGTATATATTTTGTTATATGTATATCTGAACATACAAAACGTCAAAAAAAAAAAAAAAGAACAGATTATCTGCTTGTATACAAAAGCATTTTATTCTAGCTTCTTGCACTCTTTTTTTAAACACTTGAGAGTGGATTTCATAAATAGCTTATAAATAAAAAATAAAGAAATAAACAACATTTTGAAGAAAAAGCTGAAAAAAACAATATGAATTGGATTCAGAATGATAATCAAAATGTAGATGGAGTCAATCAACACCCCAGAGCTTGACAGTTATTATTATCTCTTCATTGGTGACATTTTATTCCATAACATCACACAGTTTTGATGCTGTTTTGTGTCAGATAATCGTGTTAGATTACACCTGGAAGCATCTGTTGTTTCAGTTTCTTCTTCACTTGTTTTTTTTTTTTTTTGTTTTTTTGAAAATTCTGTAAAGAAGATGCCCTTCTACTAGCGCCCCCTACTAGCGCCGCCTACCATATAACAATGAAAACACAGATTCTAGGAGCACATATATTTGGACTTTTTCTAAGTATAAGTCAAGTATACTTAAATGTCATTTTAAGTATATTTCTGAGAAGTACATAAAGCCAATTTCTGAGAAATACATAAAAAGTAGACAAAGTATCCCATTTTTAGTTTAAAAGAAGTATACTAATAGCACACTTGAATAAACTTTTTCGTAAGGGGACCCTTAAGTTCTAGGCTGGATTTCTTGAAACCAAATCTGAAAAGAACCATACAGGACAAACAGTTGAAACAATCTGTAGTGAAATTGTATTAAGTAAGTTAGGGTTTAGCTTTTAAAGAATCGAATTTTAATAGTGTAAATGTAAATACGTAATATATAAGGGAAACAAAGTCAATTTAGCTCAAAGGGAATCATTTATGATTTTATAAGGAATTTGAACAGAATCACTGTTTTACGGCTGATCGCTGAATCGGCCTGCGATTCACTGAACGAGCCACATAACATCAACTCTGCACTGGATATTAAAATCCAAAATATTGTGAAAACACTATTAATAAGCACAGTAATAAGATCGGCAGATTAAGACATTAACTTGTAAGCACAAAACACAAGATACTTCTCTTTTCAATATAAATATGTAGGAGATCCTTGAACGGATACACACATACCGCAAGCAGACTTATTCCAGAGGGATGAGTCAATCTCTGGTTTCACCTCTGGAAGTCATAAAAATAACTGAGTACCTTAGTTGTTGCCTAAATGTCTGGACTAAGATCCCGTCTTGCTAATATCTATCCTCCCTTTGAGATCAGAACGAGCTAGAGGATCAACTTCACCAACGCAGAACAAAGGAAACTTCTGGCGGGAAAGATACCAGATCCAGATGGTAAATGAACTTTGAGCAGCCTATGTATAAATTGACAAACTTATCAACAAACGCGCGATGGATTTACAGTCGTAGGCCTGACTTAAACATATGCCAGAACTCCTCTCCCAGACACCTTCTGACCTCAGGAGTACTCGCGCCCCTCCTCGAGTGCATGTCTTTTTCAGACAGACAAAGGAAACACGCAGAAGTGCACCAAAACTCCAAAAGACAATATTCAAGACTTTTAAGTAATGAAAATGTATTCCCAAATTATGTGTGTTATGCCTTAGATATGCTTGATATGTTAGTAAAACATACGCGATGTTAATCTATCCATTATAAGGTGAGGACCATTCTAACCTATGTATTATATGGTATGAATATGTGTGTGTGTCATGTTTGGTGTTAAACGAAAGTATATTTTATTTGCAACAACTCTGTGTGGATGAAATATGGAAATTAGGTAAATCCCGTAACGTTATAACATTTATCAAGATTATTAAAACCCTGCAAGGATTTTGTGTCACGTGATTACACGGGCAGCTAGTTAATTTATGCAGAGAAATGGAGCCTAGGAAGCTGAGCTCCACCTTGCAACAAGCGGATTGGTACCCCAGCTCCGGGGCGGGCCTAAAGTGGCCTGCTTAAATTCTAATGTTCAACTAAAGTAAACGCTCTTTGCCATGGTTTGAAAACTGCTTCAACTCGTGCGCTCATACGCCGCATCAAACCACCTCATTCCAAACTTCAAGCTCTTCAAGAAAACTTCTGCAACCAAGAAAGGAAAAGAAGAACTTCTAGCGCGTCTCATCCAGCCAGGAAACCAGCCAATCACACCCGGGGTTTCCTAAAGAGACGTCAGACAAACAACGCTTCGCCAGCCAATCAGCTAAGCCCGGGGATTCCCTCAAAGAGACGAGACGAGACTCTGCAGCAAACCTAACAAGTAAAACAAATCTCTTATCTATTGGCTGAAAACGGCGCAAAGTTGTTGTTAATGGAAAGATAGAACTAAGCTCTGCTTTGTTGACTTTCTGATAACCAGCGAAGTTGAGACTTCCTTCATAACTCATAATTCTGCATAACTCCGTCATTTGTGTGTGTGTGTGTGTGTGGTCGTATGTCGTATGTGTGTTTAGATGATTTAGTCTCATGTAATCTTAGAAGTAGCTCAATAAACTTATCTCATTGTATAGAGCATTGTCTGTGTTTCATATTTGATTCAGTTACTGCCTTGCACTGTCGACCCTTGCTACCCTGCTCAAATTTGATAAATTACTATTTTGTTTGTTTTATTGTTGGCCACAAGCAAGATAAACAAAATTGTTAACATATACTGACTTTAATGTCTCGCTGGACGAGCCGTTAAAAGGTATAAACTATACGTTTTGATTAATAGAAATTAATCAAATCAATATCTATCTTTACGATGCAATTTCGTAAAGCCAAAAATTCAAAATAAAGATTAAATCATAGCTAAGTTCCTAAAGTTATTTTACAAATAAGACTTTATTTATATAAACCTAAGACATGTAAACTAATCCAAACTAACACATGAACACACGCATTCACACATTCACGTTGCAGAAAGAGAGAAAGTGAGGAAAGAATGAGTTTAAAGAATGAAAATGTGAAATCCCAAGTTTACAGCAATGTGCAATTGCATAGACCTCAACAACCATCAATCACTTAATTAACCCTCACACTGAGTTTCTCAATGAGGCTAAAATCTGTATTAAATGCATCAATTCAGTTAGAATCTGGAGGTTACTTGCTTTTTGCCTTTGTGTTAAGTGATTCCCTTTTGTTGTCGTCTTGCAGAAAGGGATTTTCCCGAGGTTGAGTTCAGTGGTCTTTCATAGTGATGTCTTCGGCGTGGCTCTTGATGCCGAGTTGGTCTGGTTGAAGTTTGGGGCGGGTGCAGTCGGAGCTGGACTTTGCGGCAAACTTAGCTTAACGAAACTCACGGAAAGACAAGAAATTAAAGTAAAAGAATAAAAGGATGTAACAAGACCAGGTGGGTTTTCTTCTCACTGTGGCAGCAGCTGGCAAGTAGGCCAGAGCACACTCAAAGTGTGCTAAAAAGCATGACTAAATGTACAAAGCAAGAGCAATGACGAAAAGGCATGGCTAAAAGTTAGAAGAGCAGAGATTTGAAGAAGAAGCAACAAAAAGCATGGCTAAAAGTACAAAGCAGAAGCAATGACAAAAAGCATGATTTGATGGTGTCCTGAGTATTTAAACTCGGCTTCTAGACCGTCCTATCTGGACGTCTTGACCAATTAGAAATGATCTTAGCTTAGGGGTGTTGCTCTGTTTCTTCCCCATCATAAATCCTGTATCAGTCACATGGTCCGAATTTTCCCGCTCTTGTAAAGTATAATTTTGGACATGACTTCTATAACAAGACTATGATACATTTGACAAAGAATTGATTGGAAGAAACATTTAAAGCATGATTTTTCAAACTCATACATACCAAGCATGAATATTAACTCTTAAGCTATTCCCTAGTTATTAAAAGACATACATAATATGTGATTAAAACATGATAGTTAATTTTGTGGGTTACATACATGATATGGGGTTATGCATAAAAATGATAAGTCTCATAAGTCCTTTTAAGATGATTTTGGTGCATCTATATGTGAAAAGGCAGTTTCTGTACCGTTCTGGGAACATAAGGACATGTTCTGTGAAGACTAGAGAGGTTAAAAGGTCTCCTAAGGAATTTCAGTCTCAGTCTTTGTCTTCTGTGTGGAGAGCTGGGGTGACCCACCCAATAAAGTCTCTAGCTCGTGATTTCGATCACAGATTTACATGTGACGGCCATCTCTTTGACCATCAGTCCTGATTACTTGCCTCAAATTTGACAGTTTCCTTCCTGATTTGGAATTATCAGTAAGTGTTCTTTTGTTTGAATGTTGCAAGCTGTTCTGTGATGGAGGTTTGTTGGTTTGCTCCAGATTCAAGGCGCCAGGGTACCGTGGACAGATTTATGACAAACATCCTGTTGTCTCTGGATGGGCCTCTTTGTGGAATTTGGCTCTTTTGGCGATTCTAACACCAACCTAATCGAATCTTAAATGGTCTGATTCGCTCTGATATCCTACAATAGAATCAAATTGATTTAACTGAACTGATTCAAATTTCCTATACACTTCGCCGGCTCTGTCCAGCGAATAGCTCGACTCAGTGTATTTTTACCAACTCTGTTACTTCTTGGCCACAGAATAACACGAAATTTGGTATTTAGTTAATTATGAGCTATTGTAGCGTTCTCTTTTAGGCAATGTTTGAATTCTAAGACTCACAACACAAGACAACGTTTCTTTGTAATAAATTACAATTTATTGAGCTATCTCCTACAGTTACATGAGACTAAATTATCTAAACACACATACGACCACACACACACACACACACACAAAAGTCAACGGAATTATGCAGAATTGTGAGTTATGAAGGAAGTCTCAACTTCAGTGGTTATCAGAAAGTCAACAAAGCAGAGCTTAGTTCTATCTTTCCCATTAATAACAACTTTGCGCCGTTTTCAGCCAATAGATAAGAGATTTTGTTTTACTTGTTTAGAAGGTTGTGGCCGAGTCTCGTCCTCGTCTCTTTGAGGGAATCCCCAGGCTTAGCTGATTGGCTGGCGAACCGTTGTTTGTCTGACATCTCTTAGGGGACCCCTGGCCGTGATTGGTGGGTTGCCTGGTTGGATGAGACGCGCTAAAATTTCTTTCCTTTCTCGGTTGCAGAAGTTGAAGATTTCAGAAGTCGCAAAAGTTTTATTGAAGAGCTTGAAGTTTGGAATGAGGTGATGGTTTGATGCGGCGTATGAGCGCACAAGTTGAAGCAGTTTTCAAACCATGGCAAAGAGTGCTGATCCTTAGTTGAACATTAGAATTTAAGCAGGCCAGGTTAGGCCCACCCCGGAGCTGGGGTACCAATCCGCTTGTTGCAAGGAAGAGCTCAGCTTCCTAGGCTCCGTTTCTCTGCATAAATTAACGAGCTGCCCGTGTCATCACGTGACCGAAAATCCTTGCAGGGTTTTGTTAATAATCTTGATAAACGTTATAACATTACGGGATTTACCTAATTTCTACATTTCATCCACACAGAGTTGTTGCAAATAAAATATACTTTCGTTTAACACCAAGCATGACACACACACATATTCATACCCTCATAATACATAGGTTAAAATGGTACCGACCTTATAATGGATAGATTAAAATAGCGTATGTTTTACTAACATATCAAGCATATCTAAGGCGTAACACATAATTTGGGAATACATTTTCATTACTTAAAAGTCCTGAATATTGTCTTTTGGATTTTTGACGCACTTTTGCATGTTTTCTTTGTTTGTCTGAAAACGCGAATTTTCAGGAATGCACCCAAGGAGGGGCCGCGAGTGTCCCGAGTTCAGAAGGTGTCCGGGAGGGGAGTTCTGGCATATGTTTAAGTCAGGCCAACAACTGTAAATCCATTGCGCATTTGTTGATAAGTTTGTCAATTTATACGTTGGCTGGTCAAGGGTCCATTTACAATCTGGATCTGGTGTCTTTCCCGCCAGAAGTTTCCTTTGTTCTGCGTTGGTGAAGTTGATTCTCTTTAGCAGTTCTGATCTCTGGAGGGATAAGGATTAACTAGACAGGATCTTGGTCCAGACACTTAGGCATCCTCTTGGATCCTTAGTTACTTTTACGACTCTCAGAGGTGAAACCAGAGATTCACTCTTTCCTCTGGAATGAGTCTGTTCGTTGTATATGTGTGTCCGTTCAAGGATCTCCTACACATGCCCCTTTTGCTTGGTGATGTTCCCATTGCGAACGTCAGCAGGCACTGGAACTAGAGAACAGGAACACACAAGATACAAACAACATCTCCATCACTGACTGAATTCCGGTGCAGGACTTGGGTAGTTTGGGATAACTGGGTTAGGAACACAGTCGATGTAGGGGTGTGTTGTTCAGGGTTGTTGGTAATTTGTAATGGTAACTTATTGATCTAATTGTCAGTGGTTCAACGAGGCGGTATAGGCGTGATCTCGATCAGGTTTGTTGGGTTCTCAGGTTCAGGTTCTTGGTCAGTTTTATCACGTCGGAAAATGCGCGGGATGCCAGACATGCATTTGTTGAAAGACTCTTGTATGGCGTTTACTCGCTTGTGCAGGAGGAAGGCCAGCGTCAAGGTCACAACATATTCTACAATAGTAGAGATGCAAAGCGCTGTGTCAGCGGCAGACCAAGACTGAATAATTGGTGCGCCAGGGGTCGGAAGGCGAGCAATAGCTTCTAAGGCTGTATTTACAGGAGTCAAGTCAATGAGTTACGTTCCTTCCTCCTTGATCCTTTCTTCCAATTCTGGATCAAGGGTGAAAGAATGCTGTTTAAAAAAAGGTGAGATTTCGAGTTCGGCCTGATACTCGTCATCGGTAAGGTGATACAACGCTAGCTCGTTGATATGGAAGATTGAGCCCTTAGGAACATTATTCCATAAAGTTTGGTTGGGTAGGATAATGCGAGTGGCAGTGTCATGTTAATCATAGGTGAGGGTAGCGGTACGTGCAGGAGTATTGACTAGCCGTTGGTTTCCGACGATTTCGGCTTGAGTTGCCTCAATTTGAGACCATGGGGTAGCTTCAGCAGGGCAGCTAGTGTCGGGTCTAATGGATTCTAGGCCACAGATGCCCTCGGTATTATCGCGGACGAAGGGTTTACTCGGGCAGAGGCAATGAATGTCCTTAGTGAGCGTACACATTTTTAGGTTTGGGGCCAGAAACAACTGCTCGTTGTTATCATGATAGGCCACGACTTCGGGAGTGTGTATTTTGACATAGGTGTTTCCTTGCCAAAATCCCACATTCACGACATCCTTGAGCTGGTAAATATTATTTGAGTCAATAATGGGCAAACTGAGGAGAAAGGCCATGTTGCCTGTTTCCGGGTTTACATATAAGGGAATAGCGCTACCCAGGGAAAAGGCGAGTTGGGTTTGCATGGGACTAGAAGGGCCCGGTGTGGCCGAGGCTAGGATGTTTTGGACCAGATTGAGAGGTATCAGATAGTGTGGAATCCTACCCATGGCTAAGCTATCAATTGAGGAGCTTACTTCTCGTAGCATGTCGGTCATGAGGGTGGTTAGGAGTTGTGTTTGGGCTAAATCACTTTGCACGACCGAGAATAGTTTGTTGATCGATTTTATCGTTTGGTTTAGAAAGGTGCTATGAGTATTCAGAATGGTGATAGTGCCATTTAGCGACTTCCCAAAGGTCTGTAGGGCTTGGCTCTGAACTAAGGAGCTGTTGTCGTATCTCAGGCATTTCAGCCTGAATTTCACCCACATGCCGTCTCACGGTGGCCAGATTTACGGCATTAGCTGTGTTCATGCCAATGTTAAACAGAGTTCCTACCACCGCAGCAGCCCCCAGCAGGGCGCCCAAAAATCATTTGGGACGCCGACTGAACCTGCTTAACTCAGCCTGGGTTACAGTCATTTTCTGCAATTTTTGCAGCATATGAGTCACATCTGCTTGGGCATGGGTGAGGATTTCCCGCGTCCAGCGGGCTCCAGCCCAAGTGGTTTGAGAGGCTGAGGGGATGTAGTGAGCTCTGACAACATCACGGGGGTCAAATCGGACATACACCTTTTGGGTGTATGTTTTGCAGTTCGTTATCAATAACCTCGGTTGTTCACGGAGTACTATCCCCGACGCTGGTCCGGGCGACGCATCTTCTGGCTGGGGCATAACCCTGTTCATGCAGAGGCACAAGGCAGCAAGTCTGAGCATCTTCCTGGTGAGAGAGCAGAAAGAAGGAATACTTAGCTGCGAAGATAATGGTTTGGCGGGGTCGCCTCGAGTGGTTAACAACGGCTTTTACAAGTTACGACACTTCTGGTGAAGGGGAGTCAATCCTACTATCGGTACCTGGATCAGTTAAGGGAGTTCCCTGATGAGGGGACTAGGGGAAAGGAAGTTATAATGAGAGAGGAAACGAAAAAAACAGAGCGAGAAAGGAAAACACAAAGAGACACAAGGACACTGACTGAGTTCACAAGAGTAAAATTAGTGTCACATGTGGAGTAACTCCTCTCTACTAGAGGTTAGTCCTAGTAGTGCTGTGGAGGAGCATGTGTAGGTGTTGTGTAAAAAAAACAAAAAAAACAAAAGAAACAAAACCATGTATTTTCCTAAAATGACAGACATAATTAGTGTGGAGTAGAGTATGGGATTGTTGGTCTGTGTCAGTGGGTTTGATCCTCCCCCTTTCCCTGTTGGTTGGAACCTTGGTGCCTCTTTATCTGATTCCTATGAACGCATCGAAGGACTGGCTCATTCCGGCCTTATCTGACTTTGATTCGGTAGCCCACAGGTGAGAGCTTGTCCAGAATCTCGTGGGGTCCTGTCCAGAGGTAGGAATTTCTTTGACAGGCGGAGTGTTCTGCCTTGGTTGGGCAAAGCTGTAGTACCACACTTTGTCTCCGACATTGAGTTCCTGGTGAGAGGCCTTTTGGTCATAGTAGGCTTTACAACCTTCTGTGCTTCTTTGAAGATTTTGTTGGGCGAAGGCGAAAGTCGTTCTCAGGTCCTGATGCAGCTCTTCCAGGTACTGGTGAGTGGTGTAAGTGGTGACGAGGTTCAAGTCACCCGGTTGGTACAGCAGGTGTAGTGGTAGTGTCATTTGTCGCCCTGTCATCATTTCGAATGGGGGTACTCCGGTAGACCGATGGGGGGTGGCAATTATGGCCATCAGTACCAGAGGAAGCTTGATATCCCAATCTTTTTGATTAGCGGACACATACTTCTTCAACATGCTTGTCACTGTCCTGTTGACCCGTTCGACCTGACCTGAGGAAATTGGGTGATGGCTTATATGAAGCTTGGCCTGTATGCCAAAGGGTGTTTCCATACTTCCTGCATGACTTCGGCGGTGAAGTGGGGTCCTCGGTCAGAGTTGACTCTTAAAGGCAGTCCAAATCTTGAGAAGATGTGGTTCATTAACAGGCAGGCTGTGGTTTCTGCTGTGTCGTTGGGAGCTGGTAGACACTTTACCCACTTGGTGAATTCGCACACCACGGTGAGGAAGTACTTGTTACCCCGCGTTGACCATGGCAGGGGTCCTACCCAATCTATTTGGAGGTCTGCCCACAGGAAGGTCATTCCTTTCCATTGTAGTGGTGCTCGGTGGTTTGGGTTTGCCGGTTGAAACTGGCAACACACCAGGCATCCTTTTACATATTCCGCCACGTCTTGTTGCATACCGGGCCAGTACGCCACTTGCTTGAGTGTTTCATAGGTGGCCTTGGCTCCGTGGTGTCCTGCGCATGGTGCATCGTGGGCGTGTGTCAGCATAATCCCCTTTTGGCCATGAGGGACTACGAGCTTTGTCGCAGTGAGGGACTCAGGGACATATGTGAGAACACCGTCCCATAGATGCAGCATGTGCTTGATTGAGTGGAGTTTGCAGAGCTCGGAGGAGGTGGCTAGGTCGGAGGTGGTAATTGGATGAGTTAATGGGACAGAAATGTGGGCTGCGATGGTTTGCAGCGCTGGATCTGAATTTTGAAGGGTGAGGAGATCGTCAGCAGTGAATTGAGGCGAGAGTGCAATGTGGGAAGTGGCGGGGTTTTGCATGCCAGTGGCGTGTTGGTGGCGGGTTACGGCCGCAATTGAAAGGTTAGGTGGGAGGGTAGGAAATCTCCAGGATTCTCCATGTAATGCACCTGCTTTGGCGAGGGCATCGGTTTGGTCATTCAGATCTTTATCTTGCCCTGGTTGGCATGAATGACCACGGACCTTTTTTCCATTAGATGATCATGTCATGTTCGAAGATAATGGCATCACATGCTTTGAAGAGTTCCTGATGTTTGACAGGCTTGTTGTTAGCTTTCTTGAATCCATTCTGTTTCCATCCAGCTAGATGGCATGTGAAGCTCAGACGGGCGTAGTTGGAGTCTGTACATATCAAGAGTTCTTTGATGTTGTGGGAGGCGGCCAGCTGTAGAGTGATGAGGATGGCCGCTATTTCTGCATATTGCGATGAGTGAGGGCCTAATTTGAATTGTTGTGGTGGGTAAGGGTCATTGTTGAGCCAGACCACACCTGCTCCCGCTTTTAAGTTGCCCTGTTGATTGTAGGAGCAGCCATCGACATATGCTGTGGGCATGCCTGCAAACACATTCTCGTCAAAGTACCTGTAGTTTGTCAGTTGCGGTTGTGCCGGTTCTTTGGGTTCTGCTGATATGTACAGTGTATCTGTTGAACAGCTCTGGCAAGCTGCTAACCCATTTCCCAGCGACGATTTGTGGTTTTGGGCATATCTTGCCTCGACGTCTCGTCCTTGGAGCGTCATTAACCATGTAGCTTTGCGTGCATTGGTTACCACACCATCTCTGATTCGTTGGCTGTTGAGGAAGGTAACTGGTTGGTGACATGTTTCTATGATGACTTTCTAAGCTCCAATGTAATTGGAGAAACGCTGAATGGCCCATACAGTGCAAAGCAAAGCTTTTTCACAGTCTGAGTATTTGCTTTCTGGGGGAAACAATGTTTTGCTGGCATAAGCGACCACTCATTTGTCTTTGTCGTGAAGCTGGTACAGGCCTGCACTGAGGCAATGACTGGAGAATCCAGCTTCCAGATAGAATTCTTGTCCTGGGTCGGGGTAGGCCAGGCATGGGGCAGAGCATAGGCGTTCTTTGAACTCGCTCATAGCTGTGTCTTGGGCTTCCGACCAGACAAAGGGTTCGTCCCTTTTCAGGAGGGAAGTTAGTGGTCGTGCGATGTCCGTGTAGTTCTCGATGAACTGTCGTGAGTAATTGCACACTCCCAGAAAGCTTCGTAGCTCAGAAATGTTAGTGGGTGTCTGTATGTTTTGGATTGCTTGCGTACTGCTGGACTGCGGTTCGATGCCGCCTCGTCCGACGAGTAAGCCAACGTAGTTTACCTTGGTCTTACACCATTGTCCTTTGTGAAGGGCTGTTGTCAGCTGGTTCAGGACATGATCAGTTTCCTTGAGATGGTCTGCCACGTTTGCGTGTCACAAAAGAATATCATCGACATAAACAAGGTTGCCTCTGGCTCTGGTGTCAGGGCATGCTTTGTTCAGGAAGATATTGAATTCAGCTGGTGAATTGGCATAGCCAAAGGGGCATCGCGTGAAGGTGTACTGTCGATTGCCAAAGGTGAATGCCAGCTTGTGTTGGTCATCTGGGTGGACAGGGATTGTCCAAAATCCAGAGGCTACATCCAGTGTAGAGAGGATCGTCGAGCCTTTGATTTTGGGAATCTCTTGGTCCAACTGAGTCATAGGCCATCGCGATAAGGGAGCTTGCTGGTTCAATTTGCGATAGTCGATGGTGGGCCGTCATTTGCCGTTGGGCTTTATGACTGGCCATTTTGGGGCAGAGTAGGTGCAGTTACAGGGCCGGATGACCCCCTTTTCCAGCATGGACTCAATGATCTCTTGAACCGATTCGTATGAGGCTATCGGTATCTTGTACTGCCGCACAAATGTGGGTGGTGCATTTGGGTGTGTCGGGATGTGTACTGTGTGGATATTAGTCAGGCCGCAGTCCAGGGAATCCTTCACGAAGGAGTCCTTGTATTTGCACAGAACCTCTTTAAGTCCTTGGTGATCCAACTTGCTGTGGAGGGCATCCGCCTCGTTCAGGATTTGTTGGATTTGTGCATTGAATCCGGCGTAGGGTTCCTCTGTGTTTGTGTCATTTGTGTCTGTTGCGGGCTGTGTTGAGACAGCGTAGACTGCAGGGTGAGTGTCATCTGTGAGCTCTGATCGGCAGCCACTTTCTTTGGACACTGGCAGAATCGAAGTGATGGCGATGATCTCATGGGGCTTTGTGAAGGTTACAGTGTCATCACATTCATCTGACATTAGTTCGGCTGGTAGTGGGCCTATGACAGGTACCATCAGTTCAAACTCATGGAACGCCTGGTTGATGAGCCATCCCAGGTGACTGGCTTTGGGGACGTTGATGTCTTTGGCCGTATAGTTGTTGAACATCACATACACAGCACGAGATGACACTTCAATGAGAGGTGTGGCTTCCAAGGTCAGTCCTAGCTTTAGGCAGGTCCTGGAAGGATGGAAAAAGTCTAGTTCACTGGTAAGTGTTTGGTCAGGTCGCATGTTGAGGCGGATGCTAACGCTCTTGCTATACGCAGGTATCGTGGCTTCTTGCTCCGTGATCATGGCGCATGTGTCTGACATTGTTTGACCAGACCGCAGGTTCTTGAGGTTGACTGAAGTTGTCAGTTGATGTGACAGTGGAGCCCATATAACGTCATTCACTGTGTCGACGCAGGCATTAAGACGGACCATGATGTCTGCTCCAATGTAGATGTCATAAGCTAGGTTGGGGACAACGAGGAAGTAGTGACTCAGGAGTCTGTTGTTCCATCGTATGTCTACAGCGCAGATGATCTTGGAGGTAGCCATGGTTGTTGACCATGGGCTGAGGGGGAAGCGGCTGTGCTTTGAGATGTGTGGTAGGCTCTGATCCCTCTGCTTCAATGTTCTGAATAGCTTCAGGCTAATGGCTGAGTTTTCTGCCCACAGGGCTAGTGTCGCGTCGGACACTGACGTGCCTTGGACATCTATTGCAGTCATGATTCGGAGGGGGCCTGTGTTTGATTCAGGCTCCTGCAGTGAGCAGAGGAGAGGGTCCTGGTCCTTGCTGCTTGAGCTTGGTTCAGGCCTTGGTTCTGATACTGCATCATCATTCTGTGAATTAGGGGCGGTGTCCGTGACTTGAAACTGCGACTCATTGGAGTCTAATGACTGGCAGGGTAGAGGTTCGCGGATTTGTGTCCACATCTTTAGGTGCTTGAAGTCTATTAGAGGTTCGAAGCGATCTTTCCCGATGAGGAGTGGATACGTCTTGAGTGATGAGACGTATATATTGAATGAATGAGATCCATTGATCCCACCGTTAGGTGGATTGGGGCCACATGTTTTAGTTGTAGGCCCATGTGGGAATATGCTTGGAGGTTCAGTTCACACCTTTGGAGTTTGAGGGTTCTGTTAGTCCTCTTTGCTCTTTCTTGGACTTCTTCGAGGAGTTCGGTTGACATTAGATTGATGTCAGCTCCCATGTCCACCAGGGCTTCGACTTTGACGTGACGTTCGATGATGATGGAGAGGTAAAACTTTCTTGCTATACCTTTCTCGATGAGATCACCCAGGAGTTGAGGGACTGGAGTTTGGGAGGAAACAGCTGGGGTGTCAGGACTGATCTGGTGTTCTTCGGAGGAGTGGCAGACGACCAAGACAGCACTTTCAGGAACTTGAGTGGTTTCGTCAGCAGGTGTTTGTTGGACGCTGCTGTGATCTGACGCATCAGGTGTTGGGTCAGATTCCGACTGTTTGGCGGGTTGTTCATGTGGGATTTCTTGTCCATCGGAGGTTATGGTGCTTATGGTTCTTTGGGCGTGAGGTGAGGTGCTGTTCTCTGTGGTTTCTTGGGTCAGGTAATCGCTGCCTTCTCGTCCAGCTGCTAGTCAGGCTGAATCTGGTTTCTCTTTCTTTTCCCATTTCCGATCCTCCTCCTTTCGTTGGAAGAACTCTTTCCTCATCATTTTCATCAGCTCTTGAGAGTTAAGACAGGGTGAAGTCTTTTGTTCTGGTGTGGATTCATTTTGAGCTTGCTTAGCTTGGAATCTTTGCGAGTTTTTCCGTCGATTCCTTGGGCTGGTTGCTCCAGGGTATGTTTGGCGTTTTCCATTGGAGGTTCCGTTGGCTTCCCATGAGCTTTTCCCTCTTGAGTTTCCAAATGAGCTCGGCTGATTCCATGATCTCTCCCAATGACTCTCATGTGGTCTTGATTGGTCCCATGAATTTTCCCAGTGACGTCCAGGTGAGCGTTGTCGTCCACGTGGTCCCTCCCAGCGGTTGTTTCTCTGTTTAGGTCGCGTACCAGTGTGGGAGTCTCGTTCTCTGTTGGACGAGGATGCATTCCACTCTTTGGGTGTCGGCTTGGCATGGTCTTGACGCTGGGCGCCCTCTAGGGCCAGACCCTGATTCTGAGAGTTGAAGTCAAGAACTGCCGTGGTTTTGGCACCCTTTTCTGAAGCCATCTTCTGCTTGCAGTAGGCCTTGTGCGCCAAGTCTCGCAGTTGTTGAGCACTCATTGTGCGTGGACATGCAAGGACGTCAAGATGGTGGCTTACTCCAGGGTGAAGGTTCCTCAAGAAGAGCATTTTAAAATTAACGTCTTGTTCCATATTCTGTTCATTGTGCATCCCGAAGTACGCTTGTCTGAGTCTGCTGTAATAAATTTGAGGGGGTTCATGACAACCTTGTTTCGTCTCCAGGGCAGCCACTAGTCCTTGTCCAGACTCAGGGTACGCAAATTCTTTGATGAGGGCTTCTCTGAGCAGGTGATAATCAGTCTTTATGTGGGCCGGCTGGCGGTCCAGGAAACTGCGAACTTCCGAGCTCGATGTTGCTCGGATCAAATACAGTCTAACTTTGTCGGTGACACTGGGTCTCATTTCCAGATGAAAATCGACATCTTGTAGATATCCTTTGATCTCTTGACTACCTGGCACATTTGGAGTGAATTTGCCAATGTTCCTGGCGAGCTTGTCGAGGTCTTTAAGGTCCAACCCATGCGATGATCTGTGGCTGGCTGGAGCAAATTCTTTTAGCTTAGAGGGGAGGTAGGATTCTTCAGAGGGAGCTGGTGACTGTTTTAGCACGGCCCCCTCCCCCTTTTGCTCACGTGCCTGTCGCTCAGCTTGAGGGTGGCGATGAGTGTGTGACTTAAGGAGCCGGTGACCTTGGCTAATTCTTTGTGACTGTAGTTCTGAGCTGGGTCCTGTTTCATGAGGCTTGTTATGTTGTCATCCAGCTGGTCCTGTGTCTGCTGCTTTAGTGTTTCGGCTGCCTGAGGTAGGAGGCTGTCTGTTGCAACACTTAGCCAGGTCTCAAGGTCTTCCCAGTGGCCAACGGGGTCTGTTGTGCGAGACATGATTTGACACAGCAAGGGAGATCTAGCCCCGAGCCTGACACAGACAGAGGAACAGAACAAAAACGAAACAACAAAACAAACAAGCAGGGCAGAATAAAGGTGTAAGTGTTCAATGTCAGGTGTGGCTGATGTTGAGTGTGTAATGTGCAGGTAAAAGTGGTTCTCTGAGCCTGTGGTCCTTTGGTGGGCGTGCCTCTAATTTGGAATTTCTGTGGGGACAATTAGTAAACACACACAGGTAGCACAGCTAGAGAACTGGGGAAAGAAAGAGGAACACAAAACACAACGGAAAACAAGAGAATAGTATTCAGCAAAGCATACTTGGATGCTTCCAATGTTCCTATAAAAGAAAGTTTCCCTCTTCTTTTTTTTTTTTTTTTCAAGGGAAGAAGGTTAAGGCTACAGTAGAAAGAGAGAGAGAGAGAGAGAGAGAGAGAGAGAGAGAGAGAGAGAGAGAGAGAGAGAGAGAGAGAAAGAGAAATAAGAATACACTTTTCTGGTCACAGAATAAGTATAGTTAAATTTTCTTCAAAAAAAATTGAAGAATTTCATTCAGAAGGGTGTTTCTAGATAGGGGTTTGGAAAAGGATTTCTCAATGCCAGGACTGTGATTGTTATTGAAATTTCCTCCAGGGTGAAAGAAAACAATAACAATGACAGTGTGGGTTTCTCAGCTAGTCGGATTGACAACCATTCACCATCCAAAGCGTTTCTAGACGCGTGTTCGAGGCTTGATGGATGCCTATCGGTCTTCCAGTTCACCTGCTTGAGCCTAAGCTGGGTAGGATCACAGGATGTGGAGGGAAGGTACAGTAAATGTCATACAATTTTGAAACGAAGTGTTCCTGTTCCCCAAATATTTATTAAATGTTTCAAAAATGCTCTGCTTTATGATTTTCACAGACACAAACCGAAAGAGAGAGAGAGAGAGAGAGGTTTTGCTCCCAACGTTAAGAAAAATTACAAGGTTGACAGGATGGTGGCGCTGTGGGGTCGCTATCCCTATGGAGTTGGTCTACTGCGCTAGCAGAAGATGCTAACTAACCTAAGTATTACAGAAGACCCTAATTTTCCCTTTTGAGGTTTCGCTAGCTAGGTGGGCTGATGCTCTTATCTGCTAGGCTTGGTGATGAATTTGGGCTGACCCAGTCGGAGTTTGGTGGCTGGGCCCTCTGTCTGAATGCACTCAGTGAGCTCCTGTAAGGCTAGGTTGAATACTATGCCGCCAGTATTGCAATGGGCCTCAAACAGTCATGGCTATGGGCACGAACATGCCTGTCAGGTGAGGCACGTCAGCGACTGGCTCGCAAAGAGAATGGGCTAAGCCTTGGCCTAATTGTTTGCCAGAGCAAACAAAATAGGAACAAGGTGGTGTACCCAAGCTATTGTTGACCAGCCTCTGTTGACTCCTCCCCTGCGTATACAAATGTCGATCCTCCACTGCGGGCCCTCACCTGCAACACTGGAATGTAAATATTTGGTTTGGCCCCCAGCCGGCACTAGGTTACATCAGAACAGGTGACTCATCCACTGCAACTCACCGTGAATGCGACCGTCACTGCACCAACCAAACACTAGGGGGAGCGCTATACTACCAGGATTAAGTGAAGGAAAATCCTATGAAAAATTTTAGCTGAGGTAATTAAATAACTGACTGAGCGAAAGTATGGCCTGACAAGGAGAGGCGAGTCTTATTTGTAGATTGAATTTCAATTTCAATTCAAAATTATAATTAAGAATTTAAATTTTAATGAGTTCACCATTAAAATTGACAAGGGCAATTATAATTAAATTAATCAATTAAGTATCAGTGTCTTAGGGAAGCCCAACCCTTATTAATTACTAATGAAAAAATTTCGAAGTAATAAATGATAGTTAATGATTAAAATTGAATGACGTTCGTCATCAACATCATAAAAGCAATTACAATTACTTAATCCACAAGTATTATACAATTAGTAAAATACAATATGGAAGCCGAAACTGTAAATAATTATGAGAATGAATTAAAATTAAAATTGAATTAAAGTTCCAAATCCAAAATCAATATTCCCTGATGTCATTAAAGTCAATAAGAGCAGTTATAATTAATCAAAATTGTCATTAAAGTAATGAGGAAGAAGTTAGTTGTCAATAAAACCACTATGTTTAACTGAAAGGGAAATGATGACTTTAAACAAATAAGATTAAAACCCTGCTTTAAAATCGCAAAAGCTTATTAATTCAACATTTGTCATGTTCTTTCCAAAAGGATGAGTGACTATAACAGAAAGAGAGAGATACAAGAACTAGTGTGACTAAAAGGGTTAAAGCAAAGACTCAATACACTTCAACATTGCTGACACTGCATTCAAACGCAGACTAATTCAAACCACAAAATGCTATGCTAGCCACTAGCCCTTTAGCAATGCTACTAGCTTTGCATAGACTGCAATGCACCCGCACTAACTTTAGCTAGCTCGGCTAATGCTACAGTTTGTTTACAAACCACTCAATGTGGCGCTGGCGGACCGCGCATGCGCACTTCAAAGCTACCCAGGAAGAGGTTTCTTGGAACTTCCGGGGTTACAGCTGTCACCGTGGTGACGCAAACACAGGTGTGGCCTGTGAACTAATAGCAAAGAAATAAACTTACGAGCATTTCTTGAGCTGACGGCGCAGTTCGCAAAGAACATGCAAAAGCATTAAGTTATTCAGACTCTCATCTCATTAGGTTGAGGCAAATTAATCAACAGCTTTACTGCAATTAATAATAATAATCTTACTGAGATATTGCCGAATCTCAGCCTTCGTGTTAGTCTATTTGACAGACAAAAACACTGGTTTCAACCACACAGTTTTCTTTGATCAAAATTCTCCCTTAACATAATGTTTGAACACTCCTCTCTGAGTCAGCGTCACTTTCACTAGTTTAGTGAATTTGGATGGCAACGAAGCTTAGGTAGCTACCCTAAGCTCATGTGCCAGGGAGATAAATAGCTGATCACACCAACGGGACACGCATTAATGAATCAAAACTATACAGGCCTTATTAAGAGGAACACGGAAGGAAAACGCTTGCGTTTCTCTTTTACTTTGTCTTTGGCAGACAAAAGTTTTAATTTTACTGTAGTTACAAACACCAACAACTCAGAGTTCATTCATTCACACAGGCATAATAAAAATCCTGTAGCTCAACAAGCTGTTTTTTTTCTGTCTTTTGATCAGATTTTTCCGGATAAACAGAGAAAATACGACAAAATACTGCTTGGTATTATGAATCTCAAATTCAAAATTGCCTGCATTCTCCACCATAAAAGTAGTGAAATTGTACTAAGTAAGTTAGGGTTTAGCTTTTAAAGAATCATATCTTAATAGATTCAAATTGATTTAACTGAACTGATTCAAATTTCCTATACACTTCGCCGGCTCCGTCCAGCGAATAGCTCGACTCAGTGTATTTTTACCAACTCTGTTACTTCTTGGCCACAGAATAACACGAAATTTGGTATTTAGTTAATAATGAGCTATTGTAGCATTCTCTTTTAGGCAATGTTTGAATTCTAAGACTCACAACAAAAGACAACGTTTCTTTGTAATAAAATACAATTTATTGAGCTATCTCCTACGGTTATGTGAGACCAAATTATCTAAACATACACATACGACCACACACACACACACACACACAAAAGTCAACGGAATTATGCAGAATTGTGAGTTATGAAGGAAGTCTCAACTTTGGTGGTTATCAGAAAGTCAACAAAGCAGAGCTTAGTTCTATCTTTCCCATCAATAACAACTTTGCGCCGTTTTCAGCCAATAGATAAGAGATTTTGTTTTACTTGTTTAGAAGGTTGTGGCCCAGTCTCCTCGTCTCGTTGAGGGAATCCCCGGGCTTAGCTGACTGGCTGGCGAACCGTTGTTTGTCTGACGTCTCTTAGGGAACCCCTGGCCGTGATTGGTGGGTTGCCTGGTTGGATGAGACGTGCTAAAAGTTCTTCTTTCCTTTCTCGGTTGCAGAAGTTGAAGATTTCAGAAGTCACGAAAGTTTTCTTGAAGAGCTTGAAGTTTGGAATGAGGTGATGGTTTCATGCGGCGTATGAGCGCACAAGCTGAAGCAGTTTTCAAACCATGGCAAAGAGCGCTGATCCTTAGTTGAACATTAGAATTTAAGCAGGCCACGTTAGGCCCACCCTGGAGCTGGGGTACCAATCCGCTTGTTGCAAGGAGGAGCTCAGCTTCCTAGGCTCTGTTTCTTTGCATAAATTAACGAGCTGCCTGTGTCATCACGTGACGGAAAATCCTTGCAGGGTTTTGTTAATAATCTTGATAAACGTTATAACGTTACGGGATTTACCTAATTTCTACATTTCATCCACACAGAGTTGTTGCAAATAAAATAAACTTTCGTTTAACACCAACCATGACACACACACATATTCATACCCTCATAATACATAGGTTAAAATGGTACCTACCTTATAATGGATAGATTAAAATAGCATATGTTTTACTAAGATATCAAGCATATCTAAGGCATAACACACATAATTTGGGAATACATTTTCATTACTTAAAAATCCTGAATATTGTCTTTTGGATTTTTGGCGCACTTTTGCATGTTTTCTTTGTCTGCCTGAAAAGGCCAATTTTCAGGAATGCACCCGAGGAGGGGCCGCGAGTGTCCCGAGGTCAGAAGGTGTCTGGGAGGGGAATTCTGGCATATGTTTAAGTCAGGCCTACAACTGTAAATCCATTGCGCGTTTGTTGATAAGTTTGTCAATTTATACGTTGGCTAGTCAAGGGTCCATTTACCATCTGGATCTGGTATCTTTCCCGCCAGAAGTTTCCTTTGTTCTGCATTGGTGAAGTTGATTCTCTTTAGCAGTTCTGATCTCTGGAGGGATAAGCATTAACAAGACAGGATCTTGGTCCAGACACTTAGGCATCGTCTTGGATCCTTAGTTACTTTTACGACTCTCAGAGGTGAAACCAGAGATTCACTCATTCCTCTGGAATGAGTCTGTTCGTTGTATATGTGTGTCCGTTCAAGGATCTACAAATCGCAAGGAGGAGGAAAAACATGTTAGTTGGAAGTTTGGGATAGTGTGCTTGCTAGAGATTTGACCATTCTTTGTATTAACACTGAGTTAGAGTTTGGTTGGCTATCCTTTTCTTGTAAATTCTCCTGCTTCATCACTCCAGACAATTCAGTAAAAAATAAGAAGAAATGCCCACCTGTGTTTAGACTCTTTGAATTTATCACATAACAAATACAACCACTGATTCTCATGAAAGTTTGCATGTATCATCTATAGAATATTATGACAAAGTTATCAAAATAATTTTAATCAGTCAAGCCAATTCATTTTGTAGCCATGGCTCCATACACTTAAACTATGTCTTCTAAACCATTTGATGAATCCAAATTCTGTTGATAACTTTTGTCAACAGGGTCTCTAGATGATACATACAAAATTTGGCATTATTTGGACAAACGGTCTAAGAGGAGTTCGAAAAGTAGTTTTGATTGTAACCTGTATGGTTGTGGAGATATAAGCAAAAATGTAAAAGTACGTATTATAGCACCTATGGTCCGATCGGGCTGTCGGGGGGGTGTGTTTGCACCAGAGTAGTCAAATTTGGTGTTTCTAGGACTTATGGTTTTGGCTGGCCAGACATTTTTAGGGCAGAAGAACAACAAAATCAATACAAATACAGTAGCAACCCTCGGTGCTTGGACCCCTAAAAATCAATTCTGTAGTTGACTGACAGCCAGTGCAAAGAGCACAATACAGTGGTGATATTAGATTTCCAGGTGCCAGTCAAAAGCCTGGCAGCTGTATTTTGAACCATCTGAAGACAGTTTATATTAGATTGACATTCCAATATAAAGAGAATTACAATAGTCAAGCCTAGATGCTTTTTCACTGAAGGTTTTACATAGTAGACCAAGGCTCCCAAATCATGATCAAAGGTGCCTGAAGGCTCAAAAACCATGACCTCTCATTCTCATTGAGATTCAAAAAATTTGAATAAAACCAAGCCTTAATGTCAAACAGACACGTAACAGTCACAATATACAGGCGAGGAGACATAGAGGTAAGTGATACACAACAGTAGGTTTATTGAAATAAGACTGAGGGGAACCAGTGGAGCTGAGAGTCCAGGTGAGTGAGCAGAGAATGGAGAAGTCTTATCTGGTGGTGATTGTTCATTTCCTTTTCCAGGGGTCCGTGGGCGCAAAGGAGCAGGGAGACGGAGGAGCGGTGGAGATCGCGGCGATTCCTTGGAGGTAAGAGACAGGTAAATAAACACAGAGTAGTCTAGTGATGTAGAATGTATGTGAACAGCAGACCCGACAAGGAGGGAGTGTGGAGAGTGCGCAGATGTAGTGGAGCTTGATTGCAGACGGTAGGTGCAGGTGATCAGAAAACAGGTGCTAGTCATCGTGACTGATGACAGGGATAGCTGACTGAAACCAGGTGTGAACCGGTGAGGATTCTGAGGTTTGGAGTCCAGGGCAGGTGAATGGTGACAGGGAACTCGTGACAGTAACGAAGGATCTTAAGCCTGTTTTGTCGTTGAGCTTCAAGGGCAGATAAATTTGGGTGTCATCGGCATTAAAAAATAAATGACACCCCATACTTTGTAAAAATGGACCCCAAAGGAAGCATATATAGCGAGAACAAAAAAGGGGCCAAAATTGAGCCTTGAGGAACTCCAAACTTAAGGGCAGAGCTAGATGAATAAAAACCATCAGATAAAGACAAACAGATAAAGTTCTATCATCAAATAGGACTTTAACCAGTCCAGAGTGCAACCTTTAATACCCACACATTGTTCAAGGCATGAGATAAGGATTTTGTGGTCAACAGTATCAAAACCAGTGCTTAAATCTAAAAGTAGAAGCAGCACAGAGTCCCCTGAATGTACAGATAATAAAAAAAAGTATCATTCAGAACTTTTAAAAGCGTAGACTACGTACTATGATGTTTTCTGAACCCAGATTGAAAATTTGATTCTAAAGGCTCAGCAGTTGTACTAAAACTACTGCCCCTACCAGAAAGTCTAGGACAGTTTAAAAAAAGAACAGTTTGTGGCCATAAAGTTCAGAGAAGGAGCTTGAAGTATTTTTTTTTTTTTTTTACCAGCTATCTTGCATTTACCAAAACCATCCTGACATGCTTACACCCCCGCAGTGAAGATGTGGTGCCCGGCAATGGGGAGAGATAGAGAGCTGGTCCTGAGACACAGGTAGAATACACTGATCCACTGGCTGGGACAGTCATCAAGTAGGGAGGAGTTGGGTTGTTAAATTATGGGAGTCTCAAATCAGTGTTTGATAAAACCTCAACAGAGTCTCTTATTTGACTGCCATAAACAATCAATGTAAAAACATTCTGAATTAAAAAAAAATAAAAATAAACAAAACCAACCAGCCAGAGAGAAGACTGTCAGCCAAGCATCTTGATATCTGGAGGGCAATATGACAGTACACCTGCCCCCCTCCCCTGTTACTGGGGTAAATCTGTAAGAAAGTCCACACCAAGATGATACCAGCAGGGCTCTGAACCGGTTCAAGGAACGAAAACCGAAAACGAACGAAATTTTGACTGGAACAGAACCGGAAACAGAAACAAAATCAAATTTTATAGTTCCGAACAGGGGTGTGTTTCCCAAAAGCATCGTTAGCCAACTATGGTCGCAAGTTCTGTCATTACCAGCATAGTTCAACGATTCGGTGTTTCCCGAAACCATAGTTCAAACGAACGTTCGCAAACAGCGTCGCAAACTTACGTGGTTGGAACTACACTTCTTGACCTGTGGTTAGAAGCATAGTTTCTTGTTTGTAAGATATATGGGCTTAAATAAATATGCTCTTGGGCACAACAAGCAAGCTAACATGCAGTACTATCTAAATATGAAATGCATTTCAATTGTAAGTGCGCATGTGCATAGATACCTAAGAGAACCCCGGAGTATGACGTAAGAGAGAACCTGCGCTGAATCAAACATCAAATAAAGCAAAATGACAGGGAACAAAAGATAGTAAATTAGTCAGTAGGTGCCATGTTCAATACAGCAGCATCTTAGAGATCTCTAATCAGTTACATAGCATAAATTATTCCTCCACCTCATGCGTGTGACGTCATTAACAATGGCCCTATGTTGCTGAACCAATGTGGTTCAAACGACGGAGATGCAACCGTGTTCGGGAAACAGTCGTGACTAGCTAGTTCATTTCCAAAACAATGGACTATGGTGGTTAATCAGCGAGTTACGTCGTTGTTCGGGAAATGCAATCCAGAATCGAAAATTTGAAATGCCTATTAACCGGTTAATAACGTTATTTTATCATTCCATTTAATATTTGAAATTTGCTGTCAACCAATCAGGAATTCAAGTAGCTAGACTATGCAAATGTGACGCTGATGCATCCAACAAGTGAAATGCCCGAGCTCGTCATAGGTAAGTCGCAATGCACCGGCGTTAGAGTTTATTCGAGGACAGATGGATTCAACAGATCTTACGCACCTGCAGCGCTTCTGTGAATGGAAAAAACAGAATAAAACTATAGGCTTACATAAAAAGGAATATATATGCCTATACACTAAATATATTTCACTTAAATCATTGACAGATTAACGAAACAAAGAAAAAATATACATGCTGAGTTAGGCCTACGGTTCATTGTGACGCATTCCAAAGTTCTCGGAAATGAAAACGAGACGGCAGAAAGTAGTTTTCTTTATTTAGCAAAAGCTTTACAGTTTTATTCATTTTACAGTTTTATTTGTTTTGCAAAATCTTGACAATTTTGAATGATGTCGCATCTGTAACCAACCAGCGTTGGTATGGCCCTATCGCGCTGGCGCCTCACGCGCACAAAGACACAATATCATCCAGATACGGCGTGAATATGGAAACATTTGGATTCGTGTCGAATGAAAGAGGTAGGCATCAGTTTCACCTTTAATTTGTTTTTGGATTGACGTTTTTATAGCCTATAGGCTATAGCCTTAAGTTTTGAGGATTTGTTGTGGAGATAAACTAATAACTGTGTTTATAATGTTTGTAAACATTTTTGATTTACTGGCATTTTAGCCTACATCATTTCTGAATGTAATAGCCTAATAAAATGCGACGCGACTTAGCCTATGTTTTTTTCTCTCAAAACGCAATTTTATACAAGTAGCGTTTTTTTTTAACAATGCAGCAAACATTTTTAAATATCTTTAAAAATACTTTGTCTTTAAACCATTAATATTTTTTTTTTTCCCTTTTCTTCTTTTGTTTAGTAGACTACATTTAGGCAAATCTAGAAAAGATGATGCTGTATTGGCTGTGACTAAGCGCAGCGGGTTAAGATACTGTGGCAATAAGTGGTCAGGTAGGAGAAGTTATCAATAATAAGAGAAATCCTATAGTCGACTACGCCACCTGGAATACACCAGGAAAGAACAGCCCTATACAAGGGCACACAGGTTCATTGCCAAAGGCAGGGTGAGCATAAAAATAGACCGTAATAACAACAAGAATCACTTTATTCAAACACGATTAATAAAAACACAGTCAGTCAATACAATACATCACACAAGGTCTCAAATCACATCACAAACACAATACAAGTAACATACAAAATGATTAAATAGAGATAACAAAAATCAAGTAGTAAAGGGGAAAGTGGCTAACAGAGACCCTCAAATTTCTACCCCACACTAAAAACGCATACAAATCAAGTCAGATTCAATAACAGTTTACACACAAAAACACCAAAGCATAAACAAACACAGCCGTTGGCACTGAGGAGGGAAACAAAATGGCCAAGAAAAGGCAGATTACAGAAACTTAGCCTCCCAGTTAACGCACGAGCAGACCAGCGCAATCCTGTGCCAGTGCTTCAAACACAAATAAAACAAACAAAACGGACCCAGGTGAGAGTTCCAGACAAAACTGTTAAAACTATAACAAAGACGAAACAGAGCAGCAGTGCAGTCAGTTACTTGATGTTCATTCGGCTTCAGTTAAGATCATTGGAAACCCCTGGACGTGCAATCAAACCTGCCGGACATAGAACAGAAAAAGTTACACATAAAACTGGTTAAAAACAAACAATAAACTCCATACATACCAAGGAAATGGTACAATGCTGCAATACACATGGTCGCTCACCATGCAGGATTACAGTTACTTGCAGGCAGTGTTCGAACTATACCGTGGACTTTGGGGGAGCCCACTTGTTTTTTTGTTTTTTTTATAGGGGGGGTAATTCATAACAGCTAACAGAAAGATACATACATAAAGATACAGGATTTACCCTATTATACTTTATCGACACGAATTGATAGGTGAAACAACAAACAGCCACCCACAAATAGTCTATAAACAAAGCATCAGGCTGTCTTTGAGTTCACACGAACAACGGTTAAAGTTACTCGTAAGGCTACAGAAGAATACCATAATTTCTCCGTTCAATTAGACCTAAGACATCGAGAGTCACGCAGACCTATAACAACCCAGGCAGCTACAACACATAATTGCGAATAACATGCCTTACCTTAACACAGAATTGACCACAGAGGCCTGAATGGATTTCAAGGACTCCGCGCAAAGATCAATGGCCTCCAACGTTTATACTTTTTCTACGAATCTTTTGAGTTAACGTACTAAACATGAGTGGAATTTGCACCGAAGCGCCCCCACACCTTGATGCTCATGACAAGAATAGCATGTATAGTTATCTTTATTGAAGCGAATTAGGTTTAAATCGCCGTCATGCATGAATGAATATTTTTGCAATTTTACACATGATGATCACATTAGACAAAACTGAAATTGCACGTCAAAATAACACATTGTCAATATTTTTTGAGACCCCCCAAAATTTCACAAATCAAGTTTTCAGGGGAGCCCATGTCTTATTAAGGGGAGCCGAGCTTCCACTAGCTCCCCCATAGTTCGCACCCTGCTTGCAGGCCCATGACTAAAATCAAACAAGGTAATAAGCCTCTCCATTGAACAGGCAAAAGGCATCTTTAAAACAGGGACTAACCGGAGAACTGGCCAACAGCCAGCACACATGACAGACAGGAGGATAACCCAACTGCTAGCACTCATGCAACGCGCCACATGTCACAAAGGGGCAGTACCAAGGATGATGCATCCCAAGCAGCCAAACACTTCCCTCTTTTATATTCACCACACAGGCACTAATAGGCTCATGAAACTTAGGGTGCTTTCACACCTGTCTCATTTAGATCGGTTGAATCACACACTTTCCCCCTTTGGTGCGGACCTTTTGGGCAGGTGTGAATACAGCAATCGCACTCTGGTGCGGACCAAACAACCGTACCGAGACCCAGCTGAATAGGTGGTCTCGGTCCGCTTCCAAACGAACTCTGGTGCGGTTGAACAGATGAACCAATGAATGGATGACCTTAAGCGCACGTGTGGTTTTGTTTACAATTTTTGGTTCACTTGCTAAAAGCGCAGTGTGAAACCGAACCGCACCAAAAAAAAAAAAAAAAAACAACATTCTATTTGGTCCAGACCAAAGCAAGTGAACTATCGGACTTTCCTGGTGTGAATACGCCCTTACACAACTAACCAATCATAATGAAGTACAAACATTGTACTTCATTATGAAGTACAATGTCTTCTCTCTAGAAATATGGCACATAGTCTTAGAGTTCGTACTTGACTAACTAGGGCCCAGGTCAGGGAGCAGACAGACTGGATAAACCGACCGTCTGCTAGCCGCCTAACGTCACAGAAGTCAGTTAATTCTCAGCACATAGAGACTCCTTCACCTAGATATCACACTATAGAGACTGTGTCTGTTCCCCGTACTAGAAAATACAGAAAACGTCCAAACCAAAGTAATAGTAACAATTTAATTGATGTTCAACAAATAAAAAATGTTTACAATACAGAGAAACAATTGATAAAACTTGGCTTACTGAATATCCGGTCCCTTTCTACAAAAGCACTATTTGTAAATGATATGATCACTGACCATAAGCTAGATATGCTTTGTTTGACAGAAACATGGCTAAAACCAGATGAATACATTACTTTAAATGAGTCTACCCCCCAAGATTACTGCTATAAAAATGAGCCACGTCCAAAAGGTAAAGGGGGAGGTGTTGCTACAATTTATAGCAATATTCTCAGTATTTCTCAGAGGGCAGGCTTTAAGTATAACTCGTTTGAAGTTATGGTGCTGCGTATAACATTATCTAGAGAAACACGTGTTAGTGATAAATCCCCTGTGATGTTTGTATTGGCTACTGTGTACAGGCCACCAGGGCACCACACAGACTTTATTAAAGAATTTTCAGATTTTCTATCTGAGTTAGTACTGGCTGCAGATAAAGTCTTAATTGTTGGTGATTTTAATATCCATGTCGATAATGAAAAAGATGCATTAGGATCAGCATTCATAGACATTCTGAACTCTATTGGGGTTAGACAACATGTTTCAGGACCTACTCATTGTCGAAATCATACTCTAGATTTAATACTGTCACATGGAATTGATGTTAGTGGTGTTGAAATTCTGCAGCAAAGCGATGATATCTCAGATCATTATCTAGTCTTGTGTAAACTCCATATAGCTAAAACTGTAAATTCTACTCCTTGTTACAAGTATGGTAGAATCATCACTTCTACCACAAAAGACTGCTTTGTAAGTAATCTTCCTGATTTATCTCAATTCCTCAGCATATCCAACAGCGCAGAAAAACTTGATGATGTAACAGAAACTATGGACTCTCTCTTTTCTAGCACCTTAGATACAGTTGCTCCTTTACGCTTAAGGAAGATCAAAGAAAACAGTTTGACTCCGTGGTATAATGAGCACACTCGCACCCTAAAGAGAGCAGCCCGGAAAATGGAGCGCAGCTGGAGGAAAACAAAACTAGAGGTATTTCGTATAGCTTGGCGGGAAAGTACCCTATCCTACAGAAAAGCATTAAAAACGGCTAGATCTGATTACTTTTCATCTCTTCTAGAAGAAAACAAACATAACCCCCGGTATTTATTCAATACAGTCACTAATTTAATGAAAAATAAAGCATCAACAGGTGTTGGCATTTCCCAAGAGCACAGCTGTAATGACTTTATGAACTACTTTACTTCCAAGATCGATACTATCAGAGATAAAATTGTAACCATGCAGCCGTCAGCTACAGTATCGCATCAGATAGTGCACTATAGATCCCCTGAGGAACAATTCCACTCATTCTCTATTATAGGAGAGGAAGAATTGTATAAACTTGTTAAATCATCTAAACTAACAACATGTATGTTAGACCCTATTCCATCTAAACTACTAAAAGAGCTGCTTCCAGAAGTCATAGATCCTCTTTTGGCTATTATTAATTCATCATTGTCATTAGGATATGTCCCCAAAACCTTCAAATTGGCTGTTATTAAGCCTCTCATTAAAAAACCACAACTTGACCCCAAAGATCTAGTTAATTACAGACCGATCTCAAATCTCCCTTTTCTGTCAAAGATACTAGAAAAGGTAGTATCCTCACAATTATATTCCTTCTTAGAGAAAAATGGTATCTGTGAGGAATTCCAGTCAGGATTTAGACCGTATCATAGTACTGAGACTGCTCTCATTAGAGTTACAAATGACCTGCTTCTATCATCTGATCGTGGTTGTATCTCTTTATTAGTTCTACTGGATCTTAGCGCTGCATTCGACACTATCGACCACAACATTCTTTTGAATAGACTAGAAAACTTTGTTGGCATTAGTGGAAGTGCCTTAGCATGGTTCAAATCGTACTTATCTGACCGCCATCAGTTCGTAGCAGTAAATGAAGAGGTATCATATCGATCACAAGTGCAGTATGGAGTACCTCAAGGCTCAGTACTAGGGCCGTTACTTTTCACGCTTTACATGTTACCCTTGGGAGATATTATCAGGAGACATGGTGTTAGCTTTCACTGTTATGCTGATGATACTCAGCTCTATATTTCTTCACGGCCCAGTGAAACACACCAAATTGAGAAACTAACGGAATGTATAGTCGATATAAAAAACTGGATGACTAGTAACTTCTTACTGCTAAATTCTGAAAAAACAGAGGTGTTAATTATCGGACCTAAAAACCCCACATGTAATAACCTAGAACACTATCTAACACTTGACGGCTGCTCTGTCAATTCTTCTTCATCAGTTAGGAACCTAGGTGTGCTGTTTGATAGCAATCTTTCATTTGAAAGCCATGTTTCTAGTATCTGTAAAACTGCGTTTTTCCATCTCAAAAACATATCTAAATTGCGACCTATGCTCTCAACGTCAAATGCAGAAATGCTAATTCATGCGTTTATGACCTCAAGGTTAGACTATTGTAATGCTTTACTGGGTGGTTGTTCTGCACGCTTGATCAATAAACTACAGTTGGTCCAAAATGCAGCAGCTAGAGTCCTTACTAGAACCAGGAAGTATGACCATATTAGCCCGGTTCTGTCAACACTGCACTGGCTCCCTATCAAACATCGGATAGATTTTAAAATCTTGTTAATTACTTATAAAGCCCTGAATGGCTTAGCTCCTCAGTACTTGAGCGAGCTCTTATCACATTATAGTCCTCCACGTCTGCTGCGTTCTCAAAACTCTGGCCATTTGATAATACCTAGAATATCAAAATCGACTGCGGGCGGCAGATCCTTTTCCTATTTAGCGCCTAAACTCTGGAACAATCTACCTAACACTGTTCGGGAGGCAGACACACTCTGTCAGTTTAAATCTAGATTAAAGACACATTTCTTTAACCTGGCTTACACATAACACACTAATACACTTCTATTATTCAAATCCCTTAAAGGATTGTTAGGCTGCATTAATTAGATCAACCGGAACCGGGAACACTCCTCATAACACACGATGTACTCGTTACATCGTAAGAAGAATGGCATCTACGGTAATATTTGTCTGTTTCTTTATTATTCTGTTTCTCAGTCCGTGTCCGGATCAGATGGTGGATCGGCGCCGGGAGATGATGTCTGCGACCCTGATCGTCAGCGGAGGCCGGACACCTGGATGAGCCCCGGGGACATATCCCCAGTGAAGACCTCGACTTAAATACAATAGAACTTAAAATTAAACAAAATAACTATAAATATAATAAAATACCTAACTACATAATACTATTATTGTTAGAAATTGCAACAATATAAAAATAGAAATATAATACATTTATACATTTAACATTTAATTAAAACAATAAGTAAAAAAATAAATAATAATATCCTGGCCAGAGGAGAACTGGCCCCCCGACTGAGCCTGGTTTCTCCCAAGGTTTTTTTCTCCATTCTGTCACAGAGGGAGTTTTGGTTCCTTGCCGCTGTCGCCTCTGGCTTGCTCAGTTGGGGACACTTAATTTTTTACGATTAACGTCAATTTTATTTCATAGATACTATTTAAACTAAACTGAGCTAGACAATGACATCTCTGAATTCAATAATGAAATGCCTTTAACTGAAAATTGAGTGTTTAATCTTATTATTATACATTACTGACACTCTATCCTCCAATTTGATACTGTTAAGTGCTTTGACACAATCTGTATTGTTAAAAGCGCTATATAAATAAAGGTGACTTGACTTGACTTGACATTGATTGGTTCACCTGTTTGGATGACGCCAGCCAATCATCCCGGGGCTATAACTCACTCTGCTACAATACCATCTCTTCCTGTTTTTTTTTTCTTTATTTTTCTTTTTGTGTAAAGAAAACACTGTACTTTATTATTATTATTATTATTATTATTATTATTATTATTATTATAGGCAAATACAAATGTAAAATATAACGTTATTAATCGTTATTTTTTCTACTCGAACCGGTTTTGGAACGGTAATAATACAGAGGAATGCAGGAACAGTAACATTAAAATATCGATTCTGCTTGGAGTGAACCAATTGACTTTTTTTTTTTTTTCGTTTTCAATCCCTGGATACCAGGGCCGATTGGAAGCTGGCAAAAGATGTAGTAGGCCTGCCAAGCATTGATTAGAGGACTTTGCTTTGGCTCAAGTCACACAGTCCTTAACAAAATTTGTGACATCAGATGTTATCTGCACAATGCTATTTTCACCAGGGTGTCCCGACTCAATGAGGTGTGTACACACAACATGACACATTTGCGTAGGTGAAGATGCAAGGATGGGGTAACATCATGAAGGAGAAACAGACCCAGCTAACAGGGAACGTTCCCACAGCTTTCATTAATGTTTTTTCAAAGGTATTTAAAGGTTTGAACAGAACATTCTTAAAATAATGTTTATAGGATGTTCTAATAACATTATTAATGTTTGATTTGCATTCTTGTAATGTTAAGAGAAAACATTCTTATAAAAACTGTAAGCAGGGCCACTGCTGGCCAAATGGGTGCCCTAAGCAGAACTGTACTGTTGTGCCCCCTCCGTCAAATATTATGGAACTAAAAAAAAAAATAAAAAAAAAACACCTACTATAGGAGTCGAAATAGAACTTTAATAAAATATAAAAGTAGGCTAAATAAATAATTTGTTATTAAATTATATTATATTATTTACAAATTACAATTGTAGCTCTAGACAGTTACCTATGGCTCTGATTTTATAGAGTCTGATTTTATAGTCTCAAGCAATCAGAAATCATGCAAAAGAAAATTAAGCAGTTTTACTATGACAAAAGCATGGTTAATTTTTGTAAGGGTTGTGATGTCCACATGTTTTTGTTGAAGAAATTATAGAGGCTGTAGCATTTTTATCGCAAAAATGTGGCCAAAAATTAAAGATTAAGTGGACATTTGAATTATCCTAAATGTTTGGTCAATATTAAACAAGGATTAGATCATCCTGTAAGTAACAGCAGCAATTACAAGGCCTTTGGCTCCCTTTACAGGCATTTGTATTAATATGTAATGTACATTAATTGTTTATTTTGTATTACATTATGTATTTTAACAGTGTTATTCAATGGAACCATATCATTATTAATTAACCAATCATTATTGCCTCATTGTTTTTATGTAATGCATTTTAAGTAATTATAAAGGCTGTTGTTGGCTTAGGTCTGTTTTTATAACCACAAAAAAAATATTATCCTAATACTTCTTTGTAAACTATTATTTGAAGTAACAAAACCATGGTTAATTTGTAGTTACAAGAATCATGATTTTTGGTTTTATTCGAAGGAAAACCATGACTAATTTTCGTAAGGGAACATGGAAACTCAGAGAGAATATTAGATGTGTTTAAATTATTACCGACATTAAAACACGTTATTATGTCAACAACCAAAAATGTTTCACAGGATTATGAACCTGAAAGTGATGCACGGGCTTCAACTTTATTTTCTTTTTCTTTTCTCTGCGCCGGATTGCTGATATGTGTTCAGGGGCATAGATGTCCATCAATTATGATCATTTGCTTTCAGCGCAAACATAAGGTGCGAGCGGGCGCAGATGCGGGAATGGCGCATCACGTGTACCTGCGTTCACTGTAAAATGCATTTTTTATTATGATATATATGTATATGTGTGTGTGTGTGTGTGTGTGTGTGTATATATATAATTTTTTTTTTTTTTTTTTGAGCAACTGGGATGGTGCCCCCCTGGGAGTTGGTGCCCTAAGCAAACTGCGTACTCTGCGTATAGGGAGCGGCAGTACTGACTGTATGGTCTGTTTTGGGTTCTGTTTCATGTTCTTGTTTTCATGTCTTATTTTGTAATTGCTTCTTGCTGTTAGTGTCTTCTTCTTCTTTCCAGTTTTACGGCGGTTGGCATCCAGCTTTTTGGTGCATTACCGCCCCCCTCTGCTCCGGAGTGTGGATCAGATAATCTGTTATAATAAAACTGTATATTCCCTTTCCTTCACTTACTTAATACTCACTTAATCCCCTCAAATAATCACACACACACACACACACACACACACACACAAAACAAACTTTATCCATTAAATCCTATTGAAAACTCCCGCCTCCCTTAAAAACGACATCAATATTCTACTCTGTGTCCTATTTACTGTACTTAATAACCCTTTTAATGTGATCTCCTGCACCCCAATCTCCCTCAGCCTATTCTTCATTACCTGCCTCTGTGTTTCATATCTCTTACAAGTCATGATTATGTGCTCCACTGACTCCTCTTCTCGACACCCCTCACACAACCCTGTCTGGTGCTTCCCTATCATCTTTAGTGTTTTATTCAGCGAACAGTGTCCCAACCTTAACCTCGTCATCACAGCCTCTTCTCTCCTATTCCCACTTCCCACCTTTTCCTCTTTAACATTTCTCTGAATTTGGTATAAGTGCCTCCCTTTCTCCTCTCTATCCCACCTCTCTTGCCACCTTTTATTGATTTTCTCCCAAATAATGCATTTAACCTCTGCATTACTTACATTAACCTGCACTTCTATGTTCTCTTTTGTTAGCGCCCTTTTAGCCAGCCTATCCGCCATCTCATTACCTGTAATCCCAACATGTGCTGGGACCCACATAAATTTAACCTGACATCCCATATGACTTAATCTTGTGTTTAATTGAAGCACTTCATACAGGATATCTTGCCGAGCTTTTGAATGGAATGACCTTAAACTTGCCAAGACTGATAAAGAATCAGAGCATATTAAAACATTTTCCTGCCCTACCTTTTCCACCCATTGCAAAGCAATTAAAATTGCCATCATCTCTACTGTATATACCCCTAATTTATTAGATGTTCGTTTACTAATTTCTACTTCTTTCCCCGGAATTGCCACCCCAAACCCTGTTTCTTCTGTCTCTGGTTTTTTAGCACCGTCTGTATAAATCTGCATAAATTCAGTATAGTTTCCTCCTACTCGATTGTTAAATATGCTTTTCAAATTAACTTCTTCCTTTGCTTTTCTTTTCTCTTCAAGCACAAACCAGTCTACCTCAGGCCAAGTCATCTTCCAAGGGCAATCTCTGGAAAAACTACCGTAGGACTTATTCGCAGATTAAACACTTCTAACTCTTTTGCTACATTGTTTCCAATTCGACCAAAGTTGTCCTTTAAATTTCTACCATTTTCCCAGCAATCCTGCAATACTGCTTTCGTGGGATGCGACTCATTATGTCCCTGCAATCCAGCCCAGTAATTAGCCATCAGTTGAGTCCTTCTTAATTCCAGTGGTAATTCTCCCATTTCCACTTGTATGGCAGGTACTGAAGAAGTTTTAAAAGCACCACAGCAAATTCTTAAAGCTTGATTCTGAATAACCTCCAACCTCTTTAATAGAGACTTAGCTGCAGACCCAACCACTATACTACCATAATCCAACACTGATCTTATCAGAGCCACATGTATACTTTTAAGCGATGAACGACTGGCTCCCCACTCTCTTCCTGTCAAACATCTCATCACATTAATTACCTTTTTGCACTTGTCTTCCATTTTCTTTATATGTTCTGCAAATGTCAACCTTGTGTCTAAAATCACTCCCAAAAACTTAATGGAACCTACCCTCTCTAACTCTCTCCCATACATCATTAGCTTCATTTCTTCCTGAATTCTTTTCCTGGAAAAAAAGACTGTCTGAGTCTTTTCTATTGAGAACCTAAACCCCCAGTCATAACCCCATTCTACCACTTTATCAATTGCTTTCTGAATCTTCCTAATTGTGTACTCTATATTCCTTCCTCTTTTCCACACTGCCCCATCATCTGCAAACAATGATGTTCCAATGTCTTCTGAAACATCTACAAAGACATCATTTATCATAATAATAAATAGCAAAGGACTTATCACACTTCCTTGAGGTGTCCCGTTCCCAACCTCATATTGGACTGATATTTCTGCCCCTATTCTCACTTGAATTTTCCTACCAAACAGAAAGTCTTTTATCCAGTTAAACAAATTCCCACCTATCCCTATTTTGTCCAACTTGATTAATAACCCCTCCTTCCACATCATATCATACGCTTTTTCAATATCAAAGAACACTGCTACTACGGACTCTTTATTTGCTTGTGCCCTTCTTATTTCAGTCTCTAATCTTACTACTGAATCCATTGTGTTCCTTCCCTTCCTAAAACCACTCTGACAACTTACCAGTAATCCTCTTTTTTCCATTTCATACGACAATCTCTCTGTTATCATTCTTTCCATTATCTTACACAAGTTAGATGTAAGGGCAATTGGTCTATAACTTGTGGGTTTACTTGGATCTTTGCCAGGCTTCCTAATCGGAATCACTACTGCTTCTTTCCATGCAACTGGCAGTTTTCCCTCCTTCCAAATTTTGTTAAATACCTCCAGTAATTTTAACAGTGATCCTTCCCCAAGGTGTTTTAACATTACATAACACACCTGATCCTTCCCTGGAGAAGTAGGCTTTGCTCTTTTGATCGCTCTAACCAATTCCGCCAGAGAAAAAAGCTCATCAATGATACTACCAGTCTCTTCCTTCCTATTTAACGCATGCACATTTTGATTCAAAGTTACTGACCTTCTCCTTCTCTCTTCTTCAGATAAATTTTCTGAACTGTGTATCTTTGTAAACGACTTTGCCATGATTTTTGCCTTTTCCAGATCAGTGACACCTATCTCCTCCTCTAATATCAACACTGGGTACTCCCACTGTCTCCTGTCTCCACCCATCTTCTTTATCATTGACCATACCTTACCCACAGGTGTTGATTTTCCAATTTCATTACAAAAATTTCTCCAACTCGCCCTCTTTGCCTGTCGAATAGTTCTTCTCACTTCTGCCTGTGCTTTTTTATACTGAATTAGTGACTGCATGTTGTGGCACCTCTTTACTAGTCTGAATGCTTTATTTCTTTTCCTAACTGCCTTGTGACACTCCTCATTCCACCAAGGCACCAGTTTTCGATTACCTCTGTTTTTCCCTTTAGGAATAGCTTCTTCCGCTGCCATTATGATTGCTGAAATAACTTGATTATTTACCTCCTCTATATTTCCAGATGTATCAATCCTAGTCATTGTTTCTTCACTCATCTTCTTGAATTGATCCCAGTCTGCTTTTCCAAATATCCACTTTGGGATCCTTTCTTCTACCCTTATTTCTTGTCTCTCACCTGCTCTGCATAGTACAGGGTAGTGATCACTACCCAGTGTAGTTGATGGCCAGACCTCCCATCTAGTACTTCCAGCCAGAGTATTAGACACTAATGTTAAGTCTAATGCAGATTCCATTCCTGTTACTAAATTTATCCTAGTTCCACTTCCATCATTCATACTGACCAATTCTCTTTCATCCATCAATTCTTCAATTATCTTACCATTTGCATCTGTTTGTACACCCCCCACACAGAACTATGAGCATTAAAATCTGCACACCAGATTACTTTGTCTATCCTGTCCTTGAATACTTAATAATTTATCAATCAACAACCTTTTACATGGATTATAGTAATTAATAACACTTATCCCCTCCCCTCTTTCCCACACCTCCACCGCTATGTATTCCTGATCAATTCCCATTTCTATTAACCTATATGTCAATCCAAGCTTGATAAATGTGGCACACCCACCTCCTCCTCCATCAATCCTATCATCCTTAACACAGTGTACACATGTATTAAAAAATCAAGATTTGGTTTCAGCCATGTTTCCTGAATACACATCACATCTGGTTTCTCTTCTAGTTCATTTATGAAATGCTTAAATTCTTGACCATTAGCCATTAAGCTTCTAGCATTCCATTGTAAAAGAATTACCATTAAAATTATTAACCAACCCATGGTGCTTCTTGGCTTGACTGAATAGTGAGGTTTTCTCTCACTTCTTCCCATGTCAGTCCTACCAGTCCTAAGTGATTAACTGCAGCTTTAACGATCAACTGGATTTTTTCATTTTTTGATTTAACTTCCGCAGTGCTATTAATCACCCCTGCTATGAATGTAACTAAATCTCTTTTTCCCACATACATTCTATCATTGGTTCTTTGATGTTGTTCCTGTGCTTCCTTACCTTCTATCTCTCTTATTCCATCTCCCCTCTCTTTTGACACTCTTACAGCTACAGCATAAGATATCCTTCTCTCCACTCTTATCTTTTGAATGTCAGTCTCCCGTCTCATAATTTCACACCCTCCATATGCCACATTGTGGGCACCTCCACAACTGCAACATTTTGGTGGAATCCCTGTACCACACTTCCCATATTCATGATCCCCTCCGCATCTAGCACACCTTCTCTGCCTATTGCAATTCTTTGCAGTGTGCCCAGATCTCTGGCAATTAAAGCATCTCATTGGCTTTGGTACAAATATCCTTACTGGATAACTCATGAAACCCAAAAATACTCTCTTTGGAACAAGTTCTCCTTCAAATTCTACTGACACCGTTTCACTGTCTCTCATCACTCCTTCCTTTGTTGACTTCAATCTTTGTACATTGAGTACTTTCCCTCCTTTTATATTTCTTTTTAATTCTTCAATGCTAACACTTATTGGAACCTCCGTTATCACTCCAGTGCTTCCACCTCCCATCCGAGCTCCCACCCTTCCCGTATTTTCCACCTTGCATTTTCCTATCTCTTTAACTTTTAGCGCTTTTTCCATTTGCACTGCATCAGCACACCTCACCAATAAATTTCCATCATTTAGAACCTTATATTCTATATCCCCTATCTTGTTTGCCAGAGTTGTTGTTAGCACCAGTGGGCTAACTTTCTTCATGCTTCCCTGGTTCTTCTCATTAAATCTTATTATGACTACAAACGTTTCCTCTCTTTCTTTTTGAACCATGACTTGCCCGTCTTCTTCACTTTCTGTGCCATTATCTTTCTCATTTCTGACTCTTTTATTCCCTTTGGATCTTTTGTCACTCATCCGTCTCCTACTTTCTCCACATTCTTCATCTTCCCCTTCATTATAATCCATATTATTCCAGCCACCTACCTCTGATCCATTCACGGAGCAGTCGTGCTCAACCGCCTTTCTTTCTCTATCCCGCGCACACTCACCAAATTTTAGATAGAGCGTGATCGCGACGGTGATTTGTTTGTTTCAAACTTGTTTTGGCAATCCACTCCCGCTATCCACTTCCAAAGTCTGCTGTTAGTGTCATGCTTCCCTTGCCCTCTTGTATTCCTGCTATTGGTTCCTCTGTTCAATGTGTCATGTTCTGATTGGTTGTCTTAGTCATGTGTCTTTTTTCCCATTGGTTGGTTCTTGTCATGTGACCCTCATTGTTTGGTATATAGTGCCCTCATGTTGCCATTGTCTCTGGTCATGTATTGGATGAATGAATGTATGAATGTTTTAACTCTGCTGTCGGTGAGTGTTCATGTCAAGCCATAGTCAAGTCTTTGTCTGTTTGTATTTTGGATTTCACTTTTGTTTAATAAATCTGCACTTGGGTTCATCCTCAACTTGCCTTGTAACAAAATTCTCAATGTTCGTTTGATGTTATTTGTACACGATTGAGGTTCTCGAAATGGTAAGAGAAAAAGTTCTTAGAACAACACTCTTGGAATGTTGTTTTTATTATTATTATTATTATTATTATTATTATTTGTACATGATTGAGGTTCTCATAATGGTAAGAGAAAACGATCTTATGACAAAATTCTCAGAACATTCTTTTGGTGTTATTTGTACATGATTGAGGTTCTTGTAATGGTAAGACAAAACGTTCTTAGAACAACACTCTTGGAATGTTCTTTTGATGTTATTTGTTCATGATTGAGATTTTTGTAATGGTAAGATAAAACTTTCTTATAACAACATTCTCTGAACGTTTTCTTTATATGGTATTTGTACACGATTGAGATTCTCGTAATGGTAAGAGAAAGCGTTCTTAGAACAACAGTCTCTGAACCTTTTTTTAATGTTATTTGTACACAATTGACGTGTTCATAATGGAAAGAGAAAACATTCTTATAACAACATTCTCGGAACGTTCTTTTGATGTTATTTGTACACGATTAAGGTTCACGTAATCGTAAGATAAAATGGTCTTATAACTAAATTCTCAAAACATTATTTTGATGAAATTTGTATCTCTGAATGTCCTTTTGTTTGTTTATTTCTTATTAACCCCATTTGAGCATCCATGGCAATATTCATGGTGAGAAAAAGATAATCTATATATAAGTTAATCCACACAAATTTTTTTTTTTTTTTTTTTTTTTTGGGGGGGGGAGGAATCATATGCTGACACAGGGAGAACATACAAACTTCACACAGAAACACCTCCTGACCCAGTGACCTTCTTACTGTGAGGCAACAGTGCTACCAACTTAGCCATGTGATTTGCTTTGATGTGATTGCTGTGATTTGTAACTGATAATTGTTCTTGTCATGTAAAAAATAAATGTTCTTAGAACAAAATTCTCAGAACATCCTTGTGATGTAATTTGTACTTGATTGTTCTCTTCATGTTAAAAGAAAACTTTCTTAGAGCATATGTATTTAAGAAACATTCTCATAATGTTGCTAGAAAAAGTTTAGAAATGTAAAGTTCTCATAACGTAATTGACAGGGTTCTGTCACTTCGGTCTAGTTTATTCATGGTTTTATGACACACTGTAAAAACTCCAACTTGCAATTTGTTAAAGTGGGCATGAAACGGAAGTTGCGACTGTCTTTTTTTTTTTTCTCTACTGTGACGTATATCCGAGTGAAACGGCATCTGAAATGAGAGGGCGGGACTTGATTTCGTCCTTCGAGAATTGATTGGATCATTGGAAGTTGGGGCGTTACTAACAAAATGGAGGCAGATCTGAAATGCCAGTTTGCAGTTAGTGGTGGGGGATTTCTCGCCACTGGATTCACCGCCAACATCCAAGCATGAATAAATAAAAGTTATTTATTAGGGATGATGACCACGATCAACAGCACAAAACATGCCTAAACAGTGCGCGTGCGCGAGAGAGAAAGAGATTGCCTGAATGACTGAGCGCGTCCTCCATCAGGTTACGTCATATTCATGAAACAAATTAGTTTGCGACGTCCTAAGAGTAATGGTCTAGTAATATCCTAATATCTTTTCAGTGTTTAAGGGTAAAATACTCCCTTATGACTGGTGTCAGTGCTATAAAGTGAAGCATCAGCTTCAGCTTTTCCCCTGTCATTTATCCCAGCGTTTACCCCTTACGTCACTATCTCCGCCCTAGCGCCATCACTCGTGACCAGAAGAATAGAGGAGTCATTTTGAGGGGGAGGGGAGGTTAACATATTTGATTAAAGATTAGGAGGGCACAAGAATTTTAAAAAAATAATGAAGTGCACGGATAAATTATTTATAATAAACACCATCAAAAAATAAGAATATTCCATTTTGATTTCATGCCGACTTTAACTCAATTAAAAATTTTAAGTCAGGTGAACATTTTTTTTAGCGAAATGTTGAGTTTACACATCAAAACAAGTTAACTGAATGTGTTACGGGGCTGATGAGACGTGAGACGTGCGGATCCATATGCAAGCTTTTATTTAAAGACATGGTCATAAATACAGGCAGGGTCGAAACAATGGCAAACAGATATGGCAGGGACAAGACAAAGAGTAATCCTAGGGCAAGTGTGGGTCTTCGATCGGCGAACAATATCCAACAGGGCAAGGCAGAGAGATAATCCAAGTACACGAGCAGTAGTCCAAGAGAGGCGCAAAACTGAGTCCGAACGGCAAGGCAAGGGTTAATCCAGGAAACACGGGCTAGAATCAAAACACGGCAAAACAGGCAAGGCAAGACTAAGACAACTAAGAGGGCTTCATAGGGTAGCTATCACTAGGATATTCGCTATACAATACTCGGCGATCTGTGAACGGAAGTCCATGATTTATATAAGGGGTGTGATGGGAATCAGCTGTGTGATCAGTCTCAGGTGTGAGCGTGTGATTAGTGAAATGGCTGCTGGGAAATGTAGTCTGGAGGTGACGTGCAACAGTTAGTGTAGTGCAAGAGTCCATGTAGTGAGCGGGTGACCTCTGGTGGTGAACGACCAGAAGTGCATGGACAGGATTTGTGACATAGCCCCCCTCACAAGGAGCGGCTTCCAGACGCTCCTATACAGTCCAGGAGGGTGGTGGAGCGGAGGCGGAACAGGGGGAGGGACGGAGGGCCATGTCCACGTGGAAGTTGAGTGGTCGAGGATCGAAGCAGAGCCCGCGGAACTGGCGAGGCAGGGAACCATGGCGGAGCAGAAAACCAAGGTGATGCTGGCGAAGCAGAGATCCAGGGCGGAGCAGATGGAACTAGAGCCCTCCAGGGCGGAGCAGACGGAACTGGGGCCCACCAGGGCTGAGCAGACGAAGCAGGAGCCCACCAGGGCGGAGCAGACGAAGCAGGAGCCCACCAGGGCGGTGCAGATGGAGCAGGAGCCGACCAGGGTGGAGCAGACGAAGCAGGAACCCACCAGGGCGGTGCAGATGGAGCAGGAGCCCACCAGGGCAGAGCAGACGAAGCAGGAGCCCACCAGGGCGGTGCAGATGGAGCAGGCAGACCTGAAGACCATGGCAGGGACTGAGACCTAGGGAACACAGAGACACAAGGAGGAGAAAGAACATGCACAGACACAAGGACCGAGGTAGGAAACATGGGAAGTCTATCAATGTTTTCCCTGGTGGCAACTGAGCGGGCAGGCAGTTCACAATCAGCCACCATGGCTAGTTCAGAATGGGGTGAGAGTTCAAAGGCGGGTTTTTGGGTTGTGACAGACAGGGCTGAAAGTTCCGTGTTAGTTTCATGGAGAGTGGCTGAACAGACAGACTGTTCAATATCAGACTCATGGACTGAAACAGGATCCACAAATAATTCGGACTTAGGTTCCTGAATTGAGACTGGTAAGGCAAATGATTCAGAATTAAACACACTTGGAACCAGTGGAACGGCAGACAGATCGAACCCAGGTGCATTGACTGAAACAGGACTAGTAGACATTTCAGTGAGAGAAATTAAACAGGCAGACAATTCACAGACAGACTCAATTGAAACAGGACAAACAGATAGTTCAAAATCAAACTCATTGACTGAAACTGAATAGACAGACGGTTCACTAATGGTCTCTTTGTGAATGACAGGGTTAACAGGGCATACAGAAGGTTCACTGAAAGTTTCCATGGCAGTGACAGGTAGGGAAGAGAGTTCCTGAATGGCCCTTGTAGCCGCAGCAAAACAGTCAGGAAATTCACAGTCTGTATCCTCAGAAGTGACAGACAAGGCTGAGCGTTCAGGGCCAGCCCTTCTGGCTGTGACAGGACAGGACAAGGATTCACAGACGGCCTTCTTAGCCGTGACAGGGCAGGACGAAAGTTCAATAATGGCCTCCTCGGCCGGAACAGACAGTTCACAGAGTTCCTCACTGGGCGCCACCACCGCGCAAGGAACTGAGGCAAGTGTCGCCATCTTGGGAGGTTCTGCAGCCTGTGCCGCCACCTCTGAAGAGATTGCAGTGGATACCATGGCCTCTGGGAGCACAGCAGTGAGCACCGCTACTTCGGGAGGTTCCGCAGCGTAAGCCGCCACCTCTGGAGATGTTGTAGCCGGTGCTGCCACCTCTAGCAAATTGGCGGTGGTGTACGCGGCCCAGATACACCATAAAGCAACCCCCCATACGGGAAGTGCTGCAGACAGGGGAAATAGTTCATGAACAGAAGGGCTGGAGTGAACTGGTTTGGGGACACCAGCAGCACGTGCAGACACCAGTGGTGCATCCCTCACACTGGATACCAGACTGAGAAATCGAAGCACTGTCCTTGAATATCTGGGTGTGGTGGACAGGACGTCACAAGACTCTGGATGATCAGCGGTGACGTGACGTGGTTCTGGAGGGTCAGTGGTGACGTGAAGGGACTCTGGAAGGTCAGCGGAGACATGGAGAGGCTCTGGAAGATCCACTGAGATGTGAAGAGATTCTGGTAGATCAGTTGAGACGTGACGAGACTCTGGTAGATCAGCTGAGACGTGACGAGACTCTGGTAGATCAGCTGAGACGTGACGAGTCTCTGGATGAGCAGCTGTGACGTGACGTGTCTCTGGATGAGCAGCTGTGACGTGACGTGTCTCTGGATGAGCAGCTGTGACTTGGCTTGACTCGTGACGATCAACGGTAGCTTGACTGGATTCACGATGATCATATATGACTTGACTTGGCTCTTTAAGATCGTCTGTGAATTGACTTGACTTATGACTAACAGCAAGGACATGACGAGGTGTTGTTGTGGCCGCCATTTTTTGAACGTGCTCTGGTTCGGCCACCATTTCAGTCATAGATGCGGTGTCGCGTGCCTCATCCGCGACACCCACAGTGAACAAAGAGCCCACAGACAGCAAAGCAAAGTCCATAAACTGCGCTAATGATGAACGCGGACCCTCTCGAAGAAGCTTTGATCTGAGCGGTTGATTAACGCCATCACAAAACAAATCAATTAAAAAACAGTCCGGCAACTCAGAGTCATTTGCTAAAATGAAATATTCCTCTATACACTCCTCAAGTGATCGGGTACCTTGCTTGAAGCGTAACAGTAGACGTTCTGTGTCCATACCTGGCCAATGTCCACATGAAAAGCTGTTGGATCCTTGAGGGGCCGAGTATTCTGTTACGGGGCTGATGAGACGTGAGACGTGCGGATCCATATGCAAGCTTTTATTTAAAGACATGGTCATAAATACAGGCAGGGTCAAGGGCAAGGCAGAGAGATAATCCAAGTACATGAGCAGTAGTCCAAGAGAGGCGCAAAACTGAGTCCGAACGGCAAGGCAAGGGTTAATCCAGGAAACACGGGCTAGAATCAAAACACGGCAAAACAGGCAAGGCAAGACTAAGACAACTAAGAGGGCTTCATAGGGTAGCTACGACCGGAAGTGCATGGACAGGATTTGTGACAGAATGTTTACTGTATTTCGCTCAATGAACATAAGAAAGTTGAGTAAACTCAATATTTTGACTTCTTCATTTGAGCAGTTAACTTCACATCACTGCGCATGCGCAAAGCGACATCTCTGGATTATACACCGGGTTTGCAGCTTCAAACATCAACAACGATGGGGAAAAGGGAGTCTCCTTGACAAGGTAAGTTCTTTTCTACCTAGATTTAATATAAGTAAGCCAAACAAACTACACAGTTAGGTTTGTAAATGTTCCTAAAAGAAAGAATGAACTTCGTGTTGAAAGAAGTTTGGCGGCTAACTAGTTAGCGAGCTTTGTTTTTCAAGCACGAGCAGTTAGCATTTGAAAGGTAACATTATGTATTAAGATATATGCTTAGAGGTAATGTTACAGTTCAAATGTTTGTCGATTAATGGTACACAGTATTTTTTTTTTTTTTTTTGTAAATACCGTGATACCGGAATATGCATATGTGAAACAATTGTTGTATTTATTCAGTGGCCAACAAAGTATATGATGACGTCGCCACGAAGAAACATGCATGAATGAGAAAATAAAGTGCAGGATGTGTAAGATGATAAACGTGCTTATTCACACACACCCGCAGAAAGTATGCGATCACAAATTCAGCACTTTTTAGCAGCTTAGTTCGCTTAAATTGTCAGATACACACAAATTTATATCAAAATGTCCATAATGGTGAGTATTCACGTAAACAGTTATGACAGGTCTGAAGTGAGAGTCAACAGTTGAGAGAAAAATTGCCTGTTTATCACTAAATTTGATCCGTGCATTAGCCTAATAAACCTGCTGAAATCTGTTCCTTTAATGTTACAAAAATAAAAAGTTGACAACTCACTGCTGAAAATACTAACACCGGTTGTAGAATTAGTAGTTATACAGAATTTTATTATTATTATTTGCTATGTTTTAAACATTTAATGTCAATATTTAGTAGAAATCTAAAATTGATGCGTTTTTTTTTTTTTTTTTTTTTTTTACTGCAAGACACAGAGCCAGAGGATGTCCATCCAAGGGGATGAAGATGAGCATCTTATATATCACTGGAAGATGATGTTGCCACCATCCACTCAAACCCAGAGAATATATACATGGCCTTACCACTGCTGTTACTGTCCTCTTTAGCTTAATTTAGTTCACCCAAAAAATGAAAATTCGGTCATCATTTACTCACCGTCATGTCAATAAGACATTTGTTCATCTTCGGTACACAAATGAAGATATTTTCAATGAAACCTGAGATATTTATGTCCATCCACTGAAAAACTATTCACCTAAAATTCTGATGCTTCAAAATGTTCATAAAGTGATTGTAAAATGAAGCCATATGAATCAAACAGTTTAATCAAAGTCTTCTGAAGAGACGTGATAACATTACACATTATGCATTTCCCAATAAATGCTGCTGCATCTCTGCAAGTGCAGTGAGTTTGAGTCTTATATAACGTGTATTCATAAAAAAACAACACAGAAATTATATTATTTTTTAGTATTCTATACTATAAAAACTGTCAATTAGCATTGCATTATAAGTACACTCTAAAAAAGATGGTTCATTAAAGGTTTGTTACGTGTAGTAACACTTCTATTTAGAACCGAGTTTAGGGTTCTTTATTCCTGCCTTTCTGTTTTTAAAATCTGTAACTGTCAAAGCACCTCATTACTGATTTTCTGGAGTTCAACCATCCAGCTACACAGACTGTCAACAGTTTCAACAGGTAAAATGATTTCTTACAATGTTAATAAATTATAACTTTCATATTGTAACTGGTTTCCTAGTACCAATAATGTATTTTTCTTTTTTAGTTTCTTTTTAGTGTGACCAGCTCTGTTCAGTTAAGGATACTCTCCTCTTCTCCACTAAGTAACAGAGATATTCAGTTCATGATCCATTGTTAGATTTCTTTTAAATATTTCTAATACAATTATTACTTGGGTTTATGAATAAATGTTAAAGCTATATCTGCTGTCTGTTGACTTTAAATCTCTTTTTCTTTTTTAATATTATGAAGGGCATACTGTTTATAAGTGCTTATATGTCTATTTTTGCTTATGGCCTTCATAAGCATAATTGTTTTTACATAAACACAAGGACACTCTTTAACTCTAAACTCAACTGTGTATTTCAGATGCATCACATTCACAACCTCATCATCGGCAGAGAAACCACCACTCAATCACACCAAAATGATGGACTTAAAGGCATCACAGAGGATCCTGAAGATACAGTATTTCACTGGAACTTGGTCTTCATTACATCTATGCTCTATTTCTATTTTATATTTTACTTTCTGATGAATTTTTTTCATGTTCATTGTCAACTGTCATTTATTATTTGTATTCAGATAATAACTGTTGTTAGAGCATTATAATTTTTTGCTACAAGTTCACATCAATTAAAAAATAAATAAATAAAAGAACCTAATTGAAACTACATGCAGTTTTGTTTTGTTTTTGTGTGAGTGTGTAAATCGCTAATACAGGCTACAAGACATTATAAAAAAAATAAAAACAATATTAATAGATAATATATAGAAATAATATTAATAAATAATACTAATATTAATGGTATAAATGTACTAATAATAATGAGAATAAACTATTATATTTTCTAAACCCTAATTCAAGCATCCCTACAATTGTGTCTCTTCAGAAGACTTAAACCGCTCAATTCATATTAATTTATTATATATTTATTTTATTATTTATGATCTCTTTATGAACGTTTTGAAGTGTCAAAGTTTTGGGTGAACAGCCTTTTCAGTACAGGGATAGAAATCTCTCAAATTTCATTAAAATATCTTAATTTGTGTTCTGAGTATGAACAAGGGTTTAGAACGACATGGGAGTGAGTAAATGATAACAGAATTTTCAGAATAATTTTGGTTGAATTATTCCTAAATAAGTGCTGTGTTAATAGTTGAAATATTTTGCTTATTGATCCAGCTTGTTTGTTGCATTATGCATGTGCCAAAATTAGGAAAGTTTAAGGTGATGGTAAAGTTTAGCTTCCTTTCAATTATATACAAGGTTTGTTGTGACTTTTGATTTAAGACTTTGCTTATTGCTGCAGAATTGTATTTATTTATTTATTTTTACTTTTTTTTTGGCACTTAAAAAAAAATAATTTAAGAGCATTTTTGTTGTAAATTTTGCTGCATGCCAATTATAATTAATTTAGTTGACGAGTTTTTTTTTTTGTTCGTTTGTTTGTTTTTTTTTTGTTTTATCCAAGTTTGACTGGAGTAAAACTGCATACCAAATTGTGTTCCTTTTGAAGTTGTCATTTTGCAGAATGCCAATAAAACACTTTCTGTAATGATGACAAAACCTTGTTTGTGTTGTATTTGCAGTATTGTTTGCACTGTGTGCATTTGTGTTCTTAAATGATGTGAGGGGAGCGTACATTGTGGCTGAGAATCTGGATGTAAGATTTAAAGTTATAAAATAACTTAAAAGTTTTAAAGTTTTTTTCAACTTTAAATAGTTGGAAAAAAAAGTGGTTGAGTCAACTTAAAATATTAAAGCAACTGGCTGCAAAGCTTTTTTGAGTTTACTGAACTTCAAGAAAAAACTCAGTTCTTGAAGTTCAGTAAACTCAAAAAAGCTTTGCAGATGGTTACTTTAATATTTTAAGTTGACTCAACTTAAAAAATTAAAGTAATTTGCTGCAAAGCAATTTTGAGTTTACTGAAATTCAAGAATTAAGTTGTGCCAACTCATTTTTAAAAGTTTGATTGGTAGTTCACTCAACTTAAACCAGTAGTTTTAGTGAACTTTTATATATGAATTTGCACAACTTTATCTACTAAAGTTGAGTAAACTCAAAATTGCTTTGCAGCAAATTACCTTAATTTTTTAAGTTAACTCAATGTTTTTTTTTTTACAGTGCAGAGCCCTGACATTCCCATCATGTCTCTGTTTTCTTGTGAGTGCGTGGCTTCAAGTGTGCTCTGGTCTGCGTGCCGTTTCCTTGTTTCATGTTGGAGTGTGGTTTTCAGATCCCGGCACTCATGTCTTTTTCAGTTTCTGTCCACGTGAGTTGTGTAGCACGCGGTTCATGTTCGGCTGTGTACTTTTCTCATTTTCTTGTGTTGTTGCACGCAGTTGGTGTTATTATCGGCTGCGTGCTTTCAAGTTATGTTTTGTCTTGTGCTGTGTAGCACGCAGCTTGTGTTCTTCATTGGCTGCATGCTTTCATGTTGTCATGTCTTGTGTGAACACACGGCTTGTGAGTATTTTCATTAGCTGCGTGTTCTAGTGATGGTAAGATCCACTGATTCGCACCGGAGCATTGGCATAAAAGTTAACGCTGCGATGCATTAATTTAAAAAGTGTGCATCGGATACAAGTTGGCATTTGTATCGTGATGAATCGTTTCTAACATATTTCCATAGTACAGTCATTTCCTTTCCGAATATGGTATTTGGATTCGGGCACATCCCTAATCTGTGCCATACTGAAGAGCATAGCATCATATTTTTTTCCATTGCATCATATCGCATTGAATTGCATTGTGTTGAATCGAATTGAAATCAGATCGTACTGCATCGAAACAGGGTTGAATCATATCTCATCGCATCGGTAGCTGCTTTATATGTATCTTGAATGTATCGTATCACTGACTATGCATCGAGATGCGTATCGCATCGGGCTCAGATATGGAGATGCACATCCGCGTGTTCGTGTCTTGTTTTGCACATTTATTTTGCTGGCCATGTGCTTGTGTTTTTTTTTTTTGTTTTTTTTTTTTGTGAACACATGGCATTTGTCTTGTTTCCATGTGCCATGTGCTCTCATGTCTATTGTATTGACCCGCCCATCTTGTTACCTCATTATTGGTTCAGTTGCCCCACCTGTTTTCCCTTGTTACTCTCCTCGTTGACTCCCTATGTATGCTCCTTGTGTTTGCAGTCCTGTGCCACTTTGTCGTCATATGTTCCCTGGTTGTGTCCTGATCCTGCCTGCCTTGTCCTGCTCAGCCTGTCAAATTGCCACCTGAGTTTTCCCCCCACAGGGTAGTTTTCATTGTTGTTTGTTTTATTTTGTTTTTGTTAATAAAATACCATCTTCTGCACTACTGAGTCCTCGCCTCGTTCCTCATCCGCACTCCTGACAGTTATGACAATGGTAGATTGGGATGTTCTTGTAACATTCACATAACAGAGAAAAAAATGTTTCTCAAACATCCAAAAAAAAACAAAAAAACTGGACGATTCAAACATTTACAAAACATTAAGAAATAACGTTGCCATAAGAGGTATAAAAGATCAAAGGGAATGTTTGTCCAACGTTTGTATAATCAGTAAAAAAATGTTCTCATAACATAAAATATGGGTGTTTCAAAAATAGAGAACATTTACATATAAGGTTCTCATAATATTATGACAATGTTAGATTAGAATGTTCCTCAAACATTAAAAAGCTGGACAGTTTGAACATTTACAAAACATTCAGAAATAATTTTTTCATAACGTTAGCAAATGTTAGCAAAACATTCTTGGAACACATTTTTGTTAGCTGGGGAACATCTGCTTTACCTTTTTTGGACCTAGGATCATATGCGACGGCAAAGTTGAATCTGGAGAAAAACAACGCCCACCTGGCCTGGCATGGATTCAGCCTCTTAGCTCTCTGAATACATTCTAGATTTTTTTGGTCTGTGAAAACTTGAAAGGGGTGTTGAGCACTTTCCTGCCAATATCGTCAATCCTCAAAAGCCAACTTCATGGCCTAGTTCATGATTCCCCAATTCATAGATATTCTCTGCCGGGAAAAGCATTGTCGAAAAAAATAAAAAATAAACGCACAAGGCAACAGCTTGGCAGGGGAACAGTGATACTGATGCTGTATGACTCCAACTCCAGAATCAGAGATGTCAGTCTCCACCACGAAAGGGAGTGTGGGATCAGCATGTTATAAGATACAATAGTGGTGCTGGTAAAGCAGCTTTTTAGTTCCCTGAAGGTTTGTGCTACTGCGGGTGTCCACTGTACTGTGTGGGCTACAATTTAAGTTTGCGAATTTGCATAAAGTAAGGATTCAACTGCAGTCAACTGCAGGAACTGGCAGTCAATATTCTGGCAGTTTGTGAACAGCACATTTTGAGGGCCCAGTTTATGGAGGGGTCTCTCTCTGACCACAACAGTAGAAAAAGGTTTGGTATATTTTTATTAGATCTTGGTGAACTAACATAAGCAACCTGTCCAATGTCATCAGATAAAGATGTAGGACAACAGCAGTATCTGCCCTTCACCAATCTAGAGGCTAATTCCTAAGGTTTTGGCCTTTGACCTAAAAATTCCTTAGGACCTCCAGATGCAGCAGCAGTGGGTGAAACAAAGTGGAATCACAAAGATCCATTCAAATCCATTCACAACTATGTTTTCAAACCTTAAACTACAACACACCCAATTCATACTTATTCAGAAAAATAAGTATTCTCAATAACAGCTATGTGTAGTGCAACATCTTGCACAAACTGTTAATGAGCTGTTAACGGACAAATGAATGCATGCATGACAGTTCAATCCAGAGATGTTCACAAGTCTTTAACTTGGGAGTCCGAGTCAAGTTTGAAGTCTTTAACCTGGAGTCCGAGTCAAGTCTGAAGTCTTTGATGCTAGAGTCAAGTCTCGAGTCTTTGGTCACGAGTCTGAGTCGAGTCTCAAGTCATTTAATGGCTCGCTAAAAAAAATCCCATTCATAGTCCTCATGTATTGAAATGTTCCTATTTACGAAGCTGTTTTATAGGCTATAGACAAAATGTATGTTGATCTATGATCTGCTTTTTTTTTTTCTTTTTTTTTAATAAAAAAGAGGTGTTAAGATGTAAGGTTAATGTACATCCAGCCTGTTACTGTTTAATCCATTCCCATGTTTAAAATAGTTTTTCTGTAATCAAATTCTATAATAAGATAAGTCCTATCTACCATGACACATAAGGAAATATGTGAGACAGATATTACAAAACCATACAAATCAAGTATTTCTTTTTGATAAAAGTCAGGGGTATTCAATTAAAGTTCCAAGAGGCACGGACTCTATATTTTCTTCCAAGCAGCGGTCCAGACCAAAAAAAAAAAAAAAAAAACTAATAAAAAAATATATATTTTTACATGTATTGTACTTTTACATTTAGATACATGTGAGGCCATGTGACAAAAAGCACTGTTTCTGTTCAGGGTTTTCCTCCTGAAATCTATACTATTTAAATATATTATAAGTATTATCTACTAAAAATGTCTACAATAATCAAAACATTCTCATCTTGAGCAGAAAAGAAAGATAACCAGCAGTTTCAAAGTTTAAGTTCTATCCTAGCTATCTAACAACAAATTTCCCAATTATAATTACATGAGTCTTTTGAAATGTTCTTAGCCTACAGATTAATAGTGCTAAATGTAGATCAGAAACATCTTGTCACATCTGGTTTGAACAGTCAGAGTCATAGGTTATTGAGAGATAAATAGATAGTAAGAAAAATAACTAGATTTGCAGCATTGTTTCTGTTGTTGTTAAAATAACCGTGTCATCCGCAGCTCTTAAACTTAGCGCCGACGCGAGTCCAAAGAGTGAGAGAAAGCGCACGGAGCTGAAAGGGCTTGAATTAAGCGGGTTTGGATTTAGATAAAAATACCAGAGTATATAGCGCTGAAAGATATTTGCCATAAACTGTTTTGACGCGCTGCTCGCATAAAATGGTGCTGCTGTTACGGCTCGCGGTCCGGATGAATGCCGGTGTGCGGATGCGGTCCGCCTTTTGAAAATCAGTTATAGAAATTGTATTTAAGGATAAAAGACTCGAGTTGCTTTTAAAATATTCAAGAGTCCTTTTCCTCGAGTCGAATCAAGTCTGGAGTCATTTCAGCTCGAGTCTGAGGCAAGTCTGAAGTCTATAAAAATGCGACTCGAATCCGAGTCACTAACACGAGTGCCCATCTCTGGTTCAATCTTTTCCCATCATGTCTGGTTCTCTGTTTAGAATATTGCCAAAGGTATTCCGGTGGTGGCTTGAAAAGTGCAAAATACATTGGTAAAAATTTTAAATGCATTTTTCTAACAATGTGTTTGGAGTATGCAAATAAGTTCCACAGGGGGAATAAGTTCCACACTGTCTGTGCCCATTCTAATGCAAGCAGCCACAGCACTGAAATGGAGGAATGCCAAATTGCAATCTCCTCTTCATCAGAAAGGGGTAAAGGTACCTTTTCAGCATATACTCTTTGTTCTGAGCAGGGAAGGTAGCAACAGACACAACTAAATTCTGAGTCTCTGGTCTGAATGGTAGGAGATATTTTAACAGATTGACAAATTCTGTTTCCCATCTGGTGAGACAATAGTAGATACACCATTCTGAGTCTCAGTCCTGTAAGGGGAGAGACAGTAATCAAACATTGACTTCAAGGTACATTCATCTGCGTGTTCCAGATTTTAGGACCCTTTGGTGCTCCAGGAGATCAACATCCCACAGTGCTTTGTGTTCAAGGCTGTTGAAATGGATTCTGGTTCCTTGCTTCACAGCACTGTTACCAACACAACCAGTGGATGAAGTCATCTCCACTGGACTGCTCATTTGACTTCAGGCAATGTAAATATTTCTTATCCAAACCTTTTTTCAGAGACCTTGGCATTGCTGTACATTAGCAATATATAGTTTTCTAATTTACGTTAGATGTATATAGCTGATGTCAGTTTATAAAAAATAATCTTGGTTTGTTGGATGCATAATAAGGTTCTTCACCTTATTAGTCTCAGAGAAGTAACAGTTTATCTTTCCATAAGATACTATAACGTAACTCTGCATCTCATGAACTTTATTCCTTTTTCATTCATGATATTCATTTAGTAGTTGTTGATTGCTCTTGAGTTTATTATAGTTGTTGATTACCCTTGTGTTTATAATGAAGTAAGCTCTACAAGTTAGGGTTACCTCACCAAGCTTTCACATAAATCATCCAACTCTCTCCAGTTTACAATTAAATAATTTTAATTCTAAATGATTGAACAGCCTCTGTTGGGAGTGTTCTCATATTGCCAAGGTAAAAGTCCTTGACTGGTGTGCTGAATTAAGACAGGGTACCCCCCTGTCTTAGTTCAGCACACCAGTCAAGGACTTTTACCTTGGCAATGCATCCAACAAACCAAGATTATTTTTTATAAACTGACATCAGCTATATACATCTAACGTAAATTAGAAAACTATATATTGCTAATGTACAGCAATGCCAAGGTCTCTGAAAAAAGGTTTGGATAAGAAATATTTACATTGCCTGAAGTCAAATGAGCAGTCCAGTGGAGATGACTTCATCCACTGGTTGTGTTGGTAACAGTGCTGTGAAGCAAGGAACCAGAATCCATTTCAACAGCCTTGAACACAAAGCACTGGACATCTGATGTACTCATAACTGCACCTTAAGTGACACTTGATCCAAAAATCACGTTATTGGTGATGTGAGTACCCATCACTACATTAATTGTCATCACTAAAAGGGTGAATATAAGATCGCTACAGGAGAAAGCACCCTCATGTGGTAAAAGGGTGTGGTGGGACCAAGGGAAGATATGACAATATAGGTTATTTCTGTGATGTTAAATTATATTTTTTGACTTGAATAAAACATGCTAATTTAGATGTTAGCATTTTTAGGATACCGCTTTTTTTCTGTTGGCATAGGTACATGTAACATTTATATCAAGTAATTAGTAAACTGTACTGGATCATTTTTGTGAGTAACTTTGAGTAGCACTGCAAGGAGTATAATGCATAAAGTCATGATGGACATAAGGAGAGTGCACTGACCTCGAGTCCACTCCAATTTGCTCTTGTCACTCATTGCATTCTCATTCAGACTCTGTCAATACATGGTTGAATAATAGACCCTAAGCTATTGATTATCCAAGGGTTGTTAAAGATTTTTCTCCACTGTTCCACCCATTGCCACAAGGATGACAGGTCCACACAAGGGACACAGAGCTGCTGGCATCCAGCAAACCTGCAACATAACTTACTGTGTTCCCAGTGAGACAGCATCGATTGAGCACAACCAATACATCAAGCTCAAGCCGGACTCTTATAGAACAGAGTGTATTGTGAACAGTCAGCAAGGAGGTCAAGGTTTGTCTAACAAGTGATTCAACAGAGCCTTAGTAATTATGCCTATATATCAGACTGCTGTTACAATTTAGTAGTGAAAATCAGCTGTGTATGAATAGAGTGTCTGATTAATAGATGGCTTTTGTTTTATTAGACAGATATATTAAAAAGTTTGTTAAATGTTTTCAGACTTGAACCTTCACCATTTTCAAGATCGCTTCTCTTAGAAGGTAAGCGGTCATTTTGGGAAAAAAAAATTACAATATTGTTTATTGCAAATTTCTTATGTCTTTTAAAGGGACTGATTAAATGTGTTAGTGTCATTGGTTTTCATGGTGAATAAGAAAAGAAAATATGGGGGTGCTGAGGACTGAGCAATACATGCAATAAAGAGAGAGAGAGATATGTTCTGAAAGCTTAATAGAAGCCGTCTGTTCAGCAAGACATAATTAGCAACCTTCTCCAAAGAATTACTTTGTGAAACACTTCATCAAGACTGACAGCCACAGGAGGACCCATCTGACATATTATGCCACCACTATTGCCTAGTAACATACGTAGTCAGGTAGACATACCCATACTGAACTATTATCTGTAACTTGTTTCTAGAACAGACATTAAATCATTGACATAGCATTAAAAAGATTATTGGCTCGAAGACTGTGAGTTAATCTTTGTTTTAAAGCAAAATAGATATTTCCTCCTTGAGATCTTTGTGTGGTATTCATGCTGAATTTCAACAAATTGAATGTCAACAAGAAGTGTGGGTATATGCTCCAAATTGTGGAACCTGAGGCTTTAAAAAGGCAGACATTTTGAAGAAACTGGCAGAATCCCATCCTTAAGGGACATCAATGAAAACTACAGTATGCCCATATTGCAACCACTGAATGTTTAGACATTAAATTAAGTCATTGGTGTCATAAATACTTCTATTTCCTTTCTCACATCTGCATATTTACATGATTTTAAAAGGAATGCACTGTACTTATTTAATTGTAACGTTTTTTACCATAGCATTTTTCTCAGTCTTTTACCAGTAAAATTATATATATATATATATATATATATATATATATATATATATATATATATATATATATATATATATATACATATATATATACATACAGTACTGTGCAAAAGTCTTAGGCCACTAGTATTTTCACCAAAAAAAAAAAAAAAAAAAAGGTTTTAAGTCATTTCTATCTTTTGCTGTAGCATGTCAGTTGGAAATATCAGTTTACATTTCCAAACATTATTTTTGCCATTAATTGTAATAATACAGTGAGATTTTTGTTTGCACAAGGAGTCTGACAATAGCCAGTGCTCCACACAGAGATTTGATCTCATCATCATCCAGTCCGTCTGGAATGACATGAAGAAACATAACAAACTGAGACCTACTAAATCCAGAAGAACTGTGGCAACGTCTCCAAGATGCTTCAAGAAACCTTGAAGAGGAAGTGTAGTTGTAGTAGAGTGTTGTTGCCATGCCGTCGAAATGCTGTTATTTTCACCTAGATTGCAGGGCCTCTTTGTTCGGCCTTCCTAGAGACGCTGGACTTAGGTTAAAGGCAATGGTTAAAATTTATTTTTAACTCAGTTCCTGAAAATTATAAACCAAATTTAGCTTTCTGTGCTACACGTTACGGAGGACAGCTTCCTCAATCTATATGAGTTCAATTTTTATATGAGTTTCAAAAAGCTCAGTTGATACTGTTCTTTGCTCGCTTTCTCTATATAATTTATTCGTTGTTTGAATCACCGGGAAATGAAATTTATACAATTTCTACAATTAATAGGCCTAATTTACAATGTTTTTATTAAGTTGTGATCACGTTAAATACAGTTTCTGACGTATTAAAGTAGATCAAGAATCGTTTTGGAATCGGATCGTGACTCCCAGAATCGGAATCGGATCGGATCGTGAAGTGCCTGAAGATTCCCACCCCTAAGTGCTATACAGTCAATAGCAATCACTATTGATTTGTTTGTAATCAAATAATCCCTTCGAGAACAATAGTAAACTTTACTACTAAAGCTTTAGTAAGTATAAAACCATTTATCAAAAGATAACATAAACAGCAGTATCATTTACAAATAACAGTGTATGTAAAAATATGACACAACTACAAAAAAACAAAAAACAAAAAAAAACATACCATTCTGTAACGTCCTGTATGCATCATGCTTGCATAGGTTCTGCTCGATTCTCTTCAATAATATTCTCTAGATCTGACTCAGGCTCAAAATAATAAAGCAATATTGACGTAATTTTTTTTTACAATACACCGGGAGTGCATGCAACTACCCGTTATGGTAACGTTTCTGGACAACGTGCACTAGGCGGTTAGCAAATTACAACACACTAGGCCAGCTAACTAATCTGAGCCCATTGCGAATTTCTGAGAGAGGAACCAGTAAGTCAACAGAATTATTATTATTATTTATTTATTTTTTTTTTTTTTTTAAGAAAATGGAAAAATGGTGTAGACTAATGGTAAAATATGTGAAAAATAATGTGATGTTTTAAAAACGAAGCATAAACAAAATTTAGCTTTTGATAACTTTATTCCATTTCTGTATATTTAAATTCCTCCTTGCTGAAAACACAGGTAAAAATGGCATTTATTATTATGGCTTTATGTGAAGATTGTTTTAAGTTCACTTAAATTAGAAGCTGTTAGTTTTTACAGTCTAATAAATATTAAAATTGATAGCTGACAATTATACTGTAATACTGAATGGCTATAGTCAGTGGTTAAATATTAGGTGGAAAAAAACAATTTCATAGAGACATCAGTAGTATTGTATCAGTGATACTCACCTTCAGTCATAAAAAATATCCCATTTAACAAATATTAAAAATAACTGTCTTTATGTTGTTTGTACATTAATTTGAAGATTGAATATGAAATTATTGCAATATAAAAGTATATTTAAAAACTAGTTAATGTTAGGAGGGATCAATCGTGATTAATTTCAGAAAAAAAAATGTGTGGTTAATTAGGTAATTTATTTAATTGATTGACAGCAATATATTTAATTTTTATATGCTCTAATTTGTGTATATGATACTGTTTGTTTATATGTTTAATAAATAGACATTATATTTTACTTTGCGTACTATACATACTGTACTTTAACAGAATGTTACAATCCATGTTTACTGTTAGTTATGGGTGAAGAAGAAAAAAATTGTCTGAAATGTTTTAACAAGCACTGCCAAACAAGCATTCTGTTTTCAATGAATATATACCCCAAAGGGGCAACGTATCCTTGGGATACAAACATTAAAATCAAAAATAAAAGTGTTTATTCTTTTTTTTTTTTTTTTTTTTTTTTTTTGTAATTATGAAATTGTATTATTCGTGTCCTATAATAAGATGGAAAATAGCATTAAATGTACTGATGTCTCTTTATGGTTGTGCCCTTTTTAGGGTTAAATTAATGTTTATTGCATTATTGTCGTGTGTGTTACCATGATAATGTTTTGTATTTGTGTGCATGATACTGTTAGCATCTATATATTATTATTTATATCAGCTTGTGGAAAAGCTTTGTGATGGACTTTGATTCAGGATGTGGCTTTCTCTTTACCACCTGTGTTTTTTGATGGTTGTCACTGTATAATTATGGTACAAAACAGATTTTTGTACTACAGTAGGTTGGTGTTATGTTATATAAGTTAATGAAATATATAGTTTCTAACTGCAAATTTAAGTTCAATCCATAAAACCTAAAATGTTTCTATTGTATGTATTATTCTGTAAAGTTCTGGTAACCACAGCTGTCATATTTTTATCATAAATGTCACTTTTTGTTTTGTTTTTTTACAGTGTGAATATCGAGAGGCATAACACATCTAAACCAAGACTTAAACTCTTTAGAAGCATACTTAGGGAGCCTATTACCCATTATTCTTTGCACAAACTCATTTTCAGTAACATAAGCTTAGCCAATGATGGGCATGTCAACATATTAGACTTTTAAGTGAATAGTATTGATTCTGTTCTACACCAGTGAGGCCTGCAATGCTTGATAATGCTATTGATGAACCATCAGTCTTGTATAAAACTGTGGAGGCATGCGCCGCCATCTAGCAAACAGAGAGAAGAGACAGGAGGGAAGAGAGTAAGGAAAAAAAAAAAACATCAATGGACAGTGATGGAGAGCAGAGACCAGGGCCAAGATGCAAGCACAGCAGACACACTAAGGACTGTGTCTATGGTTTAGGAACCCTAAATTAGTGGAAAGACAAAAGCAAGGAGAGAGAGAGACGGTAAACAGCTGTATTGATCCTACTTCAGCCAATCAAACCATCATGTATGACCACAGGGTAGCTGGTTTGAGGCGGTTGCTTGACATGTGCAGGTGCACGTTTACACAATCTAAAGCCTTGGTATGAATTCAAATGAATAGCTATTATTTTCCTATCACAACAACAAGTACTTCAGCAGAGAGAATCCTGGGTGGTGAAAAAGATAGTGTAGCAGAAGTGAGAATTAAAGCAGAGAGAAAGGGTTGGGAGGTTGCCGCCTAGAGACAGAAGAAAACCTGCCTGCACTGTAATGACCCCAACCAGACGGGAATTCATTTTAATTAAAATGGACGGAGATCAGTTAAGCAGATGGTTGTCGACAAATATTAGGGGAAATAGACTGTTTAATGGTTTAATGGTCTATGCACTTATCACTCCTATTTTCTGTACCCAGCATAAACTGATAAACAGGAAAGGGTGTTGTTAATCGACCTTGGAACCTTTAAAGCTGAAGATAAGGAGAAATTTGGTATCTTTGTAAATTAACTTGAGATTTGGCCAAGACTCTGTTCTGCTTATGTTCACATATACATATGTCAGACTGACATAAAGGGTGTTTTCACATATAGTTCATTTTAAAAGAACCAAACCAAATTCACTTAAAGTGAGCTATGAAGGAAAGTGATCTCATTCCTTGTGATGTTCACAGTATATTGGACTCCAAAGAGAACCCGGTTCCTTTTTTTTTAATTTATTTATTTTTTATTTTTTGGTTCTCTTCAGCACTGAAGTGATCTCAGACCCTTTCTTGTTCACACCACAACTTCAAAAGAACTCAGACCCCAGCTTCTGTGCAACAGTGGAATGCTTGAGTCTGACCTACTAGCAGAGCCTGAACAACACATTTCAGTCAAATTTAAAATTAGAAGGGAACATTATGTAGTATAAAGTTATTTCAACCTCCTTTTTTTTCTCATATAAGATAGTATTCATTTTTTTATTTGCTTGTAAGGTTTTTTTTTTTTTTAGGTTCACAATAAGCTGTATTACATTGTTTGGTTTCAGTAATTGTTTTCTCAAAAGAATTACATAATACTATACCATGGTCTGTCTGAATACTGAATTCTGATTGGCTGGCAGGTATGCATTAAAATGCTACAGTTACTTGTGTAGTGAATTTTGCTTTCGCCAACCTAAGGAGGCGAAATAGTGTAGTGATGGGTACTCACATCACAGGTGACGTTATGATTTTTGATCACTTGTCACTTAAGGTGTGGTTAGGAGTACATCACATAAGAAAGATTGGTGGGATACCTAACATGTAGAACCTTACTGCATTATCAACACAAGGAAGACACAAGTATAATAAAATAAATTTTATTAACAAAAGATAGACGGGTAATCAACAACTACTAAGTGAATATCATGAATGAAAAAGGAATAAAGTGCATAAGATGCATAAAATGCAAGTGATTATGTTGGATGTTGCTATGCCAGAGCTACGTTATCTGGAAAGATAAACTGTCACTACTCTGAAACAAGTAAGGTGAAGAACCTTATTATGCATCAAACAAATACCTGAAAGATTATTTGTTATCAACTGCAATCAGCTATATAACATCTAATGTCAATTAGAAAAATCATATACTGATAATACACAACAATGCCAAGATCTCTGGAAGAGGTTTGGATAGGTGATAGTTACGTTCTCTGTGGTTGAGTGAGCAGTCCGATGGCAGTGACTTCATCCACTGGTTGTGCTGGTAACAATGCAGTGGGGAAAGGAGCAGGAATCCGTTTCGACAGCCTTGAACACGAAGCGCTGGAGGATGCTGATCTCCTGGAGCACCAAAGGGTCCTAAAATCTGGAACACGCAAATGTGACCCTGAAGTAGGTGCAGAAGGTCCTTAGCCTGAAACACGCAAGCAAAGGTACCTTGGAGTGAAGGTTTGCTCGCCGGAGTTTAACCTTGTTGCAAATGTCTGTGTGTCTTCTGCCTCTCTGGGCTAGAGACCCAGAATTTGGTCGATCCGCTTTGTCTCTCTAGGATGGAGACTCTGGACGTGCTGCATCTGTTGTCTCGCTGGACGAAGACTCTGAATGAAGTCTGAACGTAGATTATCTCTTTCCTTGCAGGCTGGAGGCTCAGAACGTGGTCGTATCTGTTGCTGCCTCAAAGCTGGAGACTCAGGAACTGTGTATCTGTTAATGTCTCACCCTTACAGGCCGGAGACTCAGATCTGGTGTATCTGTTACTGTCCCTTCCCTTACGGGCTGGAGACTCAGAACTGGTTTATCTGTTAACATCTTTCCCTTTCGGGACTCAGACTCAGAACGAGGAGTGTCTTTTGGAAAGGTACCTTTATCTCTTTCCGATGAGGAGGAGATTGCAATCTGGCGCTTCTCCATTTCCAGGCTGTGATTGGCTATTTCCATCAGAGTGGGGGGACACGGTGTGGCCCACCCTTCTTTCCTCCTGTGGAACTTATTTGCATAGTCCAAACACACATTTAGAAAAGTGTCACTAAAGTTTTACCAATGCATCATTCACTTTCCAAACCACAACCAGAATACCTTTGGCAATGTTACAAACACATTAAGTCCAAACATGATGGAAGAAGATTGAACTGTCATGCATGCATTCATTTGTCCATTAACAGCTGAGTTTGTGTAAGATGTTTCACTACACATCACTGTCACTGAGAATACTTATTTCTCTGAATAAGTATAAGATGTGTGTGTTGTAGTTTCCATCAGTTTAAGGTCTGAGAACATAGTTATGAATGGATTTGGATGGAACTCTGTGATCTCTCTCTCTGTTTCACCCACTGCTGCTGTGTCCAGAGGTCCTAAGGAATTTTTATGGCAGTCACAGGCCAAAACGTTATAAATCAGTCTGTTGGTGGGTGAAGGGCAGAAACTGCATTTTGACCAATGAGAAGTCCTGTCCTTCCCGGGCTTTGTTCCAAAGGTCTTCTTCTTGCCCTCTCAGAGGTGTCTGGCCATTGTCCTGGCATCTTTATCTGATGGCGTTGGACAGTTTGCTTATGTTAGTCCACCAAGATCCAATCAAAATGTAGCAAACCTTTGTCCACTATAGTAGTCAGAGAGGGGCCCCGCTATAAACTGGGCCCTGGAATGTGCTGTCCACTACACTTGCGTAACCTCAGTTCCCTGAGATAAGGGAACGAGCGTTGCGTGAAATGATATATGGGGTAACTCTTGTTTACTCCGCTGCTGAAGCCTGATTTGTTCATGTTCATGTAGCTGCACAAACCAGTGGCACTCTAGTCCACCAGAAGTGGGCCATTTCATCAGAATTTTCGACTTAAGTAACAGTCATCGATTCACGTGCAGCCTTATACACACTTAAAAAAAAAGGTGCCAGGAAGAACCAAAAAGGGGGTTTCGCGGCGATGCCATAGAGGAACCATTTGCCCATCCCTAGTGTGTAATACAGTGAATACAGCAGGTTAATGTCAGTACCCCCATCATCCACTAGTATGCCCTTTTTCATCCCGTGGAAACTGCCACTGGTGATTCAAAGAGTTCCCGTTTTCACAGTCCTTCTGATGAATGGTTGGGTACATAGGATCCTGTAACAAAAAAAAAAAAAAAAAAAAAGACACTTTCATTAGTTTCTTAATATTAATAGGTTTAGCATTAGGTTTAGCATAGGTATAATCATATACCGGTGTATAATGATGCAAAATGACAAACAAATATAATGGAAAGGTATTTTTAAGCTGAACAGCAGTCAGAATAGAAACAAAATCAAAGTAAGTCAAAGTATTTTGGAAGTTCATCCATCCATCTATTCACTCCAAACCACTTATCCTCTGTAGGGTCGTGGGGGCTGAAGCCTGTCCCAGCATCTTGGGCCACAAATCCATCCATTTAATGGTATTTAAGCAATATAAGCACTAGGTAACAATGTTATACAGTACCTGACAAAATTTTGGAAACATTACAATGTTTTGGGGGGGAAAATCTGAAGTCTGCATTTATTTTATCAAGAATACAGAAAAAATAGTAATATTGCAAAATATCATTACACATTAAAAGAACTGTTGTCTATTTTAATATATTGTAAACTGTCATTTATTCCTGTGATCACAGCTGAATTTTCTCCACTCTTCAGTGTCACATGATCCTTCAGAAATCATTTTGATATGCTGATTTGCTGCTCAAGAACATTTCTTATTATTAAAACAGTTGAAAACAGTTTTTGCTTCTTAACATTTTTGTGAAAATGCTGATACCTTTTTTAGGATTCTTTGATTAATAGAAAGCACAATTAACAACATTTATTAAATTTAGTAAACAATTTAGTAAATAGAAATCTTTTCCAACATTATAAATGTCTTCAGTGTTACTTCTGATAAATTAAATGCACCCTTGATTAATAAAAGTATTCATTTCTCTCTCTCTTTTTTTCTTTTTTTTTTTAACCACGAATGCATTAATTTATTCATTTTCTTACCACAAATGTTTGAATGGTATTGTTTCCATAAAAATTTTAAGCAGCAAAAACTGTTTTCAACAAAGGTAGTAATCAGAAATGTTTCTTGAGCAGCAAATCAGCATATTGGAATGATTTCTGAAGGATAATGTGGCACTGAAGACTGGAGTAATGATGCTGAAAATTCAGCTTTGATCACAGCAATAAATTACATTTTAAAATATATTCACATAGAAAAGAGGTATTTTAAATTATAATAATATTTTACAATATTTTTGTTTTTACTGTATTTTTAATCAAATAAATGCAGTAGTGGTGAGCAGAAGACTTACATAAAAAAAAAACGTTCAAAAAACATTAAAAAAAAAAAAAAAAAATCACACCAACCTCTAACTTTTGAAAAGTAGTGTATGTTTGAGGTTTTACTTACTAGTCAGATGGTTCATAGCGCCTTAGAGATGTTGTCCGACAGGAGGTCCACTCCAACTCTGCTGCATGGCCATCAGCATAGAGGAATCTAGAAACATAACATGCAATTTACACAGAGCCAACAATAATTAGTTATAGACCCTTTTTCTGTTAGTAAACATTGTGATGTTATTCTGTGGGTGGAGCTTAGGTGGAGGTAGAAAGATTCCCCTGACCGCTTCACTAACGCTAGCTATGAAGTTTGTTAGCTTGTTTTTTTTAACAATGACTAGAGAAAATCCGATTTTACCTGCATATGTAACTTTCAGGGACCACGATTGTTATTTGAAAAGGTTAACTTTTTTTTTTTTTTTGAAAAAAAAATGAAAAGGTTAACTTTAACGGACGAAACCAGATCAACCGACCCGTACACGCTCACTCAAGGCTTGGACGATCTGACAGGATTCCCTCCGGTTGAGTGACTCACATCTAACGTGTATAGTAAAGACAAACTCTCCGTGTCTATCTAGTCATGAAGATGTATATACATTCTAATTTCAGCAGGCCACTATTTTTAATCACAACATGTACAATTACAAATGATTAAACATCGTCAGTTTGTTGTTTTGCACACATGCACAAAGACATTACTTCATACACGACATAGTTGTGAGATACACAGGAAATCTTGAGACACACCCATAACAACAAAAAAAAATATATATATATATATATACTTATTTAATACATACACACACACACACACAAAAACATTTTTTTTAAAATAAAAGAATTAACGTTCATGTTTTTAGGTTTGTGTCTCACAGGTTTGGATGTCAAAATCTTCCTATAATGAACTGTAATATAACAGATGCATGGTGATATAAGAAAATATGTTGTGAAAAAATGCATGTGAATGTATTTAATTTCTTCCCACCTGTGTTTCCTGTTTTTCTGTCAGCAGCTCCCTTCAAAAATTTTGAAATCTCGGAGCTTCTCTTCTTTTGTAGAAAGATTATATCACTCCTGAAACCACAGAACAATTTTTAATCAATATTTGTTTGCCATGAAAGATAAAAACACGTCTGAGCCAACGTTAGATTCAGTTAATTAACGTGTAACGTTAAGTGACATCACCGATTAAAAGTACAGCACATATTTTAGGATAAATAAGTTAGACAACTTCCAATAAGCCATGACAAACTGACAGCAAACCCTTTACAAAGCTATCAAATCCTCTCATCTACACATAAAGATGTGATTAAAAGCCCAAACTTTCATAAACAAGAGCTCAAGCTTCAGAGTTAGCCTAATATAACTTACCTGGTCTGAAAACAGTTGAGATGCTAGCGGACTTTTTCGAAGACTGTAAAACATTTCTGTGAAGTAAATATTCAACAGAAACATGTCAGTTACATGTAAGAAAGTGTCTGGAACAGTTGTATGTGATATTTGTGTGATTTTAGGGACTAAACTCACCTGAAAGCAGTGAAAACCACAGCGAGAGACGGAGATTTATGACTTGTCAGTTGGTGTTGTCCCCCCGTTTCCATGGCAACTCCCTCCGCTGAAGCGTTTGAATGGACTCGAGTATTCAGCGCGCTCACCCATTAAAACACGTCACGCAGCATTTACATAAATAAATCTCTTATCAGAATCACATTAAATGGCGAATCACATTCTTTATTAAATGGCGAATTTGAGTCTCATTTTGTAGACCAATTCATAGCTGAAAAATGTATGATAGTGGGACAATGTGGCACTTTTATATTTTAAGATTTTGTATCACTCAGCCTTTTTATTTCATTTTAAAACATATTTGCAGTATTTTTTTATACTAAACTTTGCTTTTGTTAAATAACTAGCCTAATATTTTTTTAAGGTCATGCAAAACAGCATTAAAATAGATGTAATAGATATTAAGGACTGATCTACTGGTCTTTTATTAATTAGCCTAATAAACACCACAAAACTATTTATACAACTCAAAATTAATACTTTATATTGCATTATAATTGAACACATGAAATAGAAACATGAGAGAACACATAATAGAAAATGAGTCTGGAATGAGATCTGGACCAGAAAGCACAATTTAGCTCACTTGATCTCACTTTCCAGAAAAAAAAAAAATATATACAACATGTTGACTGTGAAGAACCATTAAATAGTCTAAAGCAGTGGTTCCCAACCATGTTCCTGGAGGCCCCCCAACACTGCACATTTTGCATCTCTCCTTTGTCTGACACACCCATTTCAGGTCTTGGAGTCTCTACTAATGAGCTGATGATCTAAATCAGGTGTGTTTGATTAAGGAGACATGGAAAACATGAAGTGTTGGGGGGCCTCCAGGAACGTGGTTGGGAACCACTGGTCTAAAGAATCTTTTTTTGTGCTACAAAGAACCTTTCTGTGCAATGGAAAGGTTCTTTGGATATTAAAGGTTCTTCATGGAGCCATACACCCTGCCAAAGAACCATTTAAGAACCTTTTTTTTTTTAAGAGTGTAGCATGCCAACTTACACAACGCTCGTTCCCTTATCTCAGGGAATCGAGGTTATGGAAGTAACTGGATCATTCCTTTTCGAATGGTCAAATTGCTGACAGCATTCCTTCAGGTACCGCTCGTCAAGAAGGCTGGGCTTTTCCGGAGCCGACCAATCGAGGCCGAGATCCTCCACAACCTTAGTCAGCACGTAGATCAGCTTGCTGTCCACACTGGGCCATGTAGTCGGCGTGAGAGGAGAGGTGTCAGGCTCCTAACCGGAACATGCCCACTCTTCTGCATCAGATGCCGTCAAGAACAACTTCCTCGGATGCACTGATGTAAACCAAGCTGCTCGCAGCTGACGAGAGGCGTTGATCCTCACGTGTGACACAAACTGGCGAGACAAGGGAGCTTAGGGAGAGCGAAGCACATGGGAGCTGAGCCGGCGTGATGTCACTCGAGCCTGGAATCAAAGCCGCGCTGCTCTGCTGTTTCTTTCTCTTAGTCAAGTAAGGAAACAGGAGAGCAGGATGGGGAGGACAGCCTTCGTGGAAGAAGGCAATCCATGAGTGGAGAAGGGCGAGACTCATTCTCTCGCAATGAGAGCATGATGTGTCAGTGAGCGCAGCCTCTGCGTGGGCAACAATGTCGCCAGGGGAAATTTGCTCAGAATTTGCTCTTTCTTTCAAAGCCGGATGGCCGCTTCTTCCACTGCTGGGGCTCTTCTGTGGTGGCGAGCAGTTGGCTGAGCTTCTTCCCTCTTTTTGGAGGCTTCTTGATAGTAGAGTCAGTAAAAAGATGGTCTCGTCGCTGAAGGAGAAAATTCTGATGAAATGGCACCCTGAGCCGACTTATATAGCACTATAGCACTTATATACCCCTTTTGGCGGGCTAGAGCGCCATTGGTTTGCTACACAAACATGAACAAATCAGGCTTCAGTAGTGGAGTAAACAGGAGTTACCCCATATAGTGTTTCACGCAACAGGAGAAACCATTCGAAAGGGAACCATTTAATGCACAGGTAGTTCCAAGTTTAATCACCGTTTTATATTAATGCACTGCTTTAATTGACACACACAAGTACACACACATCATTCGCACACAGAGACCACAGATGGCGCTGTGCACATGGAAACATTCAGAAGCACACAAACTTATCAACGCTGCAGCGTGACTTTTATTCATATAATAGCTTCAGTACTGAATCACTACATTATATTTCTCAGCAACCCCTGGAGTAAAATTGCTGTTTTTGTAGTAACAACACAGCTTCATTGTTTGCAGAGTGAGATGCACAGACGCAACTTTCATCTCTCTCTCTCTCTCATAATTAATTCAAATCAAGGTTATAATTCATGCATTCAAATAAATGTGATCTTACCACACTACTTCATCTCTGTGTTTGATTTAAAATGGGCAGAATGCTAGATCTCAGGTGCACTGCACAGCTAGCTGTAGATTACATAAATCTAGCGTCAGCGTTAGTGCTGGCAGGTCACGTGAGTCAAGCATGCATCAGCTGACTCTCAGCTGATCACATCTACCAACAGGAATATGACACCTATCACGGCATCCCTACATAAGCGTTATTCAGCAGCTTGCTTGCTCGGAAGCAAATTACGCATCGCTGCGTGTAAATCAAACTGTTGCAGCATGCTTCACAACATCCGAAATTCAAAATCTAAGATAAGTGAATGCACTTTTAAGACATATCGCTGTGTATATTGCGTGATCTGCAATTGAAATAACTAAGTGAAGTTAGCAGTTTTGCATGGTTTGCTGGAGCAAAATATTAAGCATATTTGCAGCAGCTTTTACGCATCTGTGTTTATATAGCTGGAGCAAACGTAGTCTAGAGTATGTAATCGCTCTGACACACCGATAGTAACGGACAGGAGAATGGGTTAAATGAAATAAGCATTCTCGTGTATGCGTTTCAACCGCAGATGGGAGTTTTACTCACTCAAACGTGTTCTGAGGGCAGAAAAGAAAATGATTGGTTCACAGATTCAACCAATGAAATTGAAGCAGAGGCAGGGTCAGGAAATTTGGACTTGTGGAGGGAATACTTCAAACAGATACGTTACTGGAGCTTCGTGGGAGGCATTTATAACAAGGTAAGTGGATTTAAAAAATAAACATCTCTAATGTTTAGTGAGATAATTAGTGAACAAAGATGCACTGAACAAATAATCATCGACAAATATATCATATAGTATGCATTTTCATTAGACAGCTTCATCAGTCGATCGCACCAAAGCTGATAATGAGGTAACTGGAGTAAAACATGCTTTTCCAATGCTACCGCACTGTCTGTGAAACCGATATGAACTACAACAGAACTCGTTCAAATCTCCGTGACATTTCATCATCTCAGTTAGCGTTAGCATTACTGCTGCTCTCAGGGCAGGAGTACTCAATGTTAATATAACTGTTATTTTTACTGAACTATGCTGCTCTCGGGGCAGGAATGCTCAATGTTAATATAACTGTTATTTTTACTGAACTATATGCTGCTCTGAGGTCGGGAGTACTCAATGTTAATATAACTGTTATTTTTAGTGTACTATACGCTGCTCTCAGGGCAGGAGTACTCAATATTCATGTTACTGTTATTTTTTTATTGAACTATATGCGCTGCTCTCAGGGCAGGAGTACTCGATATACATATCACTGTTATTTTTTACTGAACTATGCGCTGCTCTCAGGGCAGGAAATCTCAATATTTATATTATGGGTTTTTTTTTTCCCCTGAACTATGCACTGCTCTCAGAGCAGGAGTACTCAATAGGTTCATATCACTGTTACTTTTAGTGTACTATGCCCTACTTTCATCAGAGTTTTTCTGTATGACTATACTTTGCTTGGGCATTTAAGAATGACCTTAACTACATTTAAGATGCTGTGCAATAAGATTGGTCTGCTGGTTAGTCAGGTTATGCCGCCCTGTCGCGCAAAGTTACATGATTTTTTTTGATGTGCATAGAGGAATTTATAGGGCAATTACATTTCCATCTCACATTATTTGCATTTACTGTTAATCACACAAGCCAAAAACCACCTTGAGCATTTTTTTTTTTTTTTTTTTTTTTTTTTCCTGGAGCCTCCCCAGTCGACAGCATTGTACATTTTGAATGTTTTCCTTATTCCTTGGTTACCTTGGAATACCTTGAGAGACTCTAGGAACAATTTTAAAACCCTTGGTTTAAACTAATCCTGTTCCTAGAGATCTACCTTCCTGCAAAGTTCAGCTCCAGCCTGAAAATCTTCAAGAGCACTTTACAGACAGGTGTGTTTGATCAGGATTGGAGCTGAAGGTAGATCTCCAGGAACAGGACTGGGCACTCCTGGTTTAAACTGTATGTAGCTGAAAATACAGTAGTCTAAGAAAAAATGATTATAACTGATTTGTTGAATATAACTTGCCTGCTAATAATACTAATAATAATTATTATTATTATTATTATTATTATTATTATTATGCTCTGTTTTACTATGTTATTTATTATTATTTATTTATTTATTTTATTTATTTATTTTATGTTTCAGGACAGTGAGACCAGAATTGGGAAGAAAATAAAAATCTGGGCCATATTCCCTTTGTGTCAGCAGCTTCCTGATGAGGTAAATTAAAAAAAAAAAAAAAAAAAAAGAATTGGTTTCTATTACAATTCATATTTGTACAACTTTATTGACTTTTTCCAAGGTACTTTTTCCATGTTATTTTTTCTATGAATTAGTTGTAGTATTTCTTAGTAGATGTATAGAGAGTAGTATGGTAGTTCTATTGCAAATAGTTCTAGTGCAGATGGTTTACCAAAAACTAAAATGTACTGTATATTTGTTATCTTATTCAATATGCACTGGTAACTACACACAAAGTATCTGTTTTCTGTATATTATTCTTAACTGTTTCTGTCTATTGTCCTGGAGAATTGACAAATGCGCTATATGCTGCCTTGTAGATTCTACTTTTTTACATTTTCACATGCTTATAATGACAACAAACCTGTCATTGACTGTGACTGTTTCATGTAGTTTTTCTTCTTTTGGCAGAATAACATTCTTGAAAAAGCAGAAACCATCACTGGTCCACACTTGGAGTAAGGGAATCTCTGGACTTTCTTTGTAAGTTCCTCTAGTTTTAGTTGAGAATCTTGTTGATATTTGAAGTGCCCATATTATTTTTTTCCCCAAATATTACCTTTCATGCATTGTAAAATAGATGTTTGTAAATGTAAAAGGTCTGCAAAGGTTTAAAGATCAAATTGCATGACAAATAAAGTTTTGTCTCCTAAAAGTAAGAATTGATTCTGAACTGCTGTGCTGAAATGAGTGTCAGAAACTCCAATCTCACTTCCTGTTACCAATTACCTGTTAGGTTTGTTTAAATAATGCCATCCTAAGGACTTCATCGGCTGTCCCTCAAACGTCTACTCTAATCTCCCCTCAGTCACTGTAGTTGTAGCTGAGGCGAAACAGAGTACAGTAGGCTCTAGTAATGGCGTTTAAGGATGTATTACGTGTCATTAAGAAATTGTCAAATTTGAGGAAGTTGAAAATGTGATTTTTATCTTTGATCTTATGATTTTACTAGTAATTATGTTTGTTTACATTGCTACATTTCAGATGTTGTGCAGTGAGCTGGTCAGTAATGTAATGTTCCTGGTATGCAAGTTTGCTCCACAATATAAAGTGGTCCAGGAAATATATGAAAATGAGGATGTTCATGATTCAATATCCAAAACTAAACCCTTCAGATTAGTGTTGTCAAAAGTACCGACTTCGGTACTGTCATTTTAAAAACGTCCATTTCCCGCTAACATTTGAACGCTGTTGAGCGGGTTCTTAAACACAGCTGATTGGCCATAGTGTTCACGCGCTCAACAAATATGACAGTGTATGGCAAGCCCAAAGGGTCAGAATTACGCTATAGATAAATCGCGTTTAAATCCAAAACGCCGTTTTTGACTGCGTTTAAAACAGTATTAGCGCCGTCAAATACGCCGTCCTGATAGCAAACGCGTGTAAACCCTAAAAAACGCCATATTTAACGCCGTTTTGGTGTTTGTAAAAAGCGCCGCTTTTAACGCTGTTTGGCTTGCCACAGGACGCCGTAAAAAAAAACTCCGTTCTGATTGCACAAAAGCGCGCGTTATTTATGGTGTTTTCCTTATAGTATAATGAGCCACGCCTGCTTGTTTCCACAGCCAGTAATATTGAACTGTTCTCACCCAATCAATGATGAACAGAACCAGACCAGACCAATTGATCATTTTAGCAATTCACATCAAATTAAGATCATGGTAAGTCGAAACTTTATTTTGCTTAGTAAACGGACATTGGAGGATTACAATCGACAACTGACAGGAGATTCTGGACCCAATGTGCTCCAATCAACTTTATTGAGGTAAGGACTGTTTCTTCAGACTTGTTAAAACATTGCTGCCTGTCAATCTGTTCCTTAATTACCGTCGACGCTCATTCAGCTCGTCAGCTCATTTAGGACCGGCCACCGATGGTTAACAGTTACATTAAAGCTAACATACATAAAGCTAGCTTTCTGCTAGGTCTGATGGTCTAACGATTTTTGGGTAGTTTTTACTCCACGAATCGTTTTTAAGTTTTATGAACTTCCCACATATACACTAACTCTCACCAACCCTTTGCTATTATCTAACACATGACATTAGTGATTACTTAAAACCTTGTCTTTAAATTCTTGTAAAATTACTATTATTCCGAAGGATTATAATGTTATGCTTGTTAACTTCATATTTGAAATATTCTATTTTTGTGATATCAATCTTAATAGTCGAATATTCTCCATACGATCGGTTTGATTAGGGGTGCTAGATAAGCGTTTTGTAACATCAAATATCATATTTTGAATCTTAAAACTGTGTATTTGTGTTTCGTGTTTTTAAAAGGATCTAGTATAAAATGGCATCAATATTTTGGCACCTCCATTCCTTATTTTTAACGTCGTCTTTTGGTTTTAGATTGGAAGCATTGCAAAGAAGCCTTGAATGGGTAAGAGCGCGGCTGATTACTGTACCAGCAACTGATCAGTTACTCCGTGACATGGTGGAGTATAAAGCAGAAGTCACTAACAATGACAGAGTGCATGAACAACAAAGTGAGTGAAACATTAAAAATCCTAATCAGACACACCAAAACAAGCTAATCAATGTCTTTAGGATCACTAGAAAGTTACAAGCAGGTGAGTTTGATCAAGGTTTGAGGTAAAAATTTGTGGCACTCAAGGGCCAGAGTTCAGAACCCCTGTTTTTGAGGTAAACATTCCAGGATTTTATTAATGCAAGTGAACAGGGCTCAATATAAACCATTTGACAGCCCAAAATCCATATTTTAAGTGGAAGTAAGATTTTTATTTAAAAAAAAAAAAAAAAAAAAGCTCTGTGATGTCCATTCACAAGATGGTTTACTTCAGTTCACAACTGTGATGTATGCAAGCTGAGAGGGTCACACGTGATGTGGTGGCAATTTATATATAAAAAGTGTGCATATATATATATATATATATATTGTGACGCGTGTCCCGAGCACTCATCAGCGTCGCCCTGGAAACAGAAGAGGCACACCTGCAAGCAATCTGCACAGGCTGGCCGGTCACAGCTGAGACTCATCAAGAGACAGCTACAAAAGCCGCCGAGTCACACACACGGGGGAGACATGTCTCCAGACGAGCTGATACTAACCTTCCTCTGTTTACGTTCCAGAGAGCAGTGTGTGACCGGCCAGCCACGACTTTTGAGCACAGCACGGACACCCAGCACCTGGACACTTGGATTGACCACGGAAGCGGACCTCGGAGCACGGGTTCACCTCACCAAGACACATCGGCACGACACATCTCACCAATAAACGCACCCTTCGGGGCCTTTATTGTCATTTCCTTGTCGAGTGATTCTTCAGCCCGTTACACTGGTGGAGAATGCGGGCATACTCCTGAAGAATCACCGACAAGCGTACTTTTTGGTTTTTTTTTGAGTTGACGCTGTGTCGAGGCGCGACTATTTATCTGAGTTTTTTTTTTCCTCTCCTTTTTTCTTTTTTTTGTGCAGGCGGCGACTCCTTCCCAGCCATGGAAGAATTATTAAAACATCTCACCGAGGTGAGCATCAGGCAGCAGCAAATTGTGGAACACATGGCCGCCCGACAAGGAGAGACCGAGCGTGAGATCGCTGCGCTCCGCACCGATGCTGCCCAGCGGGTTCCGCTGCCCGACCCCCGCGTTCGGGCCACAATGCTCGTGCCGAAGATGACTGTCCACGACGATGTGGAAAGCTACCTACAGATGTTTGAGGCTATTGCGACCCAGGAGGACTGGCCACTGGAGGAATGGGCACGCGTGCTGGCACCGTTATTGACGGGGGAACCCCAGCGGGCCTATTTCTCAATGTCGGCGGATCTGAGGGATTCCTACGAGGAACTTCGGAAAGAGATCCTGTCCCGCGTGGGCCTCTCACCCATCGCGGCAGCACAAATGTTTCACGACTGGGAGTATAACACCCGGTTGCCAGCCCGCGCCCAAGCCGCCAACCTCTCCCGCCTCGCACGACACTGGCTACTCACCGGGGACCCCAGCGCCGCACAAGTAGCCGAGCGCGTCGTCATTGATCGTCTCCTCCGTGCCCTTCCTCGTTCGCTTCGGCAAGCGGCAGGAATGCGGAACCCGCTCACCGTCGGAGATCTGGTGGAGGCCATCGAGCTGGCGGAGGCGGCCCACCGTCGGGAGGCTGGGGAGCGAGCGCCGCCGTTTCCCCGAAGGGTGCCCCAGGAGCGACGCTCGCCGGAGGGCATCTCGCGACCAGTGAGCAGGCCGGCGGTACCCGGGCCCCAGGATGAGCCGATGCCCACGGATCCTCCCCCTTCACCACATCGGGCCTGGCTGGCAGGTTGCATCGTCCACCATGAACCACCGTTGGAAGCACCACGGGTGGAAATAAAGGTTAATGGACGACCCTACCAGGCACTCCTGGACTCGGGCAGCGCGGTCAGCCTGGTGCAGCCGACAGTGTTTCCCCCTCGGGTAGAGTCTAAAGCCCGCCTACCCATCACGTGTGTGCATGGTGACACTCGCCAGGTCCCCGCTCGGCAGGTCACCATATCGGCCACCCCAGGCTCCTGGTCCGTCGAGGTGGGGATCGTGAAGGATTTGCCCGTTCCCGTGCTACTCGGGAGAAACTGGCCGGGTTTTGACCGCCTGCTCGCCGCCGCCACCCAGCCTGCCAGCCCTGCCGGGAACCGCCGAAGACGGAAGTTCAACCGAGGTCCCCGACGGCACCCCGTCCTACTAGCGTCAGACAGCGCCAAAGACGGTGAGTCCCCCTCTCAATCCGCTAACCTTTTCTATGATGTGTTCCAACAGGTTACGGGAGGTGGGGCCTTTGCCAAGGAACAACTCGGGGACGAACGGTTGAAACACTGCTGGACACAAGTGAGGGTGATCGAGGGAAAAGAGGCACAGCCACCGCCGCATCCAGTTCCCCACTTTGTTGTCCAGAATGGCCTGCTTTACTGTGTCGCACCCCGGAGGGGGGAGGAAAAAAAACTGTTAGTGGTGCCGCGGTCGAAGGTAGAAACCGTGATGGAGCTGGCACACTCGCATCCGATGGCTGGCCACCTGGGGGCACGAAACACCATCCAGCGGATCCGAGACCGTTTTCACTGGCCAGGTCTGGATGCTGAGGTGAAACGGTTTTGTCAAGCCTGTCCGACGTGTCAGCAGACATCGCCGCGCACCCCTCCCCCCAGTCCGCTGATTCCGTTACCCATCATTGAGGTGCCCTTCGAGCGAATAGGGATGGACCTGGTCGGGCCGCTGCCGAAGTCCGCCCGGGGCCACGAACACATCCTCGTGATAGTGGACTACGCCACTCGCTACCCAGAAGCCATTCCCCTACGCAAGGCCACATCCAAAGCTATCGCTCAGGAGCTGTTCCTCCTATGTAGCCGAGTTGGCATCCCCACAGAGATATTAACCGACCAGGGCACCCCGTTCATGTCCCGGATGATGGCAGACCTCTGTCGCCTCCTAAAGGTGAAACAACTGCGCACCACAGTCTACCATCCTCAAACCGATGGGCTGGTCGAGCGTTTTAATCAGACATTGAAGCAGATGCTCCGTCGGGTGGCCGCTGATGACAAGCGGGACTGGGATCAGATGCTGCCCTACATCCTCTTTGGCATCAGAGAAGTGCCCCAGGCTTCTACCGGTTTCACCCCCTTTGAGCTCTTGTTTGGGCGTCAACCTCGCGGCCTACTCGACGTCGCGAAAGAGGCCTGGGAACAACAGCCGGCCGCCCATCGGTCAACCATCGAACACATTTGTGAGATGAGGGAGAGGATCGACAGGGTCATGCCATTAGTCCGGGAGCACCTCACGAAAGCCCAGCAAGCCCAACAACGCCACTACAACCGGGCAGCCCAGCCACGGGAGTTCCAGCCAGGAGATCATGTCATGGTCCTAGTTCCGACGGCCGCCTGCAAATTCCTCGCTAAGTGGCAAGGACCCTACACGGTGACCGAGCGAGTGGGGCCCGTTACATACCGGGTGCGGCAGCCCGGAAGAAGAAAAGAGGATCAACTATACCATATCAACCTCCTAAAGCGATGGGTCGGGACTAGGACCCAGTTGGCCGCTCTGGCCACCACTGACCCCGTGGTTGTTGACGTCAACCCCCACCTATCGGCTGCCCAAAAGAAGGAGTTGCAACATTTGGTCGGTCAATTCTCTGATGTGTTCTCCCCACTCCCTGGGCGAACCCACGTTCTCCAACATGATGTTCGCACACCACCCGGAACCATTGTCAGGCAGCGGCCCTACCGGGTCCCGGAGGCTCGGCGACATGCCATCGAGGAGGAAGTGCAGGAGATGCTGAGGTTAGGGGTAATAGAGCCCTCGCGCAGCCCCTGGTCCAGCCCCATCGTCATGGTCCCAAAACCGGATGGCACCCTCCGCTTTTGCAACGACTTCCGCCGCCTCAACGAGGTCTCCGAGTTTGACGGCTATCCGATGCCACGAGTAGACGAGCTGCTGGATCGTCTGGGGAGAACCCGGTATATCTCCACATTAGATCTTACCAAGGGCTACTGGCAGGTGCCATTGACGGAAGAGGCCAAACCGAAGACCGCCTTCTCGACTCCCAGTGGCCACTGGCACTACAGGGTTCTCCCCTTCGGCCTGCACGGGGCCCCAGCCACTTTCCAGCGGATGATGGACATCCTGCTGAGGCCCCACCAGTCCTATGCGGCGGCCTACTTGGATGACGTCGTCATCCACTCGGAGAGCTGGGAGGATCACTTGGAGCGGTTGCGGAGGGTGCTTGTCGAGCTGCGCCGGGCTGGACTGACCGCCAATCCCAGAAAATGTCACCTGGCCCTCTACGAAGCTAAGTACTTGGGCTTCCAGGTAGGCCGGGGCCTCATCAAACCTCAGGAGAAGAAGGTGGCAGCAATCCTCTCGGCACCACGGCCCACCTCAAAAACCCAGGTCCGGGCCTTTTTGGGATTGGCGGGTTACTATCGCTGTTTTATCCCTAACTTCTCCTCCTTAGCAGCTCCCCTGACAGACCTGACCAGGAAGGGGCAGCCGGAGAAGGTTTCCTGGGGTCCCACCGAAGAGGGGGCGTTCCAGCGAGTAAAGGCAGCACTCACCACGGAGCCGGTACTGCGAGCCCCAGACTTTAACTGCCCCTTTCTGTTGCAGACGGACGCCTCCAACACCGGGTTGGGAGCCGTCCTCTCCCAGGTGCAGGACGGTGAGGAACACCCGGTGATCTACATCAGCCGGAAGCTGACCCCAGCGGAACAACGTTACGCGGCCGTCGAAAAGGAAGCGCTGGCCGTCAAGTGGGCAGTCCTGGAGCTCAGGTATTACCTCCTTGGCAGAAAGTTCACGCTCATTACTGACCATGCTCCGTTACAGTGGATGGCCCGGGCCAAGGACACGAACGCCCGAGTGACTCGCTGGTTCTTGGCGCTCCAGGACTTCCACTTCACTGTGCGACATCGGGCGGGGACGGCCAACGCTAACGCCGACGGGCTCTCGCGGATTTGGGCAGCTTTCGCAGGTCTGTCAGGGTTCACTCCCCACCCGACCCCAATCTCCCCGTTGTCCCGCGGGACCAGGACGACACTTAGGGGGAGGGAGTGTGACGCGTGTCCCGAGCACTCATCAGCGTCGCCCTGGAAACAGAAGAGGCACACCTGCAAGCAATCTGCACAGGCTGGCCGGTCACAGCTGAGACTCATCAAGAGACAGCTACAAAAGCCGCCGAGTCACACACACGGGGGAGACATGTCTCCAGACGAGCTGATACTAACCTTCCTCTGTTTACGTTCCAGAGAGCAGTGTGTGACCGGCCAGCCACGACTTTTGAGCACAGCACGGACACCCAGCACCTGGACACTTGGATTGACCACGGAAGCGGACCTCGGAGCACGGGTTCACCTCACCAAGACACATCGGCACGACACATCTCACCAATAAACGCACCCTTCGGGGCCTTTATTGTCATTTCCTTGTCGTGTGATTCTTCAGCCCGTTACAATATATATATATATATATATATATATATATATATATATATATATATATATATATATATTATAATAATTTTTCCTGAAAATAACTGCTCATTATTCTAGAGAAGATGCTTAATAACCTAAACAAGGACTTTTGGAACATGAAAAATGGTCTAAGTTGAGTTCTGTTCACTTGCATTAAATGGAGAAAAATGTTTTCTTCTGAAATCATATTTTCTGTTCCGCTAAAAAGGACATCAGTGGGACTGAACCACGTTTCTGGATCCCAAACCAACACGGCACATCTCGCATGTTTCTCTTAATAAAACACGACTGATTCAGCCCATTAAGCGACTCCAAAACCTGAAAAGGGTGTGGGCTCTGGGAATGTGGTTGGGAACCACTGTTATACATTATAGATGACCTGGGGGGTTAGTAAATAATGGAATTTTTATTTTTGGGTAAAATGTTTTTTTTTTTTTTTTTCTTCTTCTCACCATTTTCTTCTCATCTATTTGATACTGTAAAAATGCTGTAAAAACCGTAATATTCTGAAGTACTACAACTTGAAATAACACTTCTATTTAAATATCAACATCAGTTATAGGCAACATCAGTCCTGGAGTAGCTTTAACCCTGAAAAAACCTCACCTGCCTGTAGCCTAAGCCTGCGTCCCAATGTGCATACTATCCATCCTAAATTCTGTGTGATAGTAGTAATTTTCAATACTATTTAGGGCAGATAGGGTGGATAGTATGCACATTGGGATGCAGGGTTAGTGAACATGAAGACCTTGATTAGCTTGTTCAGGTGTGTTTGATTAGGGTTGGAACGGAACTTTGCAGGACATCGACACTCCAGGACCGATGTTCCCTATCCCTGGAATATACTAAATATAATTTATTCCTGTGATTCAAAGTTGAATTTTCAGCATCATTAATCCATTTGAGTGGTAGTATATAATTGTTTCTGCATTAATATGAATTATATGTTGAAAATTAACAGTCATTATGTTTGCATATGTTTGTTCCAGGGAGTTCAATTTGAGTGGTTCCGTGTCATATTCCGACATAAGAGATGCTGCGCTCGATGAAATGGTTGCTGACTTCATGGCTGGGGAATTTTGAATTGACCCTAGGGCAATATCCCAAAGACCACAAAGACGACTCTACAGTGTTGCTGGACCGGACACCCTGTGGCACCTTGATGGCAAATTGGCAACCATAAATTGATGAGGTAAATATACGTTTTTTTTTTTTTTTTTGTAATTAGTAAAAATTCTACAATATTAATATACTTTACTATATATATATATATATATATATATATATATATAAGCATGAGATATTAAAATAAGTACTGTACAATTGTTATGTTTGTCTAATGTCTCTCTCTCATTTATGTTTTGGTTTAGATGGAGAATTGTCATTCATGAGGGTATCAATAGCTGCAGCCATCTTAGTCTTCCTCCATGCCTTCAACAACAACTGCAGCAGTATTGTAATGCATTGCTTCTTAAACGCCGTGGCCAGATGTGGAGTGCCTTCTAGGGATAGGACGGATCATGGAGGAGAAGACAATGCTTTCTGTGTTATGAACATTTTCTGGGGATCTGGAAGAGGCAGGAGCACTCATGACCGAAGAATTGAGAGGCTCTGGGGTGACGTGGCAGGGACTGACTAATGTTTACTACAAACTCTTCCATTTCCTGGAGAGTGACGGTATATTGGACGTAGACAATGAAATGCACCTCTGGGCTCTTCATTTGTTCCATTTATATAAAAAAATTTGCTGTTTGGATTTAAGTAAATACTGGTATGGTATATATTTGGCAAGAGTTCTTTTAACACTAACCCCTGGTTTCACAGAAAAGGCTTCAGCTTAGTCCCTGACTAAAATGCATGTTTGAGCGGTTTTAACTGAAAGAAACTTGCACTGACTGTTCTTAAATAATGTCAGTGCCATTGTTTTGTTTCAAGATGCACACCAGTAGTGTTTTATTTTTTTATTTTTTTTAATTTATTCATTTTTTTTATGTTAATAAAAGCTACATAAATGTCCTAATTGAACTGTGTCCTAATCCTGGCTTAGTCTAAGCCCTGTCTGTGAAACCAGGTATAAGTGATGCAGTATGTATCTTTTTATTTCTTACACTATGTCGGAAGATGAAAAAGTGAAGTGATGTGTGGCCTACTATGATGTCCCATACTCTGACTTTGTGCTCTGCATTTAACCCATCCGAGTACGTACACACGCGGAGAAGGGGGCAGCCATTTTTGCTACAGCACCCAGGGAACAGTTGGGGTTCAGTACCTTGCTCAAGGACACCTCGGCCATGGTTATTGAGTGTGGAAGAGAGCGTTGTACAATCACATGCTGTTTTGTTTTTTTACTCTCTTTGTTTTCCACCTTAATGTTTGTGATACCAAAACAACTGTCCAAATCACCCACAAAACTTGTCAAATGTTTCCACACCCCTACTCCACCCCCATATGTTTGGACCTCAATAATTGTCACTTAAACTGTTGAACTCTTTTGATTGCCATTGTATTATGATGTAAAATATTGTAAGATGCTGTCATTTTGATTTATGTTCATGAGTGTCATTGGGAATGTGAACTTTTAATGTTAAAAAGCTCTTAGATCCCATACAAGTGTGTTAAGACTTATTTATTCTTTGGCCATGAAATCCACTTAAATCTTGCAGCAAATTGTTTAACAGAGCTGTATTTTTTTTTTTTTTTTTTTTTTTTTTTTTTTTTTTTAAAGTAAAGATTCAGGTTGTTTGCAAAAAAAAAAAATGATAGTAATAAAAGTAAAAATGTAAACCCTTTGGAATTTGGTTGGTTTTCTGCATTCTACTGTTCACAAAACATCATCTGGTCTTCAAAATCATGGGTATAGCCAGACACAATGTGCTTAAGCATAAAACACAAACAATTATATTATTTCATGTCTTAAACATTCACTGTGCTGCTGAAAATGTATGTCAACTCAATAAGTGACTACCTTGTTACCTGGAAAACCCACAACTACTGTTTTGTGACTAGTTTCATGAGTGTTTGTTCTGGGCAATTTTTTTTCTTCAGAAAAATCCTCCATATTTGAGCACATTAAAACAGTGAGTGACTATGTTTTTAAGATGTTGTAAAGTGTTAAAATATGCAGAATATGAAGGAACAAACAACAGAACCCTGAAACGAAACATTTGTAAGTTTTCCAGGTCATGGCAACACTGAGTTTACATACATTATTTTTGCAGCACAGTGATTAAGACATAAAAGATTAAAATTGATTGTTTGTTTACTTAAGGACATTGTGTTTGTCTATACCTGTGACTTTGAGCAAGATCAGATGAACCAATGTTTTCTATTTGTTTAAAATCTATTGGTTTTCGACAAAACTTGGTGAAATGATTTCAGTGTGTGTATGAGTCATTTTTTAATTCCAGCACATTTTAAATTACTGAAATATTTGCTTAAAATCTCAGGGGGTCCTTCAAGTAAATAATTTAGGCCAAAGGGTGTCTGCTGACAAAAAAAAAAAAAAAAAAAGATTGAAAATCAATCATTACGGTGACGCATTGATCCACCAGTGATTTAGGCAATGGTTACATTATGTGAGCTAAGCGATTGTCCGCGCAGCTGTCACCACAGTCCTGACATAAACAAGCATCTGCACGCTGCTGAAGTTACGACATCATAGAAATGCACTGTTTTAAATGTATTTTAATGTAATGGTTTTTATTGTAGCGGTATGTTTATTAGTATTAATCTCCAATTTGTCTAGTTTAAGATCAGATCAAAGCAGTTATTTTGAATAAATGGGCCTTGGAAATTTCTTTATTTGAATGATTTTAGTTTGAGATTTAACACCAAATCGAAATACGAACATTTTTGATAGTTAGATTTTACTTAAAAAGAAATAAAGAGAAATGACAAACGGTTTAATTTTATTATTATTATTATTATTATTATTATTATTATTATAGGCCTATTTTATTATAATTACTATTATTATTATTCATCATCATCATAAAATTCATAAGCTAATTTTTTATCCACGAACAAAAATTACGAAAGATCTAGCTTAATTTTCGTTTTTCCGTTATTCATACAGAACAACATAATATAATAATAATAATAATAGTAATAAAATCAAACCGTTTGTCATTTCTCTTTATTTTGTTTTGTTTGTATTTCGATTTGTTGTTAAATCAAACTTGTCAGATAAGGCGTCATTGACGTATTTTCGCGCGTTTTTTATAGCGTTTGTAATCACAACGGCACATTTTGCGGCGCAAATACTGTTTAAAACGGCGTATTTGACGGTATTTGGCTGTAAACGCGATCAATCTATAGCGTAATTCTGACCCTAAGGGCTTGCCATAACAGTGATTGGCAACAGTGATCATCGCTTCAATCATCTGTGTTTAAGAATCCACTCAACAGCGCTCAAATGTTAGCGGGAAATGGACGTTTTTAAAATGACAGTACCGAATGGT